>VWZX01003224.1:0-206781 GCA_013399015.1 Galbula dea | reverse complement strand
TATGTTCTTGGAATATGTAAGAGGTTAAACTGTCTGGAGGACCTTGGGAAAAGCTCCCTCACCTTTCACTGTTTAAGATGAGCTTCACTTGCATCATCTTACTATGAATAAAACCCTCAATTTTCTACCATCTTTGCCCTCAAGAATTAGAAAATATTTGAATTTTTCTTTGTGCTGCCTGTATACTCAAAAGAGTTTGTGGGCACCTGTCAGTCAAATGGGTATTGTTCCCTGGCTATCCACTCTTTTGCTGATATCATTAGTCAGTTTGATTGACAAGAGAGTGTATTTTGGTTATGTTTATTATGGAGAATTGTAATTGCTATTAACATTCCAAAGACAAGTAAGTTCATCTTTTTTTCCCTAGTGTCACTGAGACATTTAAACAATAGCAGTGATTAATTTAAACTGAAAAATAAGTTGTGGTTCATTGTAAATCCAAATGCCCTTTCCTCCCACATAAAGTCATTAATTATCTTAGTGGCTTNTTTTTTTAAGATGCAAGTCTAATAAAAGTCATACCTCTACTCACAAACCTTTTCTTACTTACTTGTCCTTGGATGGCATCATTGGGCTTACTGCCAGCCTGCATTATGATGATGTCATCANGAAGTATTGTGATCAACCTGTTGCTTTCCAGAGAAGCTATCTGTTTCTCCAGCCTTTTCCTCGCGTCAAATTCAGCTCACACTGACTGCAGCACACCACATGCCCTGTGGTCAAGGAAGAACTCCTTTCGTTCCTCAGCAACTGGTCTATCCCACAGGGAAACAGATTTTCAAATTCTGCTATATATAACTATTTACAAGTCAACCTTTACTACTACTCACTTCCCACGTACCAGGACCAGTTAGTTACAAGTTTATGTCCTACTTGCATATACTCACACAGCTTCTTGAGGGATGAAATTTTATCTAAGGAGAAGAAAACATGAGTTATTCCAGCATCTCCTCATGATTTGTGACACAATCTGTTAACATCTGTGCATTGTCCAATATATCCATCTCTTAGAAGTAAAAATAATAATGGAAAGAACTTGATTATAAATCCAAGTGAACTACAAATAAAAAACCCCCACAAAACAAACCCTTTAGAAATTTGGCATTCAAACAGTGATGGTGATGGAGTTCTGTGATATAAATTTCAAAAGCAATGCACTTCATTCTAATATATTGAAAATAATAAGTCAGGTTAAAATTGATCAGTCAAAAATAAGGAGATGATATAACCAGTGAGAAAAGACACATGGAACAGAAGTTATTTTCAAATGGTGATCATAACATGCTTATAGTTATCTTATAAAGGAAAGACATTTATAAATCCTGGAATTCTTGTGGACAGTGGTCCAAAATCTTCTCCCCACACTGAAAGAAATACAGTAATATAGTGTGGAAAACTGTAACACGTATTTATCTTAGTCATATTATCCCACCTCTGTGGCCAGAGTTAAACTAAAGAACAGCAGAAGTTAAATCCTCTGGAAACAAATGATAAATGAAAATAAATGGACAAAGATAAAACAGCTCAGGTGAACAGCTTCAAAGGGTTTATCTTCAAAGGACTTGGCTGGGTCACTGGTTTGGAAAAAGCTGTCTACCTGAATATGAAAATAGTTTTCTATTCTTAAGCCCAGGATGAGAATTTATTTAACTGTTATAGAGCCTCAAGCCATAGAAAAGAGTAAATTACCAACAAGAATGTCAAAGACCACAGTGAGTCATCCTGTAAGAGATAGGAAAAGAGAGAAAAAGGAGGTCCAGCAAGGAAGACTCCTTAATTCATCCCAGAGATGGAGGTGAGCAGGCTATGTAATGCACCAAACATTTCAATAAAAGAAGAAATACATAGAAAGCCTGTTTTATTATAACTGTTTGATATATATGCTTCATAACTTCAGATAAATTAAAATATACTATGCCATTTAAAAGAAGCCTGTTTTCCAGCTATTCTTTCTAACTTGCTGATCCAACCTTGCCCAGAGAGCACGGATTTTCAGACTCAAAGTGCATCTATAAGTGTTTCAAGCAGATAGCCCAGGGAAAGGAGAACATCACTGTCTGCCTCATCATCAAGAAATCCAACTTCATGTACTTGAACCAGGGGCTTCTCCAAGGTTGAGGGAAAGCAATAATCCCAAGGTACATATTCAGGAACAGCTAGAACATGGATTGTTTGCTTTGTAAATGTGACACCAAGAGGGTGCATAAGGAAGAAAGTATGGTACATATTCCCTCTCAGCATCCAGACAGAGCTTTTTCTTCCCCACATCACAAGATTAAACCAATGAAAAATGTGAGAAAAATGTGTGAGGTGCAAGGCCATATCCAAATGCTTGAAATGTGCTTGCAAGTCCTACTTGTCATAATTCATACATGCCTGTGAGGTCACTGTTTTGTAGGTGTCTCTTGTAGGCATCTTGTCAAATCAGACGGTCAACANATGGGCAGGGATGCCACACAGTAGACCAGGTTGCCCAGGGCCGCATACAGCCTGGCCTTGAATACTGCCAGGGATGGGGCATCCACAACCTCTCTGAGTAACCTGTTGCAGTGCCTCACCACCCTTTGGGTAAAGAATCCCTTTCTAATTTCTAGTCTAAATCTCCCCTCCTTCAGCTTATATCCATTCCCCCTTGTCCTCTTGCAACCTGACCAGCTGAAAAGTCTCTCCCCCTCTATATGTCCTAAAGAAGCTGCACAAAGCTACTGGAATCAGGGAAACTACCCAAAAAGGAAAGTGGTTCCTTTTTCAGACATTGTCCACAAGCAAAGCAGGACCATAAACCATTACAGTATAGCTCTCCCTTATAAAAGAAGAAGGCTTGTATAAAATACTGTGGGTAGAAACCTTTTGGCTCCTTAAATCGCAGCAGTAGATTAAATTCTGCTTACTAGTATTTGTAATACAACCATATAAAAACTTTTCTTACAGAGATGAATGACAAAAAGCAACAAATTCCTTGGAGCTTGAGTTATTTATTATGCACCATGTTGTGCAAGCACAGATGTGTTGAAGGCATTAGCACGCTTTCACACCTGTTATGCGGTGGTGCTCAAGACATCGTTCAGTACGACTTTAACTGTTATAGAACTACGTCACAAAACTGTGCAGCCCTAAACCTTTATATCACCTTCCAAACTGTCCCATTAGAGATGAAATACAACTAAAGAGAGAGAAAAGCTCTCAGTGTTTGCAGTGTCCACAGACCACGCATTCTTGTGAGGGGAAGAACAAGATCACCAACAGGTCGCTCAGAGAGGTGGCAGACGTCCCATCCCTGGAAACGCCCAAGGTTAGGTTGGACAAGGGCTCTGAGCAACCTGATCTAGTTGAAGATGTCCCTGCTCACTGCAGGGAAGTTGGACTAAATGAGCATTAAAGGTCCCTTTCCCCCCCCCAAACCATTCTGTGATTCTATGATCTTTCATTGGTTTCAGTAACTAGATACTAGCACTAGTCACAACACCCAGATTTGAAGATGGTGACTATCAGATTTTGTTGCACTAGCCAGGCAGGCACTAAAATGAAGGAAGCTGTTCACTCCTTCCAGCATTCTCACAGAACTGTGTTTTGTTTACTGTGGTGATGGTGAATCCACATTCTGAATGAGTCATCATTGTCTCAAATAAATAAATTACATACACACACCCTATGACATGGAGAAGAAAAAGTGGGAATTGATAAAAAGAATTGTGTCAGAGATGACTTCAGCATGGATGTAGGAGCATAGCTAATAGACAAAAGCCACACATGAGGTAAACAAAATGCTGAGGCTTTGGGCCTGGAGCCAGAAAAACCCTTGGTGGATGTACCTTTTCTCAATAGTGAACTCCCACCAGAGCCTATGGTTTATGAGCCTGACACATCTAAATTACGTTCAGCAACATTTAAATGTTGAAATAATAGGATAAATTCAAACCAATTAGAGAGCATATGGAATATTGCCTTCCTAATGGTATGCATAAGTGTCTCCTGTCACTTTTATCAGATTAAAGACCCCAAGTGCTTGCAGTGATCAGATCCATGGTGATAAACAGGCAGAAGGGTATGAGCAGAGTTGCATGTAATCTTTGAGGTGGGTCTAATATAGAAGAAGAAATCTGCATTGCAGTTGGAGTTTTCTCCCTTTGTTTCAAGGAAGCAGGGAAATACAGTCTGACTTCTCAGCCCAATCAAAGACCATTGTTTTGCCAGGTTGATGCCTTAGAAGGGACACATTTTTCTTTTGTCGATTGGGCATTGCTGTCCCAAGATGAATGCCCCAAAGAACACCTCAATTAACCTTAAAGTGAAAATGAAAAGCTTTTTTTTCCATTCTTTCTCCAGAAAACTAAAAATAGCCCAAAAAATTCCAGCTTTAAGCAGAAACAGAAATGTTAAAACAGAAGAAGGAAAAAAATAATACAAAATTCTTCAAAATAACATAAAGCAGAAACAAAGCACTAGTAAAATTACTAAACCATTAGCCTGAAACAGACAGTCAGCACAAAAAAAATTTTGCCAAAATTGCTGGTCTGGTAAAATTACAAGCAGCTGGGAAAAGGGATGTGTTACCACCTTTGTATTTGATAATGATAGATTTAAAATAAACCATCACAGGTGCACAAGTAGTATCTTTTGGTTGGTTCTCCAGGGATTTATTGCTTTTGTTTTGTGCATGTTAAATCAATTCCAGGCTTCTAAGACCCTTGAATGTGAAGTGTGAGGTTATCAGTTTGGAGTTCCAGCCCCAAGAACTGCAGTGAAGTTAAATTAGGGTAGATCAGCCCATAGATGCTCACCTGAGGGTCTTGTGTGTGCACCTGCTTTAATCAGTTGGAAATGTCCTGGCTACAGATTTGATTTAAGAGACACTGTGCCAGTTGAAGTACATCCAGGTGTTCTTTGAGCCTCTCCTGTTACCTGCCTGCGGAGACACTCAGCAGCATACTGAAGTGCTGCCCTAGGAACAATGTCAGCACAGTGTCAGCCCCAAAGCCCGTTTGGTAAGAAGGTGTACCCAAGAGGAAAGGCCCTTGTCTTATGGAAATCCTTAGCTGCTAAAATACCCCCTCAAGCACTAGTAAAATATTCTGGCCCATACTGGTCCTGTCCTGGGGAAGCTGTATATATCTATAGCCACTAGCAGCATGAACTGGAAAGTGTTCCAAATCGTGTACATAGACCTATCAAGAAACCATGCATCCTTGTCCTCAACAGTGGCATTAGCAGAATGACTTGAAATATTTAGGATCCTGGCACAGATATGACACAAGACTCCTCAAGCAGCCCACAAAACACTTAAAATGCAGCCAGTAATAAGAATGTAATTCCCTGCTAATCCTTAATTCTCTCTTTTACAGTATACTTTCCACCTGTTTCTTCACCTACAGCTCTCTCTGTATTTCTCATCACATTTAGGAAGTACCTTCTCCAAAAGGCAATTCAGCTCCAGGGATTTAAGTAAATTCAGGCTGGAGACTCTCAGAATTTAGTTTTCTTCACTAGTCACACAATACTTGGCATTTTCTTTTTGCTCCTGGAGGCACCTGATTAAATGATCCATTCAGTTTTAATTTAAACAGGTTAACCTAACCAATTTTTGAAAATCTCAGGATTAGCAGGAGCCTGGCTTTTCAAAATCTGTGATCACCAATTGTTCTATATTATTACCTGAGGTCAAAATGAAAATTTAAGAGTACTTAATGAAACCTATTTTTCCTGCAGCCTGTATGCTTGGAAAGTGTTGTTACATCTGTTTCATGTTCTGAGTAGTAACAATACAATGTGATCAAATACTGGCCCATTTCAATCCTTGACTGACATAAAATTCATCTTCTATTTATGTATTTCATCTGGTTTCTTCACTTAGCCAAAGAATAAGTCTACTATCAGCCATGTAGCTTTCCCTTATTCTGTTTTGCCAACACCCCACTCTTGCATGTAAGGCACCATTTGCTCCAGGAGCATCTTCCACTGCCTCCAAAGCCTGGCTCCCACTTAAGGCAATAATGTCTAAGCACAAGGCTGACAAAAAAAAAAACTCTGCAGGAGGAAAAGCACAGTTCCTAGAAGTCTACTGAACTAATGCCACTATGCCATGCCTTTAAATAGTCTTTTTCTTAACATCAGAAGGTGATGGTTAAATTTACTGATGGCTACTCACAACACAATGCAAAACAAACAATATAGATTCTGTACCTCATTTTCATTTCAATACCAATCCAAAAAGTTTGGTATTGGCTAAGGGATCAAGTAACTCAACAAAATAACAAGCAAAGCTTATTTCCTTTGATCAAACTATAGTAGTGTTCATATAAAAGGCTATGATGTTAGAGGTTTCAGAGTGACCCTTTTCTTTCTTCCTCAGCTCATTATGTGGAATCAAGATTCTGTCTCTTGCATTTAATGCTTTGGTTGGAGGAAGAGGACAGGGATTTCCAACCTCAAAATAGAGGTATAAGATGAACATGAGTTAAGAAGAAATATTTTTCTGCAGCAAAATTAGGAGCGAAGACAAAGGAAAAATATTCAGATTCACTTAAAAGAGCAAAATTAATAATTATCACACTACTTCCTTTAATCTCTATGCTAAAAAGCAAACAGAGCATGTTATTTTCACACATCAGAATTTGTTTTTACTGCAGCTACCAACAACAGTTGTTGACAGAGAAGGGGGCAAAATAAGGTGACTCTAAAAGCATTCCTTCTTAAAGAACTATGTAAAAGTTACCAGGGCATAAAACTGGAATAATGGCCTGCCATAAACTCTGCTTTCAGACTTTTGATAATAAAATTTGATGAGAGCAATACATCTGCATCCTAAAGTGGTGGAGACCAGTCCCTTTGTTGTCACTCACTCTGAAAAAAAGAAACCAAAAACTATAACGTAGCTGTGCTTGTACCTTCAGCCATGTGAAAGTGAAACTTTAGAAAATTAGGGTGAATATATAGCCACACAGGCAACAAAATCACTGAATTTTTTACACTTTATGTCTAAAGCCAAAGACTGTAAATGAAACTTTTATCTCTTCTTCTATTCATTCAGGTTTCATGGCCATCACACACTGTGGAGCCTCACCAATCTCTACTACTGCTTCCATCAGCAAAACACTACTGCCACAGAAGTACAGTGCACGCACACGCCTCCTCAGATATTCTATCTTCCTCTGAGAGGCACTGTTCTGGCAAAAGGCAAACCCAAAGATGGTGTCATGGCAGCCAGCACTGAGCACAGCCAGCATGGAGCACTGGACTAAGAGCCAACAATGAAGAGGCAGAACAGCAGATCTAGAGCTTTAGTGTGGCTGAAATGTGGTGTCCCCTTAAACCACTCTCTCTTTTCACCAGAGTGCTGGTTTGAGCTAGAACAGAATTAACTCTGTTCAGTGATTGTACTTTTCAGATCAGTCTCTTCTAACTGAAGGTAACAGCATATTTTTTCAGACTGTCTGCTTCTAGCAGTGATAACATCTGATGTTTAGAGTTATCACCAAGGATTGGTGTGCAGAAAGCCTCTTGCTTATACTTGCCCCTGTAGAAACCAGGGTCACTGCTAAATCTTCTGTGTCACATTGGTGTGTAGAAAGCAAAAGGCTGCACATGAGAGGCAGAGTGAACAGTTCAGGTGACTCTGAAGTGACCAAGAAGACACTCCATTCCATATATGCCATACTCAGTATAAACTGAGGAATCAGGAGGGTCAAACCTCTTCTTCAATGGCCAACATCTGAGGAGGACTGTATCTGTTTTGCCTTCAGCCCTGATCTGCGTGTTCCTGACTACAATTCCAGAATCCAGCTCCTGAATCTGATTCCTGTCTGCCACTGAGCCCAGCCTGGAACTTCCCCCATGCCTCCCACAGCACCAGGGATGATGGTGATTTAATTGCCACCAGGAGGGCTGGGTTTGGTACTGGTTTTGTATATAATTGTCTATATTTCATTTTATTACTGTTATTATTTTCATTAAAATAGTTTTAGCTTTCTCTTCCAATCCAGAAGTCTCTCTCCCTTCTCCTTCTTCCCTTTCTTTTCCCCTTTGGGAAGGGAGAGAGGTTAATAAAGAACATCTGTCATTTGTCTAGCAGACAGCCCAGCCCTAAACCTTGACAGCCAGCATGTGCCAACCCTCCTGGAATCTTGCAGGAGGTAGGATGGGTGGATCTCATGGATGCATATGGTTTTCAATGCCTTGATCAGCATCAAAAGAACCACACTGTTACAAGTGGAGCAGCTAAAGCAAGCATAAATACAGTAAACTGCAGAATTGTTATTGGGGAACAAAGAAGTCCAAATAATCTCTTTAGACTCAGACTTTTGACCCCAGAAGCCTGTACCTGTTTGTTTACTTTTGCATTACTTTTCAAGCACTGGCTCAGGGTGATTCTCTGGTGTCAGAGGTGAGAGCAGGGTGGCCAGGCTGCCACGCAGCTTGTTAAATGTCTGCTTCTCTATATTGCTACCACCAACAGGGAGTCTGCAACACAAGCTAAAGCAGAAAGACACAGTTCTTCACTCAGAATTTGGGCTGACCACCCTTGACATTCTACATGTGGGTGGGAGAGCTGAGGTGTATATCTCCAAGAAAACATGCAGGAGATCTTGTGAGAAAGCTGCAGCTCAATGACTAAAGGAGATTTAATCACCTAGCTGCTGCCTTTTTGACTTCTAATTCTAGCTGAGTGCTACTGTGCCCCAAGGCACTCCTCTCCCCCATGCCAGCACGTGAGATCTGCACTTGCCAGCAGAAGAGGGCCCTGGAGGCCTGACCCTTCATGACACTGAAAGAAGCTGTGCCACTGTGCAGGTTGCCTGCTCCACCTCCATGTGTGGAGGCAGGAACAAAATCTGCACCGTTTTGCAAAGCTCCATTGCACTATGTTGTTACAATAGCGCAATCATCAAACAGTTTGTTCAATTCCTACTTGATTAAATTCAGCTTCATTAAACTTAAGTGATGACTCTCTTTTGTTTTAATAGCAACCATATTTCCATTCTAAGTGTCTTTCTGAATATCTTCTTCCCCTTTTAGACCTTTCTGTGACCTCTGATCATATTCATGTACCATCCCATTTTTCATTTCCCTTCTGATTCTTTTTCTTTCCATGCAGGCAGCTTCCTCCCTGTGAACTTTGTTGAAGCATCTCTCTGGTTCCTGCCTTTCAGTATCTCCAGGGGTCTGATTGTGCATGCAGCCCTTGAAGCTGAATCAAACAGGCACCTTTGTCCTGAGATGATGGAAAGTTAGCTGCTTTGATTCCTGTTGCTATTGCATGCAGTGGATAAAAGTGGCAACGCTTCGACAAACCAGACATTTTCCTGGTGATTGTATAACTCTGCTCAGGTTCCATTTTTACACAAGCATGATCTTTCTGCACAGACTGCCTACATCACCTAATTATCAGTCCTTCAATACATTAATTTGCCTGTAATATACAGCACACACACAAATAGGCTACGCTGCAAAAGAGGGGGAAGCAACACCAAAATAAAAACCTACCAGTGCCTAAAACAGGCTGAGGAAGCTGGAGTAAAAACACCTTCAGCTCTTACTGAGTCGACAAGCACCAAAGACAAAGGTGTACAAGCAACAGCACCCACCTAATTGTCTGTCAGATATTCCTGTATGCTCCCCCTGCACCTTGCTCCCATTGCCTAGGTGAGCTTTCACACATACCCTTTGTGAGAAATGGCTCCTTTTAAATAGCTGGAGGCTTTAGAAAGAAAGCACGTTTTCAGGGGATAGATTGCTGCCAGAACAGGAGAGAATACTGGAGCAAGTGAAAAGCAAAGGCACGGCAGAGTTCCGTGTGCTGGGTATGCAGGGAGGAAAGCAGGGGAGCGTTGCCTTCCTTTTCACTCATCCATGCTGCTTTCCTTTCTCTTTCTCCTGCAGAATGTCCTTGAATTCTCCTTCCATGTGTGTTTATACCATGGGGAACAGGGAAGCTGACTTTAAAACTATTTTAAAGGCTTTTTTAAATGTTACTTTGAGCCAATAGGGGTCTTCTTACTGGTTTGGATTGCATATATTATCTGAAAGGAATTAATGTGGGGCTGATTGCTGGGCTAAACTGGATCAAAAAATCTTAGAGCGTGATGTACCCTAGCTAATGTTTTATAATAGCTATAGTTTTAGAGTTATCACACCCCTGTTGTTTTAGACTTTTTATTCATTTCAGTGCCAGCATAATCATTCAGTGTTAAAATTGCTCCTATGTTACCTTGGATGACTTTTAGAAAAGCAGGAGCTTTTGTAACAGTATGTCAGGCTCCAAAGCAAGGAACTGTGAAGGCTTGAAGCAAATTTTGACCAGAGCCAGAGGGTTGCCACTCTATATAATTTCCTTATAATTAAGCAATTTTGCTACTGTCATTATGAGATTTATTTGTAGATGAAATTTAAAAAAGAAAAAAAGTTTTGTTTGGTGAATAGCTATTAAAGATTTAAATAATCTGCATAGAAACCAGAAGAAGATTTCTTTTCACAAAGCTGGATCATTTCTTGAGTTGGCTTGCAGAAGAGTTGTGCAAGCCTGTATTAGCAAAGAGATGGGGAGAGATATCTGGGGGGGAGGAGGTATCTCAACTGGTGTATCAGGCAATGAGTGTGTGGGTGGGAAATTTTTAAACTCAGATTGCTCTTGATGGAAAAATGTCTTGCAGTTATCTCATAGGTGGGTATGACTGATATAGCTGAGAAGCTAGAAAGTGCAAGCCAAAAATGAGAGGGATTCTAAACATTTATTTTTTTAACCATGGCTGATCATATAGTTTTAATCATTAGGCTTCAGCAGGCGAGAACAGATCTCAAATATGAAGAGCAAGTATTTACCATTGAAAAGTCAATTTCTCTGTCACTAGCTCTGGCAATAGTATCACTATAATTATGAGTTTAATATCTGAAATTCGTTGATTTCATATTTGCATGCATGTATGCTAACTAAAATTAATTAATTTTAATTGCATACACCAATTACAACATCAGGCTCATTTTCCAACATATTATTCCTCGCTGATTACATATCCTCTAAGATTGCTTTAATTTTTCATTTTGTGCTTTAAAGTCAAAGAATAATATGTATTTCTAATTAAGCTCACCTACATATCTCACTGCTGATTAAATCACTATTTAATATTTTATAACACAAGCCACCTTTAATTTCCCCCACTGAGAGCAAAAGCCTTGCAAACTCTTTTCTTTCTCCCCTCAGTATCACCGACCTTGCCACTGCTGTGGTGCTACAGGAAGATTTCTTCCACCTTCACAGCAGAATACCAATGAACCACCTTATTGACAGATATTCATCCTTGGAGGGGGAAGGCAACCACCTTACTGACTGCAGGACTTGCCCCGAAGAGATCAGCAACCTGCCACCATCACTAAGATCAAAGAAACAGACATTCAGGAGAGATTTTTAGCAGTGTCTTAGGGGATTGCAGGTCTTGCTGAGAGTTTCTGGAGCTGGTGCATTTCAAACCTTTTAGGGGATCCTTGAAGTCCCCTGTGGGTGCCTACCAAAGGCTGAATGATGAGAAATTGAAAGGAAAAAGGGCTTCTCCTCTGTCTTTCCACCAGCACAGCAGAGTGAAACGTGCCAGTCAGTCCTGAGTCAGGACTGCATTAATATGTCCAAAATCTTAAAACAAAATTGGTAGAAAAACTTGATGAGAAGTCCCAAACCTCCTTCTACTTGCCTGTATGTATTGCACAACTTGGGCTGGGCTGTACAAACTAAAGAGTCTCATTTCTACTGCTATATTCCTGGGGTGGCAGAAAGGAAGAGGTACATCAGATTAAATCCTTGACAAATTTGACTTTTTAACAATCAAAGGAAGAAATGAAGTCCCTGGTACCTCAGAACTTGACCCAAACTCTTCTGAAATTAATGAGAAACTTCTGATCATCTCCTAAGGAGCATGATCAACCCCATACACAATGGATGCACACATTGTCAGTGGGGTAGACCTGTAGGAAGACCAGTCCTAATTTGGGCTTTAAATGAAACCAAAACATTCCCAGTATCTGTGTATGCACACACTACACATTTTTCTTTCTTTTTTTTGTCTGCTTATTAAAAAAAAGCCAGTAATGTTTACATGAATTACTTGTTAAGCTATTCCTTTGCAGGGGTAACTCTTTATTAGTATCTAATTAACTGACTAGAGACTCATTGGGCCAGAATCATCACACTTGGCATATCAGCAAAGCCCTGGATCCCTCCCATAGCCAAGAGTCTCCAGAGCATGGTTTGTTCCATCTAAGCTCTGAATTGTGCTCTCCACTAACTTCCCAAAGTTTTAGCTGACCTTTACCATCTAAAACTAGTTAAGTGTGACACTGTGATAATGTCAGGTCAGGTCAGAAAAAACATCAAATTGAAGCAGGATGCCACAACTCAAAGTTCTGTCATAACCACCAAGTCAACTGAAGAAAAATCAAGACCAGAAGAGTTTAAAAACTGAGTTTCTGAGTGAAAAGCAGATTTAAACAAAACAAAGTAACACATCAGTACACATGTTTGGTAGTATCAAATGAAGAAAAAACAATCAAAGAAAAAAAATTATGATAAAACCATTAAAAAATACCTGGGGAAAGAAGATGACACAAAGAAGAGAAACCAGGTCAGAAATAAAAATATAGGAAAAAATTGAGGGGGGAAAAAAAAAAACAGAAGAAAGGAAAAATATATTATTTTTAAATATCCCTGTCTCCCACCTCAAAAATAAAGAAGTCATTTATATTCATTTTTCTCAGAACTGGATGATTATTCAGACTACACTCAAGATGTAGGCAAATGCTGCTACTGTGTCCAATAGGTTAGTGTAATGCTTCCAAGGGGAAAAAGATGCACACTACCTAACCAAGACTGATGAGCCAGCAGACTTTCTCGGACAACACACAGAAAAACAAAACAAACAAAAGAAAGGAAGAAAATAAAGGAGGGGAGGGGATGTAGTCTTTGAGGCTGTGTTGTAAGAACTAGCTCAAGCCCCTGATATAGGTCCCTCTAAGTTTATCCAATTTGTCACCATCTAAAGATATCAAAACTAGAAAAAGAGAGGAGATAAATTCAGGCATTAGTTGGTGTGCCACACTTTATCAGCTGTGAAATGGGGCTTATATTCTTTCATTTTCTTCTGAGTGATATCATAAGGATATATATTAAATATATGTGTCATCTCAGACACTGTAATAGAGGAGACAATATTTATTTAAAATAGAGAAAAATGATAGAACTCATTGCTCAGATTTTCCTTGGATTCATTTCCTTCTAGACATTAAGTCAGGTGATAGATAGGTAGATGCACAGATAGATGGATAGAGAGATAGATAGATAAGAATTGAATTTACATGCTTATCTTTACATATCTGAGTGAATGCAGTCATATAGTTTGTTTAAGCATGTGGTTAAATTGTGGTCTTTTTGTTTTACTTTACAATTAATTACAATTTTGATGTTGCCTAGGTCAGTGTGTTATCTCAGGAGACAATATTCAGTAGGATTGCCTTACTCTTTCTCTAGTCTAAAAAGTCAACACCTACACACATCAAGCTGATTAGACTGCTTCTGTTATCAGATGCTAAAGAAACAGATGCTTAAGAGGACAACTATCAGTATCTTGGGCAACTATGTTCCCCAAATGCCTACTGAAAGATCTTTTCCATTGACTACAGTAAGCCTGGAAGCAATTTTTCTTTTCTTTTTTTTTTTTTAACAAAATTCCTAAGGTTTAAATGCTAAAGTTAGGTAAAATGAATCCCATGGCCTTGGACAAAAATGACCAAGTTATCCAGAGTGTAACCTTCAGGAGACAAGAGAGGAATATTTCTTAGAAGAGACACCATCCAAGCAGAATACAGAGACATCTGAAGGTGCAGAAGACAATTTCCAAAGCCATGGCAATGCCCATGGCTGCATTTTTTTTTTTAATCTAAAGAATGAAATTATTCCCAATGATCCAAAAAGAGACCCTTAAAAATGGTCCACATTATTTTATAGCAGGAGATAGCAAACAGTTTGAGGGAGGCAGAAGATGACTTCTGCTGTTTATATTTCTGTTTCCCACATAGAATCAATACCAGAGCTGGGAACAGCATAGCTGATCCTGTGATCTTATCCCACATGCACAGGAGGCTCACAGCAATAAAAGCATTCTTAATAACCAATATTGATTCATCTTTCCTTAATGTATGGACAAAAATGTTATCAATAAGCTGGTCAACAGCCTGAAGCAGTGAGCCTTGTAATAGTCTACTAAGCCAAGAACAACACCACGCTCATTTATTTATTCACATGTCAAACCAGTCATATGTCATCCCCCAAGAGATAAATGGATTTAAAGCAACAGGGGCATAACTATCAAGGCAGGTTCTTTTCTGGGTGTCACACCCATGTTGTGCCTCAGTACAAAGTTGGCTTTGGGCATTTCTAAGCTGGCTTCACCTGACCCTCCACCTCCACCCATCCTGGCTATCTTTTCTATCTTTTCAGTCCCAAGAACTAGAATTTCAGTTCTCTTTTTTTGTTTCTTTTACCAGGCTATTAAAAGCACTACATCAAGGAAATTATGAAAGATTTTTCAGTTTTGCTGCATTGAGGGTGATATGGATGTGGAAAAGTATTTCAAGATAGTAACAATTTGCCTAAGAGCCTTTCTCACTGTGTTTATTTCTCTCATTAAATAAAGTGATCAGCCAGAGGAGTGGAATAGAGCTACCCATGAAAGCCTGTAGACCTCTGCTAAGTGAAACTAACAGAGACTAGATAACAATTCACAATTTAGTGGTACATAAAGGCAAGGCAAGCAAGAAACATGAAAATCCTGTAATATCTCATTTCTAGAACCACATTCAAATTAATAACAAGGCATAAGTATAATCCTATGAACCCTCCAAAGTAATTGCTATTTGCTTAATTTATTAAAAAATCCAAAGTACTACTCTGGGATGTTGAAGGGCTTTGAGAAAGAGCTGAAATGCTTCTTTTCTACATTTTAATTCCATAATAGGTTTTACTTTCTGTCTATATATGTATACAATATTCATTACCACAGTTATCACGAGAATGTCTTTATCATTAGCTCTTTTTTTTTTTTTCCTAGTTAGAAACTGATGCTAGGTTCAAGCCAGGAAATTTAGATAAAGAGCAAGCCTCCAAATATTAACCTATTGTAAATTACAGAAATTTAATTCCTTCCTATAAGACAGTTTAAGGACTTTGATGCAACTTGGATCTAGGGAAAGAAAAGCTTGTATCTTGAACAACTCATGTCTGTCTTTAATAAGGAGTTGGTTTTTAAAGCTAGCTTTTTTTCTCCATAGAGCTTTGGACATCACTGAAGGTGACAGAAAAAATGACCATTTAATGGAATATGCATGGCTGTATAAATAATAAATAAAAGTACTCAGCAACATGGCATACATGAGTCATAGACACAAAATAGCCAAAAGGTAAAAATAATGTTCTGCCAAAATTCTGAACAGAAATGTGAACAGCAAGATCACTTTACCCTTGCTTGGGTACACAGAGACAAAAGAAAAACCTCAAAATTATCTGAATATCCTTCTGTATCACCCTTAGATACTCTTTCTACTGCTCAGGGATCCAAAGAATTATTCCAAGAAAAGCATCCCAGTAAAAAAGGAAAATGGAGATCAGAAGTTGATGTCTCTCAGAAATTTCACATCTAATCTGTTAGATTTATACATGGGTTGTTTGCTTCCCATTTCCTATCCCAGCAGGCATTCTAAAAAAACCCCCAAACCACTGTGCATCTGAAGCTGGCCTAGATCCTCATGAGCATCAGTAAATAACACTTGTGAAGAATTAGGTCTGTTATCGTATCTTAGTCTTTCTGCTCTCACCAATGACTATCTTGAACTAGTGGAACACCATTGATTTGGATACAGTCTCTTGAGGCTATCTGATGTATCCTTTTAATTAAAACTCAATAAACACTTCTAATCATAAAAATGCACATAAAGGATCAGAACTGAGATCTCTTCATGGATCTGTGCCATTTCTGGAGAATCAACAATGATAAAAGAGGCAGTAGAAACATATTTTTGCCACTTAATTCAGCAGATAAAACTCTGAACACATATATGGAGCAGATCTGACAAGTTAAAAGGTGGCACTTTAGTACTGTCACTTTTCAGAATGGAACCAAACGTTCAAAGAATATGTCCTAAGTGGTTTTCCAGAAATATTCTGGAGTGACTAACACATTACTTGCATATTAGAAATGTCTAGCAGGCACTGCAAGAGAGACAGGATTACTCATGTAGTCTCACTTAAAAAGTATTCTATCCCCATGATTTACCACTTAAATAAGAAAGAGGGGAAAAAAAGAAATCAATGCATTTTATGCTCTTGGAAATGTATGGAGTCAATCCCTCTTTTAGCAATTTTCTATATTTTTGTCACAACTATCAGAGAAGTCAAACAGAAATGGCATCTTGTAAGCTAAATGCTCCAGTAAGAACCCATAGAAACACCAACTAGTTGTGAAAGATCTCAGAATAGCCTGAAAGTTGGAGGATACAAAGACATAAAGTTGTCCTTTCTTTACTATCTAGTCTTACAGTATCTATCACTGACATATTTGAAGCATATTATTTTTTTTCTTTCTGTTATGACAGGGCTATCAATGTTAAAATAAAAATAGTAAAAATTCAGGGGCATGTTTTGGTTTCAACCAAATCAGTATCACAAGAACAACCAAATAACCATACTCAGACAGATGAAAGATGCATCTTGATCATCCTCTGACATTGGCCACCAATGCATAAGTGGTGAAAATATAATAACCAAGACAATTATGGAATATTTCCCCAGCATAATACCAAAATAATAACTTGTCTTCATTCTCAACCTCTGGAGAGAGGATCTGAAGCAAACATACAGTAACATTGCAATATTAGTAGACAAACTAAGATGCTTCATTCTATGTCTTTTTTTTGGATTTGGAAAATTCAGAGACTGTAATAATGTCAAACATCCTCAAAAAATGCCAAAAGCTCTCTGCCCTTGGCAAAGCACCAAAGCTTTTTCCTTTTCCACCTTGTTTTCCTGCCAGATGTACAAATATTCTTGTTATCTGCCACCAGTAGGACTACTTAATTAGAAGCAAGGTTTGATTAAATAAAAATTGATTAGATAAAATAAAGATATCACCACCACAGCAGTTATTAAACAGAAGCTTCTGAGAAAATGCCCATTGCAAAGATCAGAAGCAGTTAGGCCTTATATTTAGTGACAGATAGTTTGATTAACTGATTTTTCACACTGTGTTGCTCTTTTTCATTATCCCAACATTGCTTTCAAATGACACTGGTCTTGCTCTTCCATAAATGCCTTTGCCCAGCACCCTTCACCCTGCCTGCTAACGCCCTGAGTCTCAGTGTGTTACTGTTTGGCACGTAACCTCTCATTTAGATTGCCATAAGCAAGTACATTTGTGTTTCTGGGTTATCACAAGCTTGATTATTTTCAGTGTTTGGGTTATGCTGCTATATACAGAGGTTATTTTTATCCCTTTTTCTCTCTTTGGGTTCAAAGTTTCATATTTAACAGTGTTCACAAACAAGGGTATATTGATCTGTGCCTGAGTCTCTAAAAGGCAACTGTAAAAATATATGCAATTATTACTCAAAAGAGAAAGAAAATTGCTTACATGGAGCTATCCAAAATGTTCTTCCTTTGAATACAGAAAAGCCCAAAGACTCTGCTTCAGAGGAGTTGTTGCTGGATTTTTGGAAAAGATCTATTAGCTTTGGACACATTTCTCATAATCTGTTACTGTAATAGTTTATCCATTGGACTACATACAAAAGCTAATGTATAACATGTTTACCCTTAGACTGGATATTCTCAGTTGTGACATTCATTTCCTTAAGCATTTTCAAAGTCATACCAATTTCTCACACAAGAATGTTTTTAAAACACAAGGAGAAAGTCAGACAGATTTGACCTCGATGAAAACATTTTTCAGGTATCCCCATATTGCAGCTTAATATTGTACACAGTGGGTTCTTCAGAAACATATTTGTTCTATCAAAGGTAGTATAGAGATTGTATTCTTTTCATCTCCTTCAAAGGACAAGTCTATTTCCTGGTATGTTTTTGAAAACACTCATTAAGGGGAGCTCTGTGGGCCTTAAACAGGGGCTTTTCAAACTTCAAGCAAAGAGGAAAGACTTTCCCATCATTTGTATCCTTTTAAGAGTTTAACAAAAAGAAGGGAAAAGGTTGAGGCTGCAGATTTATGACAGATGGATTGAGTAATGGCATCATCTTATACTTTAGTGGGGGGTGAAGAAGAGAACAGCATTTGACAAGAGTTACACAGGTCATATTAGAATTCAGTAATTATATCTTCTTTATAATTGCTGCTTCAGAAACAGCAATGGACAACAGAAGTCTTTTAGACTTCTTTTGCATAAGGGAGAAAATTCAGCATCTGGCAAGAGAAGAGACACCTGTCATTTGCCAGAAAAGTGAAGAGTAGTCTCAAAACTTAGGCCTTCCTTTTTCCTTTCCTTTCCTTTCTCCTTTCCTTTTTTCCTGCAAAACACCAGACAATCCCACGACCTTTATCTAATTGTAATACCTAATTGTACCTGCCTAGTAGGCTCCCTTTCCCTGGAAGTTAGTTTACCATGATGGCTGCCATGATAAGAAACCATGAAAATCATCACAAAGCAAATACTCTTGTATGAACAGTGGTGAAACAAAGGGTTGTTTGTTTGTTTTAAAAATAAAAATAAGATAAGGTATAAACAACCCCCTAGAAGTAGAATGGACATCAATTTAAATTCAGATAGATATTCCAAGCATAGAGTTCTCACCCACTTTCAAGTTACTTCACATTTGAGAGTTTCTCCATTCCCATCCCTTCATAATATCACTCCCACACTAACAGCTTTTTTTTTCCTGCTCACTATGTCTCCTTCCTTTTTGTGCTTCCAGAGTACCAGGGACTTGGCACCATGTGCCTCCTGCCCCATGGTGTTGCAGGAGAGCCTTGGCTGCAGAGACCTCCTAAAAGATGTGGCCTGATGGAGATGTTTGGATACTTTGCAGCAGTGCACAGGAAGAAGTTGCCCAGACAAAAAGAAGAGAACTACCCAAGCAGTCTTTTCATACTTAGTGCTTGTGTACCTGGACTGCTCTGCTCAACTGCCAACATGAGAAATTAGAAGGCAACAAGATGAAATTTAATGTACTCTCAGAATCCATATCTGGAACTTTGCATGACACTCAGCTCTGAAATAACCCACCATGGAGAAGAAGTCAAAAAAGAAGAACAAAAGGCAGGTTTTTGGAGGCACCAAACAATAGGAAAGTTATTTCTACTTCCTAGCTAGAGGTGCTCCATGCTTACAATTATCTGACTAAACATAGAAACAAAAATATTACAACAAATTGATATAAAAACCTTTTAAGACTTGGGGGTTGGATCTGATTTGGACAATTTAAAATAATTCAGTTTTAAGATTTACTCTTTTTGTTTCAAATGCAGAGCTAGACTGGTAATCTTAAGAGGGGCACTTTCCAGTTTATGAGGCTTCTACTGCCAATCTCAGCTGAAACTAGAAAAACAAAGCTGAGGGGGGAATGCATGAGGAAAACCTATAAAAAGAATATTTTACAATCTGAAAAGTACATAGTTAAAGAATTTTTCTAAAAATAAAATTGAGGGATCGTACAGGCAAGCTTTTTTCCCCAACACTAGAAATACAGAGAGACTATTTAAGAGCAGATCACATTTTACTTTAATTAAAACAAACAACCAAACAAAAAAACCCCAAAACCACTCAACCAAAAAAACCCTCTGCCCAAAAAACCAAACCCAAACCCCTCAACCTATTGTGATGAATGCTGCATACAATACAATTTAAAAAGACAACACGTTCCTTCAAAATGATACTATTGAGCCATATCAACTTCTGACAGGAAGACTTATATCCTTTGTAAATTCATAAACTACCCACAAATAAGAAAACAAATGAAATCCTGATAAGTCAGCATCAGCCATTAGAAGGATCAATACATAGTTCCTTGACAACAGAAATTATCACAGCTGTGATATGGAAATTATCAAAGAAATACTAGAATCTGCTTGAATGAGGGATGGGTGCTTCAGCCAGGCTGCCAGGCTATGGAAAGAAAGTATCATCAACCTCCTCAACCTAACAAAAAAGTGTCTACTAAATATTGCCCAATAAATATATCCAGGTGTTCAGCCCAGTTTGTTTCTTGTCAGCAGGTTATTTTGCCTCCTGGACCCTGTGTTACCAGATTCATCTGAAACAACATGGTGCTGCTCAGGTGCCTCTGGTCCCTGAATCAATGCCAAAGTTGAAGCAGGACCCTGGCAGTTGAATAGCAACACTAGCAGTCTAGAAAGTGATCCCAAAAGTTACTGCCAAGGCTTTGTGCCCTGCCTCTGCATTCACAGATACCCTGTTTCACCAGCAGTGGAGGGGTGAGCCCAAAGGAGTCGGTGAGTTTTGCTTAGTTGTCATTGGAGCAGGAAAACTCAAAACAAGTGACAGAGAAAGAACCTCAGCACTAATTCTCTTCCTGCCAAATCTGTCAGCTGGAGGGCATGGATTACAAAAAGCTATGATGAATGAAATCTCTTTTTTTCTTTTTTTCTGTTTTATCATTTGACTGAAGCCCCATTAAAGCAGGTGCAGATTACCATAACCTTGTAAGAAAGAGCTTATCTTTGGTTCAGCATTTAGGGATGTAGGGAAGTCCTTAATGTATAGATGAAGACCCCTCATGCCTAGTAACAATTTACATGATGAATTTGTCGACTTTAATGCTCACAGCATCAATGCTTTGAAGTGGTAAACTTTTACAACAGTCACTTAAGCATGGCAGGAAACAAAATAGAATCCTGAATCATCTCTAAAGGTAAAACAAAAAGTGTTTTAATAAACTCACAGGAGGCCATGCTGCCTCTCAAGGGATATTTCAGTGCCCAGCCAGCTTGAAGCCCTAGGCAAGCTAAACCAATCCAGGTGGTTGAAATGGCTGAGGGATACAAAATCCAGGCTCTCCCACAGCCAGTTCACAACTTCTGGAGGAAGGTTGGCAGCAGTATCATGTCTTTTACTGTATGGCAGATTTGAATAGTGATAGGGCACAGAACACCTAGCCTGAGTTTAAAAATTGCCCTGGCACTGACTTGCCCTCTAAAGAGTTGAACAACATGCAGTGCAGAGGCTAATACCATCTAATGCCATCCTAATTCTGTGTAAAATTTATTATTATCAACTATCAGACCAAGAATCACGATGTAGAAAGGCTGTAAACTTCTTGTCTAAAGATTTTTTAATGACCTAGTAAAATCAGTTGAGTACCATGCAGGTCAGCATTACATGATTTGGCAGAAAAGTTAAACCTAAGTGAAAAAACCCCACAGAAACAAAAATCAAAGTTGTTTTGCAAGGAATGCATTTTTCTTACTGCAGGCATAATAGCTACCCTTAGGGTTTAGAGATTTTAGTTGATTTAGATAAGGTGAAGTAAAAAGAATAAAGAGAGAAAGTCACTTGTGCTTTTGGCTTAAAGAACCAGATTAATGATGTGCAGTGAACAATGAAATTAAACATTCTGTTTGCTCCAAAAAGGTACTTATTACCTAGCAAAGTTAGGCAAAAGTGTAATAATTTTTGAGATTTCAAAGAGATTGGAGAGTAAAAATATCCAATATTTGTAATGGTTTTTTTCACTCTGTTTTGGATCAAGTAAACCATTTCATTTTTCTCTATTCACATGTTTTCATTTAGACCTGTTGGCTTTTGGTGTAATACAATTTCAAAACTAAAAGGTTTTACAGACTTTCTTTCCACAGACCTGCCACCTTATTTTAAAATTTTCAAATATCACGTGGGACACTTCAGCAGCTTACAAAACAACTATTTTTTTTAACTAAAAATGCAATTTTGTAAGAACTGAGTTACTTTTTCATAGGCTTGCAGCTGCCAAACATAATGTATTTTTAAAACACAAAACCTGAAGAACTTTTGAAGAAATCTATAGTAGATCATAACAAAAATAACAGGTGTCACTGCAACAATCACATTGATGACATAAACACCTTCTAAATAAGACATTCAGAGTTTATTATGCTTTATCTTTTAATGCCTGCTTAAAAAATATATATATATAAGCACCCACTGTTTGGATCCATTGAAGTCTTTTGCAAATTCAGCTGCATTACACTAATTTTCACCCCTTCTTCTGTAACATTTTTCTGAAGAGGAGAAGCAAGCTCTTCTAACTTTATTTCTATTTTTCCATGCTTTCCACTTGGAAAGGTCAAATATTTGAATCCCTTCAGTACAGCAAATATCCTCTTTGCTATTTGTGGATGTACTGTTGCCTATTAGTTTACTGGGTGAGGAATTAAAGAACAATAGACTTCATAAAGTTACTTCACTAAGTTGAAAATCAATCATAAGAGGACTCAGTCATTCTGAAGAAGAATTTAAGACTAAAGAGAGCACTGCAAATATAATCTATGTATCACTTGCAAAACAGGAAAAAAAGGTATTCAGGATCTAGACTAATGATGGCTCTAGGGAACAGATCAGGGATTTATCTCAAATCATATTCTGTCTCCAACAAAAACCAGGTACACAAGACAGACGATAAAACACAGGGCACATGTAGATGAAACAGTCCCTGAATACTCAGCCAGCTTTGAGTCTTTTAAAGATGATAATTTGTTCTTTTCTCTGTTTAGGTTTTTTAACTTCTAAAGACATAACCCAAAGATCTCCCTTTGATTTCTAAGGATCATCTCAGAACAAGTAATTTTACATATAAGGGTAGGATTGTGTTTTATCCATCCATCACTTTACACTTGTATTGAATTTCATTGATCATTTTAACCTAGTCACAGTCTCAGAAGGGCCTCCTGCAGTTCTTCTCAATAATCTTTCTGTTTTGCTGCTTTGTACAATTTAGTATAATTAGCAAAATTAATCATAACATGGCTCAGTACCTTTTCTGGGTCATTTAGATGTATTCTCAATAGCAAAACACACCCATGCAGAACCTCACTGGAAACTTGTCTAGCATGAGAAACAGTGATTTGCACCTAACCTGTTTCCTATCTTTTGACATTTTATATAAAGGGAAAGGTATTCTTTGTTATTTCACAGTTCCTTAATTTCCTTAATTTTTTTGCTGATGGACCTTGTGAAGTGCCTTTTGGAAAACCAAGTGGTATATTCCAAGTGGAATCTATCAACTGGAGCTTCCTGTCCACATAACTGTTGATGTGAAAGTTTGTGAGGCAGATCATTTTAAAACTTTATATTTTAAGAAAAAGCCAGTTTCATGGCTCCCAGAGTGAACGATGGATCTCCTATTCCTTTTTGTTTTACCTGGTGTAGACATCATGCTTATCATCCTATAGCTTCCACAATCTCTTCTGGAACCCATTTAAAAGTCCATAAAAACTCTTTTATAAGACTGGCAGCACCTTTAGCACCCTCTAGACCTCCAGTAGTTTTAGACAAGAGCCTATATACCACAGCTCCAAGTCTGCTATTTTATCCCTGACTTCCATTAGCACTTTCAGGTCACCTCCTGGTCGTGCCTCCTTGTCACTGCTTACTTTGACAGGTTGTTCCACAGCCTCTTCTTACAGACCTTTCCATTCCAGACAACAGCCCCTGATGCATTCCTGACCAAACCAAGTTTGGCTCTGAGCTCTCTGCCTCCTTCCATGCTGAAGATGAATGCATTCTGCAGCTTCCTTATGCCATTAAAAGTGAGTTTCTTCAGGAGCTGTGCAAACTGGAGTAGCTCCCACTGGAAGTCAGTGAAGCCTTTTACAAAGCCTAAATGCACACCAAGACCGAGTTTGGCCTCCAGAACTGTGGGGTTTGTTGCTCACAAGTTCTATAGGATTGCTGAGGTTCATGAGAGTTTGTGTCCATGTAGTTCACACTGTGCCTCCTATAGTATAGATCTCATTTACTTAAGGTGTAAATGAGACCTAAACTGAAGCTGTGTGTGGAGTGGAGAGGCATGGAAAGGGAGAGAAGACAAAGAGACACAATCACTCATATAGTGTAACTGCAGGTATTTTTAGCCATTATACAGATATCCAACCCTCTTTTGAAACTTTGAGTTCTTGACCTCCCTGACTTGCAGTGCCAATGAATTCCACAGATCACTTCTTAAATGAAAATGTGACTGATGGCCAGAAGCATTACTAAGCAGAATATTCCCATCAGCTATAATTCAATCAGAACAATCCTGCTGTTTAACCATTAATAACATCTCTGTTGTTATTATACAAGTATATGGCAAAACATTTGTCTGAAGCAAGGCTTAAAATACAAAGTACTGCCTTTTGAACATGACTTCTTAGAATATTTAGCTGGAAATCCCTGGTTCCTTACAGTGCATGTAGGTCTCAGAACTCCTTTTTACTTTCCTTTTTTTTTTTTTTTCCTAAATCTAACTTGCCTTCCCACAGGTGGTACATTTCATCCTATTTTTTTTTTTCATTCTACTTTTTTACAATCCATTAGCTTGCTCTCAGTCAATTACCAACTGATTTTCTACACCTTTTAGTGTAACAGTCAGTGCAGAGGAAGTTTTACCAAAATTTCTAAGAAATGGACACATATAAACTCTAAAGGAATTAACATGGTCTCTAAGGGAAAGGGCCATTTCAGGAATACTTTTGTAAAGACCTGAATTTGGCCAAGCTGACCCTATAATACAGGTACAGCTGTTATCTTGAGACTTTTAATAAAGAAATGAGCACATGAATTAATTCACCTGATCATTCTGGTTCAATCTAAGGATACCTGCAATAATTTACATAATTCCTATCTCCTCTCTTTCTGTAGGCTATTGAGGACAATGTGTAATGCTTTTAATCAGTCTTTTATTAGAATCCTGAAAGTGAAATCTTCCAAAACCAGGTTGTGAAGCAATATAACCTCATGTACAATTAGCTCAGTTTAAAAATGTTTTCTCCTAATGGGATTATGTTCTGTAAATGATCTGGTTGCTATGGCAACTACCACAAAACCCACACCATGTTTTCAGTTCAATAGCAACTATTGCACCTGTGCACCAGCCTTTCCTTCTGAGCTTTGTTTTTGCTTTTCAGACATTAGTGGAGAAGTAAAAGCAAAAAAACCCTGTGACCTAGAAAAGTTCAGGCATCGTTTCAGCTACTCTTGCAGGTAATATTATTAGTAGTGCTTCTCCCATCTATTTTGTAGGAATTAAGTACAAATTGATCTTTATTCATCAAGCCAAAAAAAAAAACCCTGCTGGTGGGGAGATTGCATGCAGATATGTGCAGAGAAAGTACAAAAGCACACTGCTTAATTTTGGTGGTATCCTAGCAAAATGAGTAGATAAATTGCATAGTAATAAAATATTTTCATACTGTTTCAAAAAGGCAGGCTGTGACCAGCATCAGCAATAGCCAGCAAGGACCACTCCTGTGTGGCCACACACTTGTCTTTAAAAAAAAAATCTATGGAAACTTTCTGAAGCTTCTCCTTGCCACTCAAGCCAAAAAGGAATAAAGGGGCATGGTCTCGTTTCTTTATGCTATATTCTCAAGTGTTGATGTTGGAAACACAAGAGAATGAGAAATTATTTTCAACAGTATCCAAAGTGAGGTGAGGCAAAAATAGCTTCTTTTTACCTGTGTATGTGTTGCTGAGTTGCATCTGGAGTCAGATACACTGACTTAAGTCATAGAAGTGAATGTCAAGCTCATGAAGGAAAAGTGGGTGAGCAGAAAACAGAAGCTACATGGTAAAATTGGAATTTATGACTAGAGAAGATCATGTAGAAAACCTCAGAAATGTCCATTTCCCCACCTAGCCTTTTCATTACACCCTTACTGAGAAGAAAAAAGCAACAACCAACTTCCTTTCCCTCCTGAAGGAAAAGAGGGTGCTGCATTTATCATTTTGAGGGGCAGCCAGGCAACTGTGATGGACTCTGAATTCAAACATAACTAAGATTGGGTTCTGTTCCTCCAGCACCTATTATAATTTTTGCCTTATCAAAAGCTTATCATTCACATACTGCTTCAACAGGAAAATTATGGCCTTTGTTTCTGAAGAAAAGTAGACATAAATCAACATGCCATTTGCAAACTGAAGACACTAGACAAGGTGTACAACAATTTCTTCAGAAGACATTCTATGCAAAACAAGGACAAAACAAGTGTCTGATGAAGTCTGAAGAGGAAGGCTTTGCTAGGCATAGAAGAATGACTAACCTATTTGGAGAACAGGGAAAAAGGCAGTGCCAGATGTTCCCCAGTGGAATACAGCATCATCCATTGTATCTGGTGAATTCAATTCAGCTAAAAGAGACTTTTTATCTACAGGTGTTAAGAGCTTGAAAGTCAAGGCCTGTTAATGTGACCTGTCAGCAGTAGTCACACCTGAACACTATTTCTTTCTACTCTTTTCTTCATTCACAACATACTGCTTCCTAGGAGCATGGGGAAGAAGACCTTGCAGACTAGCAGTTGGGACAGCAATGCAAGAAGTCTGTCTTCGACTTAATCTGTTCTTTCCTTGAGCTGTATCACATAGAGAGGTGGTTTTGTTCTCAGTAGATCCAGAGGCTGGAAAGGTATTGGGTTCTGTACCTATTTGTATATATTTCATTTATCATTATTATTATTATTAAAGTAGTTTTAGTTTTATTTCCAATCCACAAGTCTCTCTGTCTCTCTCTCTCTTATCCCCTTTCCCTTCTTGTGGGGAAGAAAAGAGGGGGTAACAGGGAACATCTGTCATTGGGTTGGTGGTCAGCCCAGCCTCAACCCTCAACAGGGGATGAACTTTTTTTCTCATAAAACATGAATCCTATTGATTACCCTGCACTTCTGTACATTAATACAGAATAATTGCATGAGACAGCAAAGTATTCAGGCACACAAGCCCCTGATATATGAGCAATGGTCATTATCTCTATGGTGACATTCATTACGACGGACAGACAAAGATTTGTTGCCAGGGATTATTGCACAGTCATTCCCAAGGTTTTTAGACAATGGCAAATAGGGGACATTTTCTGACTGTTAACTTTTTCCCAAGACATGAAAGAGGATTAAAGTAAAAAAAGACAAAGAGCAGTTCAGGACAAAGTGAAACACTACATACAGGGGTCATTAAATTTTCATTCTGTGCATTAAACATTAATGAATAAACTACAATGTAAACAGTGATGAATAGAAGAATGATTGTTCTACTTTGTTTTCACAAATTTTATTTAAATCTCAGCCAGGACATTTTGTTTCTGAAATATTTAATTTAGAAATTCTTGATAGTCTCTCAAGTTATCAAATACCAAATGCTAATTAGATCATAAGACTTAACTAGCTGGACTGAAATGCCAAAAAAAAGTAAAGGTTATTTAATCATCAAAGTAATAACAGTTCCACTCTGAAGAGAGCTCTTGTGTATTTTCCTCAAGCTAAAACAAACTCTAGCAATTCTTGAATACAAAACACTGCAGCATCAACATTCAGTCATGCAAGTACCAGAAAACCTTGGCTTTAAGCATTTCCCAGGACATACAAGAAAATCCTCAGTTCATTGCTCAGTTCTGACCTACTCCTAATTTTTATACCTGTTAAAGAACATAATTTAGACTTTAAATCTCTCCATGGACTACATCATGTGGAATCTGATCAGAAAACTAAGTTTCTGATGTCACCATGGACTCTTGTAGTTGACCTTAACATTGTGCTCTCTTGATCTCATAAAAGCAAGCAGAAAATGAACATACTATTTCCACACGTAGTTTCATTTCAAAAGCACTGTAGGAAAAGTGTTTTCTAGATACAGTCCCACACATGGCCAGATTTCCTGTGCTGTGACTTTCCTTTCTTGTATCAGGACCAACCTGAATCTTTCTTTTAGTACAAAAGTGGCCATGACCTTGATTAAAATAAAAACACCATTCACCAAAACCTAAAATTTAAAAACACTTAAAATAAAGCTGCTCATATTGTCTCAGAAAAATCCTAAAATCTTTCATGGTTTGTAATGAAAATCAGAGGCAAAGAAGGTCATATGCCTGAGCTCTGCTTTTCCAGTGTCCAACTGGATCTCTGAACTTCAGAATCCATCACTGGAACCAAACACCAGGCAGCTGACAAATCTGTGATTGATCTCCATCTTTCTCTCTTGACAGAGCTCCTTTGACTATGTAGAATACACTGAATATTTATA
Source organism: Galbula dea (assembly GCA_013399015.1). Taxonomy (NCBI): domain Eukaryota; kingdom Metazoa; phylum Chordata; class Aves; order Piciformes; family Galbulidae; genus Galbula; species Galbula dea. The sequence continues at coordinate 178,536 of VWZX01003224.1, read as the reverse complement.
CCCAGCGGAACAGATTAGTCCACAGTCCAGTGCTGGCAGATCTGCCCTGGAACATAGCAAAGTGTTTTTAATCTCTTGCCCCAATGATAATGTGCTTCCTTACACAAAAGAGAAAAGCATGCAGCCTATTCTGCCTATGACCTCTCCTTTCTTACATCAACTGTAAGGACATTCTTATATATAAAAAAAATCAATTTAATGATCTTATTTTCTACAGGGAGTCTATGTTGTCAGAAAAATCTTTACCATCTGTAAAAATGGTCCCCTGACACCTGATTACAATCCTCCAGGGACAGAATCATCTGTATGAGCAAAATCTCAGCTCTGTCCAGCCCTGACTTCTGAGAAACATGGAATCTGAGTCTTCACAAGTGATGCATAATAAGCAGAGACAAACTACTGACAGGCACATGTCCCTTCACAAAAAAACCCCAACACACTAAAAAATCCCCACCAAAACCAAAATAGAAAAAAAAATTGAAAGAGGAGATAGAGGGGAGAGAGAGGNACAGAGAGAGGAGAGAGAGAGAGAGGAGAGAGGGGAAGGAGAGGAGGAAGAGGAGGGAGAGAGAGGAAAGCAAGAGAAGGAGAGAAAGAAAGAAAAAGAAAGAAAAGAAAAAGTTTATTTGTCTTTCTGCATCCCCGAATTTGAAGTGGTACCTGCATGTGCTACACACTGCCAGTCTGCCACCTCTGTAATGTGCCATGGAGGACTTGAATCATCTCTGATGGACGTCGGCACACATCCCACAGAGCGTCTGACAGTACTATCTGCTCGTGATTGATGCTGACCACTTTGAAATCACTTGGCTCCAACACTTGGCTCCAGAAAACTGTTCTTAACAGTTTGTCTGGTATATTTGATAGGACCTGGAAGGGGAAAATAATAATTTAACTTGTCCTCTTAGCTGCTGCTGAGCTGCCCCCATCTCTGCTAATCCCCCCCAACTCAAGTGCTGATAACAACACCAGCTTTGGGAGGTTTTTCCACTATGCAAGTTCAGGCAGCCAAGCATATTTTCTACTTGCTCACATTCATCCTGCACAAATAAAATACACAGTAGAAAGCTACTTCCATAATTCATGGCATAATTCATGAATTATGCCATCATACATACTGGTATAAACTGAATGTAAAAAAATACAGAGTTCACCTGTTTTCTACACCCTTCCCATCTATTGTGTCCCCATATCAGGCACCAAAAAAAAAAACCCTAAACCCCCCAAAACTCTGAAACAAAACATTCCATTTTTCCCATATGCACATTTTTACACACATTTCCATATATAAAAACTGTACACTGCTATGAGTTAAAGATAATAACATGTAGTATACCTTGTGTGTTGTTCTTTTGAAGTCTCCAAACCTACAATTTTCCAGGAGTTATACTACATGACAAAGGATGAAGACCTTGGATCTAAAGAGGTAATTGCTTCAGTCCTTTTGTGACAGTCACTACTAGATTCTACTGAGGAAGCAGCAACTTTCTGACATGTAGGAAAATATTGGCTTGCTGTTCTCTCAACACTTTCTGCCAGGACTGTAACAAATAAACCCATCCTGTTTAGTGTCCAGAGAGGGTGAAGTTTTCCAAGGCAGCAGATTGTAAGGGTTTTACATGGATACGTGGATATATCATTGTTCAGAAAACCTGTATGTTTTTCTTACCAATTCTATATGAGTATCTCCATGTCTTTGTTGATAGAGAAACTACAAAATGGTGACATTTGTGATAAACTGTGAAAGTATCTCTACCACTATTTTAGGGAAACAAAATGTAATCTGTAGAATTATGAAGCTACTAAAGCATTTTTGATGCAGGTCTTGGAGGTCCATTGTGACTCACACTTGTCCTTTTTTCTTACACAGTAATATATTCCTTCCCATTAAGCTATTTGTCCATTAACAAAAGGAAACCAAAACCCAAACAAGCTCCAAAACAGAAGGGATCATAGGTAGGCCTCACTGACAGAAAGAATTGAAATATTAATCACCTTATTAAACTTTTTTAAAGTTGTTTTTTTTTTAAACAAAGCACAAACAAACAGAAAACCAAACCAACCAAAATGCAACCAACCAAAATCCTAAAACCCAACAACCTAAACAAAACAACAGAACTCAGCAAGAACAATATTGCCAAGGGGCATTCATTATTAAAATATTTTTGCCATTTGAAAGTCATGAGAAGTGCTGAGGTGATAGACATCTACATCTGGTGGCACCTGTTTGACCCTGGATGCCCAAATACCACTACTTTGTAAATTGATAGACTTTCGAAGGATCTCCAGCCCAAGCACTGCTTTCATTTTGGTTGTCCTGGGGAGGTCAAGGAAGCACAGGCCAAATACTCAAGAATCCCTTCACAATTACCCCTCCATCTTCCCAGCAAACAATAACAGAAACTGCATTGTGGTTAAGATGCAGCTTGTCCTCAAGCTGACACAACGAAGTTTACTTTACCCATGCTACAGCCTGACTGAGCCCACCATGGGCTACAGAAACTACCCAAAAGCTGGGCAAATACATAAACTGTTACATCTGCAACCTACTCTGCACTGTTGCCATCAACTTGGTAGCTTGTCTAAAGCTAGTTGAAACAAGAACCATAGTCCTATGTTTCTCTGCAGCATACATAGGCTCTCCACCTTTAAGCTAATGTCAAGCTCTCCATCTTTCTGCCTTCTCATATCTGTTTCACTTTTAACATTTAATGTTTCCAAACTCCTGTCTCCTGTTTTGGGGGGATTTTTTTGCTCAGAGGAACTTTTATTTTAAATTTTACTTTTTTTTAGAAATATATTATTTTGTGCAGTTTAAATGTCATTTTACTTCTCTGGGTTGGTAACTGCAGTGTCAGCTACACCCAGGAAAAGAAAGGTGTTCAGTTCAATATCCCAGAGTTGAGAGTGCCTTGGCTCCACAAGCCAAAGAAAGCTTCTTTTGTAGGTTAAGCATTTAATGAACCATTACCTGAAAAAATTAAGCATCAACAGCAATACCACTTCATCTCCCCCCAGAACTCTTTAAAGTTATAATCTAGTATATTCAAGAACTGGAACCTGGATAACTTTGCTGACAATTTATACTGCAAAAGAAAGAATATGTGACAGGCAATTGTGAATTCTAACTCTATAATTGTACTTAGGAGGCCTCAGTGATATCACATGAGAATGAATCTCAAGTAGCTATTATTTAAAGCATCTTTTACTTTCCATATGCCACTGAAACTTTTCATAATAACAATATTTCTAAGATGAGTTTTCCTACAGGGTAGAACAGGTTGAACTCCATTAAACTCCAGTAAAACCAGGGGAATTTGTAGTTGCTTTGAAAGACCTCACATTCAGAAATTCAGTGGCATGACTTAAGATCAGTAAATATCAAGATATCCGGTGTCTGGCTGTATCTGCTAGCTTAGCTCAGCTATACAGATTCACTTAGAATCTAGAACAGTTTTCCTGACAAATTTTAAGGAAGTTTCTTCCTAAATGACCATAGGCTAAACTAGAAAAGCTGGTACTTTGTTGACATTTTCAAAGTGACTTTTTGTAGCTGCAGGTGATATTTGTCCTTTTGTTTCACAGTAGTGTCTGTCTCTTGCACCTATGTCAAGAGCTTTTGCTCATGACCACACAACTGAAATTGAGTTCTGAAGACTCAACAGATGCCACAGCCCTTTTCAGCACTTATACACTGAAATAGCTTTTAAGTTACTTTACTGCACCCTTCTTTCTGGACTACAAGCTAAAAAAAAAAAAGGAGGAAAAAATAGAAAAAAAATGGAGAAAAAAAATAAAAAGGCACATTCCATCAATATTGACCTGCTACAAGTCATGTCCCATAACCCTCTCAAATTAAGGGAGCTACTTAAAGTTAGTCAGGCAGACTCCTCCTACTGTTGTTAGGAAGAAACAGGTACACTTATAAGACCTATTTTTCTGTCCAGAGAAAGCAAGTAAAGCTGAGTCTTTAGAATACAATAGGACTAATTTCAAGGTTCTCCTCACTTTGTAGAATAAGTTGTTCTTATTTATCTATCTGCCCTGAGATCCTGCTGTTGTAATGCAAGTTGTCCTCCAGCTTTTTAATACATCACAGACCACACAGTGCTAAACACCAAGAAAAGCTCTGCTTTCAACTATTTCGCTTCTAAATTATGCATTTATTGTAATTGCCAATAACTTGTGGGAAACTTGCAAAAATAGTGTGTGTTTTTCTACATCATTGAGGCAAAATTATATCTTTTATAAAGTTATATCAATTTTTATATCAAAATAATCAAGTTTTCATGCTCCTGTGTGTCTACCAGACTCGAAACAAACACTATCTCTTGACTATTACAGCTGCTGCCACTTCATATATGCAGGCATACTCAGAGAAGCACCTGAAAGAAATCCATTCAGTGACAATCTTCTTTTGGAGTGTGGAAAAGTCATCCCTTGAGAACATACTCCTGTACTCCCTGGCTACTTATTTCATAGGAGATAAAAACCGAGAAGTCCTAATCCCTTCCACTCAACGGCACATTTGTATTACAAGCATCATGCTTGTGGCAAACAGCTCTTAACAAGAATAGTTACAACTTATCCCTAGAGAAGGAGGATGAAATAGAACAAGATAGTGACATGAGGCTCAAGAACTGGCACTAAGAGAAAGATTTTGGATGTCCAATCTCTAGAAAGTACACACAGGTACAGGACCTTTCTTGACCGACGGATAATTCCCTGAGTATATGGTGCATCTGACCTTTAGGAATCAAGGCTAGCATGAGTGATAAGGTGAGTGTTAGGCTTAGAGGAGAGGTGACAAGAACAAAAGACTTGTAATCTTCCTGGCTAGTTTATGTGTACAGAAAAGGAATGGGATAAACAAGGCTACAACAATACAAGACTATCAGAAAGCAGGAAGAGGAATATTAAGGGAAATTAAAACTCTGTAGGAGTGGAAATTGCCACAAACGTATTAGAAAATGCAGTTAGAATTGGACACACCAGATAATTGCCATCTTAGAAACTAAGAACATAAATCATAGATCCATCAGCAAATAATTTATACCTCTCTGAGTCTGTAAGAATAGATGGGAAAAAAATTCGGGCTTTTTTAGCTGATGAGGGAAAATTTGTTTGGGTCCTATAGTCTGACTACAAAGATAGAAAAGACTTCTGAAATTCTGAAAATAAAAACAATTAAAAGATATTCTACCTAAAAAAGGAAACATAGCAATACACAGGTGTAAATTGTATTGAACTATTATCTTTTCTAGTAATGAACCTGATTTTCTATGCCAAGGGAATGCTACATCAATAAAGACTGTTGGATTTTGTCCAGAAATAGGTGAATATGATCAATACGTTGTGAGAAGGCAGCAAACTGACAGGTTAACCCAAAGCATGACCCGAGATGAATCAGCTTCATCACTATCCCTCATTCATGTTGTATCTTTGCTTTACTATTTATAATCTTGCATTTCCTTAAATGACAGCTGTCTAAAAGAAACCAAAACAATCGTGTTCCCATTCACAATAGGCAACTAAAAGCAAATGGTCTGCTCTGTGTGGGATTCCTGCTGGTTAGACTCCACTAGAATAAGTCATACAACTGCAAAACCTTATAATTACTAATTAGACATGAAGAAGATGATTGTGAGTGCTATTCACCAACCCAGATTACAAGGAGATAATTGCTAAAACAGGAATAAAACAACACTTATCTCCAGAAACTGTGCATGGAGCCTAACTACACACAAAAAAAGAAATGAGGATGCAGACCCTAAAGAGCATCCCAGTCACCTCCTAAGGCTTCAGGCAAAGACCCAAAACTGCCTTTCAGGAAGGCCAGCAGCAGAAATCAAAGGCACTGCTGCAAGTTTGGCAATCATAATGGTTGGACTTGACAGTCTTAAGAGTCTTTTCCAGCCTAAATCTATTATATTTGACCCCATTTCATGCCTCTCTCACCTGATTCTTTGCTGCTGCTGCTCTTGCAGCAGAACACCATTCAGGATATTTGGGGGGAAAAATGAAATGAAATCAACCCAGATTCTAGAAGACTACAGGGAAATTAAGGAACTAATTTTGACTCACCCTGTTTACAAACAGTGCCCCAGTTTCCAGAACTCTTTGGGGAGCTGAACTTTTAACGACAGTTTTAAATACAGTGAAATAGGTTTCAGAAGCAAAAGCAATAGTTGTCCAGAGACTCTACAGTGTGGGTGGGAGCAAATGGCAGCCCTATAAAGAATGGAGCAGCTGCTGCCAGTTTGGCACAGTTATGCAGTATTTAGCATATATCACCCCTGAGGATGATTATCTTCCTGTCATGAGCATAAAAGACAGATAACTCATGAGCCAGTTGAATCTCTTTCTCATAAGCGGTAGGGAGGTAATGCACTGATAACTCTTTGGAGGTTAAATATATTTATTCTATGGGAATGAGCTTTTATTATTATGGCATTTGGAAACGACAGATATTGTCTGAAATCCTGATTTTTCATTTCTCTGTCTGCTTGGGTTAAGCTTTTTATTATATCTGCATTATGCTTTGCCACAGTAGAACACAAGAGTAATCCAGAAGAGGCAGTGGAAAGAAACACTGAATAGGCATATACATTTCTTTATTAGGCTTTACAGTGCAAGTACATGCCTGTTTCCTTTGGATAGCTATGTGGATGAAAAACTGCCCAAGGAAGAGATCAGCTCTACAGACAATAATTTAGAGCTGTCTTGTTCTTGTGGTAAAATAGAAACAAGCAAGAGATTTTGAGGTAGAAGCCATGAAGTGGTACAGAAATGCTCAAAATGCCTTCCCCCCCCCCCCAACACTCAGTCTCTCTTTCCCCCTCCCTCCCTCTTTTCTGTTTTTCATAACAATGTAGATTTCTGAGAAGGGTGACAGACACTGCCATGAGCTCCTGACCACCCCATGTTAAGCAACATTAACAGCCTGGCAGGACCACTTCGGGGGGAAATAATTACTTCAAGACTTCATTAATCCTAAAGCCAGTTCATATATTACATTTACTAGTAGATAGTTGATTATTTTGCAAAATTCTCAGAAGCCCAGGCCCTAAGTGATTTTTGTGAAATATGAGCAACCCTGAGTCAACCTTTCATTTATTAAGCTAAAGCAACTTCTTTCAACATAGGACAGGCAAGGGTGCATCATTAGAGAGCAAGCCTGTATTGAGGATACTAGCCTGTACTGAGGATACTGCATTTCAGACTCTTTGGCATCATCACACTGTTAACTTTTAAAACAAATTCCAAGAGAAACACTTATACATACTAACACCACTGCTGAGAGACACAGCTACAAGCACCAGTGGGACATTTTTCTTTTTATGGGTGAGTTGCTCCAAGTTTGGCTCCTAGTCTTAAGAGACTTTTCCTGTTTTCTTTAAGGAGAGCTCAGGGATTTTAGCCTCCTAAATTGGGCACCTGGGTTGGATGGTGAAAGTTAAAAAAAGAATGAGTGCAATTTGGCTACAACCTTCCTGTTCAGAAAGGTATGGTTTTTGTGTCATCATAAGGACCTATCCATTAATTAGTCACTCTTCTTTGTTACCAGCTTGATCTAAACCTGCATTTGAAAAGAATAAAATAGCACATGCAGGTTCTTTACTAATTGTATCTTACACAGCCTTCATAAGCTAGGTTAATTTAACCCTTAATTTAACCCTAAGGAACATGTTGACAATTTCTTTTCTTTTTTTTTTCTTAAATTAGCAACTATTTTTTCACAGAAATTGCCTGACAACTGCTTTTGGGTAGAGGGAAAAGAGAGTACAGAGAGAAAACCCTTTTCATTTACTCCCTTGTGCATTATATACAGCATTATATACTGCAACACACTACAAATTTTAAAAAGCAAAGTGCTTGTATGTTGAGCTGGAAAAAAATCCTGCTTAAAATTCGGATAGAGACTGAATGTTCTAACTGCTGAACAGCTTTTTCAGCTGCAGAGCTCAGAAAGATTCATCCATAAAATGCACCACTGTCACTCAATCAAAGAAGTTTTATAAACCACTTTTGAAAGCAATAATTTCCTAAATTCTGTGAAAAGATCAATCTTTTTCCTCCCAAAGTTTATAAATGATCCCTATTACAGCATTTTAAAAAATATTAGAAGACAATTAATTATACTACTGGGAAAGCAGATGGAATGGTAACATGAAAGGCAAGTAAAACAAAAGAAGTCTGACTGCAGCAGGCAAGAGGGGGAAAGTGTGTTCTCACCAGCTCCAGGTGGGTACAGCCTGGGAGGATATTCTGCAGAAAAGCAGGATAATTGTTGCTATGTAGTACTCAGCTTTCATGATCAAGTACCTCTGTCTCAAGAGCTCACACTTCTGTTTAGGTTTCCACAGATTGCATTAATAAGCACAGAAATAACAACTACTGAGGACATTTTTAAAAAGAAACAAATCATTTATTTGACAGTGCCTTTCCTGAATTGTTCCACCTTTTGCAGCCTCTGCAACAGTTTAAGTAGTCTACTCCACCTTTTTATTGGTTTGTGATGTCCAGTCTGGTACAGTTCTGGCTGATAATAGATCAGTTCTGTATCTGTGAAATGGGGATGGTCATCTTTCCTTTTCCTGCTTTTAACTATGGTGTTTGGTTATAAAGCACTCAAAGAAAATGTTATTCCTTACTATTCACTTACATGGCAATTGGGCATTTGCCTGACTTATCTTAATGTTCTGGGGATTCCAGTCTCTCCTTTCACAGAGATCTCTCACAACCAAATCTGTGGTATGCTTTTCAGTTTTCTTTTTTTCTTTTTTTTCCTTTTTAAAAAGAATTTCTCAAGGCTCTTGATGAGATCATAGAATCATAGAATGGCTCAGGTTGGAAGGGACCCTAAAGATCATCCAGTTCCAACTTCCCTGCCATGGGCAGGGATGCCAATCACTAGACCAGGTCACCCAGGGCCACATCCAGCCTGGACTTTAAACACTGCCAGGGATGGGGCATCCACAACCTGTCTGGGTAACCTGTTCCAGTGCCTAACCACCCTCCTGGTAAAGAAATTCCTCCTAATCTCTAATCAAAATTTCCTCTCCTTTGCCTTATAACAATTCCCCCTTGTCTTATCACAACGTGACCACCTAAAAAGTCTCTCCCCTTCTATCCTACAGTCCCCCCTTTAGGTACTGAGATGATAGAAATATTTTTTCATAAAGCTGCAAAAATTAGAAAGAGCAAAACCAACCCCTGTGCCCCCTCACCAATATCTGCATTCAAAATCCTGTGGGTTTTTTTGTTTGGGTTTTTTTAAGTCTACAGTAATTGACTTCCAATTCTTTTAGGCAACCTTATGGCCTCTTGTCAGTCATGGGACCCCACCAACAAAGTATCAGGAGCTGAGTAGAGCTGTATTATCTAGAATAGGCATAGAATCATAGAATTGTTTTGATTGGAAGAGACCTTTAAGATCATTAAGTCCAATCATTAACCCAGTATTGCTTGGTCACCATTAAACCATGTCCCTAACCACCACATCTATAGGACTTTTAAATCTCTTCAGGCATGTGATGCTTGCAAGACTCATCAAGGCAGCAGTCAAAGAAAAATGAAGGTGGATAAGAAGGATAATACTTAACACTTCAACAGGGCAAGAAACAGCACTGAAAAGGGGAAAGGTACAACAGCTTCAAGTTTGTACTTGTCTCAGGTGACAAGAAAATTGTGTAACTCCTAATGCAGCAGGGACATTTAAAGGTATCTATAATGTTCATAGTGCTACTCTTACGAATCAGGAGGTTTTTAGCACACAGCTAACAACCTGATGCAGAAAGGCATTTCTTTTCAAGCAGATATTTAAGAACAAGCTTAACTGGCCAGCAATTTCCCATGAAAAAAAGTTACACTTTCTGCAATATTTTTTTTTTGCATTTTCTCCCAGAATTTTTTTCTTTGGTTATTATATTTTAATTTAAAGAGTCAAATATTAAAATATTAAAGCAAATGGACATCAGCTGTCACAAAGCCTCAAGTCACTTTCCTTATCTGCAGTCCAGACTCACTGGTTAGACTACTTTGCTCCAGCCAAGGTAATTAGGCGTTTCACAAAAGGTCTTTAAGAAGTGGTACAGATAAGGGAGATGTAGTCTAACAATGGAGCTTCATCCTGAGAGCAGGATGGTATCTCACAACACAAGGTTCAGCACTGAATTCATTGTTAAATGTTAACATGTTAAATGAAATATTTCTAAATATTTTGTGTAACATTTATTTTGGTACAGTTTTGGCTTTTAGAAAACTTATTAAGAATGTAAACAAAACCTAAGAAGACAGTTTCCAATAGAACAGAAATTCTAATAAATACAGACCTTTTCACTTAATGAAATTTCATTTCTCTGACTACTGAAGATTCAAACACGTACTTTCATGCTGCCTGAAGTCAGAAAGTTATCCTCTTAATTAGACAGAAATCACTTTGTAGTTGAGTCTCTAAGATATGAAGAGCATTACCAAATCCTATTCTGTTTATTTATAACAGTATAGCTTTCCAACATTTCACTCCACTGGCACAATCAGAATAACTGACACCAAAGAAAATTTTGTATTTAACCTCTAAATTTTTGTACTTAAGTACTGGACAGTTATTTTGCTTGAATCAAACTATTTTGAATATTCTTGTCACATAAAACTGAGCAAGAATTTAGGATAGGCTTTCACATTTCCCAAAGTTTCTTCTGATATTTACAATTTATTCTCTTAATCATAAGTGAACCACTGTTTCTGCTGAATCCAATTCCTTCTGTCACTATTACAAATGCAGAGATGGACAAATAAATTGAGCTGTTTGGAAGATGTGAAAGATTCTTTCTTATTGTATCTGAAGAAAGTCATTCTAATAAAGTAATCCAGAGGAGTCATCAGAAAATGGGATTATACCAAGGTAGAGTCAACAGTACTTATATCATTCCCCAAACCCATTTTCTATTATTTTCACAAACTCCCAGTGATGAAGATTCCACAGCCTCTTAAGCATCAAATCACCATCCTGCACATATTTACTAACAGAGAGCTCTTGACATTCAGGGTTATTTACCCATCAAATTAGATTTCTAGCAAAGTACCCATTTTGTTCCTGCTTGTATTATCTGCTGCCACCTTCTGTGTTCAGCCTTCGTTGGGAGAGCTCAGTTTGGTACTGGGAAGCATTGTGAAAACGTGAGGGCTCTGCCATGTTTGGTGGCTACAGACTAAAGAAGCACACTCAGCAATTGCCAGGCAAACACAGTTTTTGGCTTTGACCCAACAAGAAAGCTTCAGGCATAAGCATATAAAATGATAGTTAAATGATGTACTAGTTCAGCTGCAAAAATCCAATAGCATGGTCCCCATCCAATGCTACAATATCTGATGTTCCTACTTAATAAAGACTATGGGTTGTCTACACAGGTAGTATTCTGAATTACTGGTGAAATATATGAATATAAAATTATTTTAGGTCAGAATAGTTCCTCTGATTTGAAAGTGAATCAAACAAAATACAATTAAAGCAGCTTACAGATGATTTTTTTTTTCTCTTTCAAAATGAGAGAGGCCTTGCATGACTGTAATCTGGTTTAATTAATCTGATTTACATCAATTAGTCTGGATTAATTTTCCAGAGAAGACAAGCTCAAAATTGAGACTTCACTGAATCAGCAATTGTACTATCTCTATAAAAATAGTTGATTTTATATATGTAGACTGTGATAATAATCCTGTTAACATTTATTATCATTCTTCACATACCTAAACTTAAGCACAGGTTTAAAGGTTTAAGTGCTTACAGAAAGCATAAAGCATGAGGGGAGGGAAAAAAAAAAAAAAGAAAAAAAGGAGATTTTTGTAAAATGGGTACTGTAAAGGAGCATAAAATAGAATTGCCATCAGACAAATGAAAGATCAATACTGCTTTGTAAAGCAAGTGTTTTTTGAGAGCAAGATGGAGCAGGCCCATTACACATGAATAGGTGAATAGGTCTTCATGACATTACACCACTTAAAGGGAAACAGTCACTCTAGTAAAACTTAATGTATGCACTCTTTTCTGTTTGAAAATTGATCCACACTGCTTCACTTTGCACCATCAGGTAGTGTACATGCAGATGTCCCTTTTCACACCCAAGTTGGCTGGTCAGAGTAGTACTTGCTCCAGTTGGAGGTTACTTCTCCCAGAAAGCACAGAAGTCCCTGACATCTGACAGAGCTTGCTGTGTTTCTGCTTTAAAGATGTTTAGCCTGCTTCAGGCAATTGCAGCCTAAAGTGGGTTACCCAAAACATTTAAATCACCCAATGTAGTTAACAGAAGTAAGACGAAGTGGATGATAAAGATTCTGTGATTCTGTGATAAAGGGCAAAAACTGGTGATACAAAAATGATGCCAATATTTTTGCTGTGTCCTGTCCTAGCTCTGCTCAGATAAAGGGAGCACAGCTCTCTTCTGCCTCCAGACTACCTTTAAGCTATCACTGACCTGTTAGAGAAGTGAAAAATTTGTCAGACCTACCATTCCACGGTGTAATAGACTTTTCCAGTCCAGGTCATCCTGACTGAATGAAATTACACCAGAACAACTTAGGAGTAACTGGAGGTCAATCACTAGAGGCTGGAGGGAATAATGTCTTCACATGGCTAGCAACAGCTGGAATAGGGCACCAGAACACAGCCTAGCCAAGGAAGAGTAAGGTAGAAATGGACATAAAATGACACAAAAAGTTGCACAGGTTGTTTCTGTTTTGTCCAAAAAAACAGCCACAGAAACTGTTATGTTATGAACAGGCAAAAGTGTGCAACAAAAACTTATTTACAAATGCCCAGTGCAGAATGATGTACAGTAAACCTGGCCAGATCTCCTCCTTCCCTCCTGCCAATTGCTTCTCTTTCTGTCTTCTGCATTCCAATGACTGTATTGTTTGTTGTGGCCAAACCAACTGCCTTTTGGCCCCTATGCCATTTGACCCAGCTCGACTCTGAAACAGATAGCAGTACTTCAGAAGCCAGAAACACTTATGCTGATGGTCGTCTTCTCTGATCTGATATTTAACTACTCCTTACTTTTACATTTTGCAACCTTGTTTCCCTTCTCAGGAGCAGTTATGAATCTTAATTTGCAGCAAAGTAAGGTGGCTTTAGAATGGAATCAAGAACTTAGCTTTAAAAGCTTCTTCACAGTTATTAATGCAGTAGTTTTCAGCCCACAGAGAAACAGCACCCTGTCTTTGGGCAGGGTCCAGCTGTCTAAATGTCTAAAGTATCAAGAAAACCAGCTTGTCAGAGTCTTTTTTTTAGTACTATGAATGCCCAAAACTGGACACATTGCTCCAGATACAGTCTCACAAGCACACAACAGAGGTGAATAGTCACATCAGTCTGCTGACTACAGGCTTGCTGAGGCAGTGTGGTAGGCCATTAGCCTTCCTCTCTGCCATTATCAACTGCTGGCTCACACTCTACTTGTGGGCCACTAGGACGCCGAGGTCATTTGCAGCAGAGCTGCTCTTCAGCCAGCCGGTTGGCCCCAAGCCTGGGCTGCTTCAGGGAGTTATTCCACACTCCCTGAAGGACTCTGCATTTGCCTTTGTTGAACCCATTTCCACAGCCTGTCAAGGTCCCTTGGAATTCCATCCTGGCCCACCAGCACATTAGCAGCTCTCTCAGCTGGATGCCACAAGCACCAAAAGGCACCCTGTGTGCTGCTGCCAGGTTATGACTCTAACCTGTGTTAAGCACAGACACGTGGGGGGGCTATAAGAAAGATGAGGACAGTCATTTTAGTAATGCCTGTTGTGACAGGACAATGGGTGATGGTTTTAAAATAAAAGTGGAGATTTAGACTAGACACAAAGAAGAAATTTTTACACCGAGGGTGGTGAAACCCTGGCCCAGGTTGCCCAGAGAGGTGGTAGAAGCTCCATCCCTGGAAACATTCCAGGTCAGGTTGGACAGTGCTTTGAGCAACCTGATCTAGTTGAAGATGTGCCTGCTCACTGCAGGGGTGTTGGACTAGATGACCCTTAAAGGTTCCATCTAACCCAAATCATTCTATGGCTCTCTGATCTTGCTATGCTTCTCAGTATTGTGTGCTCCTTATCAGTTCATGCCCCAAATCAGAATAATAACTAATTCCCGAGAAAGAGGAGCATTGGGAAAGGCAGCACTTTAAACAAAAGGAAACACTCTTCTTGCTCACAATACTAGGTAACTCCTTTCTGCTAGTATGCAGAGTTTATTTTCCATATCAGTTCCCTTTAACCACAGGGCAAATATCAAGCAGTGACAAAATGAGAGAAAGTGCAAGTTGGAGATCTTAAAGAGACTGTGGAGGGAGGAAAGTTAAATTTCCTAAGAGCTGAGGACAGCAGTTCCAGCACAATTAATACATGCACAGTCTTGAATGTAAGTACTAATGGCATGCAATGAAATTGAGCTGTCTAGGGAAATCAAGCAGGACACACTCTGCACCACCAAAGCCTTCCTCTAGAGCCTAATTTTCCTGTTTACCACTAACAAAATCCTTTTGCTAGGTCTCAGCACTTCCTCTTGATTTTCTCACATAATTATTCCTGCAGCTCAGGTGAGGCAGACCATTGAGAAAGTCATCCCAGGGACCTCCTCAGTGCACGTGGGTGCAGGAACTTCACAGCTACTTCAGATTTCACAAACCATACATGATAGAGGATGAGTTAGAAGTACCTTTTACTGGAATGCTAAACCATGCAAATGCTGGTTGTGCTTATTTCCTGCCTGATCTCTGCAGTTCAACTCTTGGAACTTTGGAAAAGCATAGTGGTTTATGTATCATTCCTTTTGTACTCAAACTTTAGTATACCATCAGAATGACACATTTGAACTATGCTGATTAAAAATTGGTAGCAGTCTTTTATTTTAGTGATCAGTTGTTTGCATGTAGAAGCTTTAAAATTTTCCACATTTATTTATGAGGCTGTCATTCCAAAGACACAAGGCTTTCTCCACCCAAATAAATATTTTGTTGTTGTTGTTAATAAGTGGCAAAACCACCTAGCAGAACACTCACTTAAACCTCTTAAGGTATCACCATTTACACACAGTTCCAAATTATTTCCTCCATGAGCTAGCTTATGCTTAATAGAATTTGACACTCCTAAATGCTCTGCTGAAACACTATCAAGGTACAGAACTAATAAAGATAATTACCCCTGCAAAGCAGAAAGTAATTCTGAATGGACTCATTGAACCATCAGAGTATATCTGTCTCAGAAGATGTTTTCAAGACACAGATAAAATTGTTACAGAATACAGGCTATTAGAAACAAATATGTTATAATCTCTTGTAATTTACATCTTCCAAATCATACTTTAGTTGGAAATGCACTACTGAGTATCATTCAAATATTTACAAAAGTTTAAATATAACAGCCCACATATTTCTTCAGAGAAAAAGAAATGAGGGGAAAAGACTATATCCACTTGCTTTCTAAACAACTCCAAATGAGAGAAAAGTCCCTATCAGTATCTTGCACATTGTCCTAGTATATCAGAGAAAACTGCCAGGGGTTGATTTGCAAGCTATTAACAATGACCTTTGTTAGTCACATAATGCAAAGAGATGCCATCACCTGCCCACCAATTCCTGCCAGGGTTCAACCCATTCCTTCCTCCTACTTCCCTGGCAGGTTGTTTCTCTTCTAATAGCAACTGCTGAACATGATAGATGTCCTCATCCTCTTTGTTTTGTCACTCGTTCTCTGCTTCAACAGAAGTTGCCACATTGGAGGAAGTAAGTGCAGCCTGATGAATGGCACATTTAATACACAATGGTCAGAAGATCTTCAGCTGGCATGAGCTGCTTTAACCTCACAAAGTTAATGGAACTAAACCATATTTAATGCCAGCTGAAAACTGACCCATCTTCTCAGTAATTATTCCAAGCACCCAGGTTTATTAAGAGAGAGAAACTATTTTACCAGACCAGATGGATAAATTGGACAAGTTTTGAAGCATCTTCAGGTTTTCTTCTACCTTTACACTGTTGTCTCCCTTTGCTACTGTGGTGACTACAATAGAATCATAGAATTGCCAGAGTTGGAAGGGACCTTAAAGATCATCTAGTTCCAACATCCCTGCCTGACAGGGACACCTTCCACTAGTTTAGATTACCCAGAGCCCCACCCAGCCTGGCCTTAAAAGCTTCCAGGGAAGAGGCTTCCACAACCTCTCTAGGCAACCTGTTCCAGTGTCTCACCACCCTCATGGTGAAGAACTTCCTCCTAATATCTAATCTGAATCTACCCTCCTCTAGGACCTTGCACTTGGTCTTGTTAAACTTCATGAGACTGGCATGGGCCCACCTCTCCAGCCTGTCCAGGTCCCTCTGAATGGCATCCCTCCCTTCCAGTGTGTCAACCACACCACACGGCTTGCTATTGTTTGCAAACTTGCTGAGGGTGCACTTGATGCCCCTGTCCATGTTGCCAACAAAGACTGGTCCCAGTACTGATCCTTGAGGGACTCCACTTGTCACTGCCCTCCACTAGGACATGGATCCATTGACAGCCACTCTTTGGGTGCGGCCGTCAAGCCAATTCTGTATCCAGAGAGTGGTCCATCCATCAAACCCATATTCCACTGGCTTGTAGACCAAGATGTCATGTGGGACAGTGTCAAAGGCTTTGCTCAGGTCCAGGTAAATGGTGTCAGTTGCTCTTTCCCTGTCTATTGATGTTGTGACCTTTCATAGAAGGCCACCAGATTCACCAGGCATGATTCACCCTTGGGTGAAGCCGCGTTGATTATATCCAATCACCTTTTCATTATCCTTCTGCCTCAACAGTGCCTGCAGGAGGATCTGCTCCATTGTCCAATCTGGGTTCTTTTGTTCGTCCTCAGTGAATTCCAGTCCACCCAGCTGTAAATACTACTTTGCACTTCAATTAGGGATAGCTTCTAGGTAAACAGATTGGATCATTTTCTGAACCTGAAGGTACATCTGTTTTTTCCAGCTACATCTATTAATGAAAAAAAGGTCTGTTCTTAAAAACATAGCCTTTCTTCCATCCTTTAGCAATCATGATTATTGCACCATCAGTGCAGAGAAGATTTCTATTTATGCTTTTATAACATTAACTAATTTATGTTTCAGGCTACAGATCCAACTTTGGCACAGAAAGGAGGAGAATGACCCTGCAAGTAACAATCTGGTGTTTCTCTGAAATATGAGAGACACTGTGAAAATAAAATTAATCTCTTTGAAAAACCCTAAAACAACCCCCATGTTTTTTTAATTTAACAATTTTGAACTAATATCACAATTGACTTAGCAAGTTGCTGTGGATGAGATTTAAATGACTTATGCTAACATTCCTACCTTGCACCTGTGCTGAATAGAATCGCTTTCCCCAGAACTCTTCATGGGGTTCCCATCATCCCATTTCTTCAACCTGTACAGCTCCCTCCCAATAGCAGCTCACTGACAAAGTATTTTCTGCTCCCATCAGTCTAGTATTATCCACTAACTTGGTAAGAGTCCTTTCTCTCCCATCATCCACTTTATTAATAAAAGCACTAAATAATATCTGCCCCAGTACTGATCCTTAAGGGACTCCACTGGCAACCAAGATACCACCTTGGACTTTATGCTGCTGATCACTACACTCTGAGCCTGACAGTCCAGTCACTTTTCCACTTACTTTATTATCTGCTTATTTACTGTATGTATCATCATTTTGCCTGATTGGAGATTAGCAGGCCACGTTAAAACACCTAAGATCAAAGTATACATCATCTATGGATCTCATCTTATCTACAAAGCCATTCGTGTTATCGTACAAGGCTGTCAGGTTGGTCAGCCATAATTTGGACTTCTAAATCCATTCTGGCCATCCCCAGACATCTTATTCCCTTTCATATGTCTGGAAATGGCTTCCCATAAGGATTTGCTCTATCACCATCCCAGGACTAAGATAAAAGTCTACTTTGTGCCCTTCTTGAAGATGGACGCAATGCCCACCTTTATTTTTTTTTCCCCCTTTTTAACCATCCCCAGTTGCCATCACTTTTCAAAGGTGCTAGAAAGTGGCCTCAAAATGGCATTGGGTAGCTCCTTGAGATGCATCTTATCTAGTCCCAAGGGCTTGTTTATGCTCAGTTAGTTTAAGCTCTCCTTACTTTACCTTTCTGTAATAGGCATAATGCTTCACTCCCTCATGCCTTGCTAATTAACCCAGGAAACTTAAAGGTCAGAGGGCAGATGTTAGCAGCAAAAAACTCAAGGCAAGGATTGAGTACCTTGACCTTTTTCCCTGTCATTTGTCATTACGTATCCTCGTCCATTCAGCAGCAGTGTCACATTTTCCTCAGCCTTTCTTTTGGTACTGGTGTACATCTACAGCTAAGCTGATTTTAAGATTAAAAGAACACATGAATATGTATGTGTTTAAGGCAGCATATCAGTTCTGTTAGTTCAAGAAAGGAAAGATTTCCTTTACTTTGCATACACAGTGAAAGAAAGCTCTCCGTCCCACATCCACTGAGGTTAGAGCTTCTTGGTTCTTTCCATGGTTCTTCAACTTCTTCTTTGGTCACCAGTAAGGTGACAGTGGAAAGAGAAACTCTTCTCTCAAGGGATGTATCCAAACTATATAAATCACCACACAATAGGGACTCAAGTAACTACTGTTTATTTCTTCATTTAAATGGTCTGCTCAATCATCTTAATATTGATTGTTTTTTTCTTCTGCAAGAGGAAAAATCTAAAGACAGAAGATGATAATGTAATCTGTCCCTGCTATACACACACACACTCTCCACAACAGTGCTTGGAGCCCTGCATTATCCAGAGCTATTAAGTAGAAGCCTGAAAGTGTAGTCAGTCTTGCATAAAGAGTTAGAAATGCTCTACTCCCTTTAAAATCAATTTGACACTATGCTCACTATGGTCTCTGGAGAGAAACACTAGGCCAGACTCAGAAAAGGTTATTGAATCATTGTTATTTCTCCAACAATAGTTTTCAATTATAAACAAAGAGAGGGCTCCATTCTGCAAGTCTTTACTTGTGGCCTGTATGCTCATGCACTATTACACACAGAGGTTGAATGGAAAGGATTACCAAATACTCTATGAGGTCCTGTTGACTTCTCAGGGATCAGGGGCTTGACTTAACTTTGAGGTTTCCGGGCTAACACCTTCAGCAAGCAGAGCTATAATGCTCTTTCTTTGTAGAAGGAAAAGAACTAAGACTGGATCAATGTGATTAAAATAAAGAAACAAATGAGTCCAAGTGGATTGTGGCAAAGTGTGTTTGGGAAAAAAGACCATGTTGTACACTGGATTTGCTTAGAGGAGTCACTTAGCTGGCTTTTTTGATAGAGTAACCACACAGTTTGTACAGCTAGGGGTAAGAAGTCCTGTTTGACAGTCAGAGCATAGTCTCCTGTTCATTATTATTGTATCATTGTCTTCTAGTGCCTAGGAGATGCATAGCCCTTTACAGAGAAGTGAAAACAATGCTGAGGGATGCAGAGGGTCTAAATAAAACTCTCCACAACAATGGATGGCAGCAAGAGAGTGTAGGTTTGGCATCTAAGATAAAAAAGATAACATTAAAAAACTGTCTTGCAAATGCTGTTAGTTGGGCAGGTTTATGTGTCTCAGAAAGTAGTAAATGGGAATAAGCACTCTCTTTCCCTGCTTGTCAGGGATACCTGTACAAGAAAAAGGCAAGGAACTGTCTGTGAAAAAAGGATATTGGGGTCAAGGGAGGGGACAAGGAAGGAACCAGAGAGGGAGGTCTGCAGTCTTTATCCCAAATGATGGAATGTATCAGCCAAAAGATGAAAGATATGCAGCACTAGTCCCTTTCAGAATGCTCAGTAAGTATTGAAAACAAGTCTAAGAGGGGAGTGTAACACTAAAGGCAATCAGAGAGAGGTGAAGTTTTGTTACTTCAAAAGGCAGAGGGAACTATAGCACAGATAAAACATAAGTCTGTCACAGGCTTAACAAAAAAAATCTCACATAAATGGTGTTCTCAGTCTCAGGTACTGTGAGGGTAGGCATGTAAAAAGGAGGAAGAGAAGAACAATGACCAGGGAATATGGTGTCTCTTTGTGGTATTTGACCTAAACAGGTAAATGCAAAAAAATATAGGACTTCATGACTCAAGTGGCCACAAATATGTTGTAAGAAAGGGGACACTTTCATTAGAGGAAATCAAAGCCAGAGCTTCCTTCAGAGACTGGTTAAATGGAAGAAAAAAAAAATCCCATAAAATGGTTTAATAAACAAACTCATATCAAAATAATATTGTTCCATCCCTCCATGGAACAAATTAATGTCAAGCCCATTCCAGAGACAAGCAGAAGGTTCAATGTCTCACTAATGTTATAGAATAACCAAAATAGTCCAAAAAATTCCCATGGTACTTAGGAGAGGGGAGAAAAAAAAAGGCAGTTAGAGGGCAAATAGTCTTGAAACTGTATGAAGTTAAACAAATAGATGCATCTTCCACACTGTTAGGATTCCACTGTATGGTTTAATTAACAATAACTATCCACCCCCTGTTTTGCTGCTAATGTAATCTCCAAAGCACTGCACTAATTCTGCTTGCAGATTTTATGGTAACATTTTAAATTAAAATACACTGAGTACACTTAACTACACATTCAGTGTGGATTTAATAAGGTGATTATAGGTTCATTAAGTAGCATTTGATTATTAACTCTTCACTGGCCTACAGCTGTGAATATTTGGTAAAGAATGGGGTATTCAAGGAAAGACAATCTGCCTGATAAGATTCATTGTATGCCTGAAAGCAGCATATTACCATTGTCCACTCTGTTCTACAGCTGTGTAGGTAAAACTAACTCTTGCATCTTACTTAAAGAACTGAGTAACAAAGCAAACAAACCAGAAGCAAACAAAATCCAGTTGTACTGAAAAGAACACACAGTAATTCCAAAACCCTGCTTGTATTCCCAAGTCCTGATGTGTTCAGAGAGAGCTGAGGAACTTGTGGACTTTCTGCCAACAAATTGAACAGCTTTCCTCTACATTTCCTAAGACCAATACACTACTGATTAATGGTTTAGCCTGTGCAGCACTGATTTATTTTGTTCTGTTTAGAAAAAAAAGAAAGAGAAAAAAGCCTGCACATGACAGAAGCTTCACAGTTTCGTCTTCATAACCTCCTTATTCTAACCCACAGATCTGAACTTGGGCTGTACCAAACCAAATCAGGCCCCTTACACCTAATAAAGTACAACTTTATTAACTTAATTCAAGTAAATCCCTAGAGCATATGCAATTCTTTAGCTGAGTTATAATGACTTTAATGAGGAAAGCAAATCTTCTGGTTAAGTGCCAAATGTGCTTTTTCTTTAAAGTTTTCCTTCTACTTTCATTAACAAGCTTCCTTTCCAAAATCACTGTGTGAATGTAAACAGTGAACTCCCATCAGCATCTCCAATTAAACAACCTCATACAATCACAGCATGGGATCAGCAGTTCAGACCTGTATTTTGAGATTACTGGTATAAGCCCTGGTTTCTTCTTCTGAACTGGAATAAACAATAGTTTTACCTTCCAGATAAGTTAAGGCATTGCCAGAACATGCTTCTTAATTGTCCCAGTGATAACAAGCATGACAGTCACCCTAAAGTGCTCGAAGACTGTGCAAAAATACAGCTCCTTCTTTGCATTTTAGTGACTGGGTCTAATAAACTAAAGAACACTCTTTAGTTTATAAATGTTAAGTAAAGGAAAAGCATTGGAAGTGAAAGTGAAATCTGGCATCTCAGTCTAGACCTAACTTTCATGGCTAGCTCCAGTTAAAGCTGTGGATCAAAGTAAAATTCTAGCTCCCTGCTTCCAGATTCAGTAGGTTTTCTGCATCCCAGTGAAAAATACATATATAAAAAGTATGCTTTGTTTTCTTAAAATAAAAAAGCTCAATCACAAAGAAAACAAATAACCAGCCACCTTTTAAAGTACATTTCATCCAAAAGAATAACATGAGTTTAAGAATGCTTTATAGAAGAAGCTATTAGTGCTTTTAGTATCCTTTCCTCTTCTAACAGAGTCTGCTTTCCAGCTGGTATGACAAAAAAAAGGAGACTGAAAACAGCCTTACTTCGTTTCTGACTTTACCTCATGCATTGTGGATACACTTTAACACCCCCAAAAACCTTCCTTGTGCAATACTTCAATAAACTTGGCATCTGTAATAAAGCTAAGGTTATACTTTACTTCTATTATAACATTTTTCTGCTCTCAGGATCACATCAGCCAAACTCTCAGACTGGTATTGCCAATATGTCTGCTCTGCTACATACTGTAAGTGGAATCGATAAACACTCACCTGTCATCTTTTCACATTTCTCTTAAAGTCAAGACACACACTGCTTATTGAGTCTCTCAAGGAAAAGGACTCAGGCACATAAAAAACCCTTTTCTTAATTAGCTAGAGTCTTGCTTTAGGCATTAGCTTAACTAAAAATCCTGTGGAACACACTTCTGAGCCCTATATCCTGCTTCAGCTCCTCTGAATTCAAGAAGCTGCATCTGCAGCCAATATAAATCACGACCATTTCACTGACATCAGCTGGGCTCAAACAACATGCAGAAGTTGAGGAGCTTGCCCCAGGGGGCTGCTATATTGTCGATTTGGGTGCAGAACAGCAATGTAAAATGAGAATGGGAGAGCTTGGCTTAACTCTCCTCCATATTTCTCTCAAAGTTTAAAACATGTTTGAAAGGCATCTTCTAGATTTAATGTGCAGATTGGACTTCTTATACCACTGGGTTCCTTTGAGCAATGTGAAACAGCTTCCATTTAAAATGAGTGTAATGCAAAAAGCAAAGACAAATATGCAAAACCCACAACCTTCCTTTTTGATCAGAGTGAATCCTTTTACCCTCCACACAAGATGCCTTCACTGCTCTACTACAATCAGGTTTAGAGTGTACCTTCCACAACCCAGCCACCATAAACTCTCAGTACAAAAGTGTTTCGGTGGGACAGACCAAATAAGTGACATGGGGTATTTGAAAGATATAATGATGAAAGGTAAAGACCTCACTGACATTCATTTAGATGAACTGCATAATTTGCTAAACAGGTTTTTGACTCACAAGTAAAGCAAATGGTAGATGTTCCATCTGCATGCCAACATTTACATGGCCCTACCTCAGCCTGCAGTGCTCTTATGTGATGCTTAAAGGAATATGTTGTGTCTGCAAAACACAGCATGCATAAATGCAGGATTTAATTTAGTTCCCTGGTATGCATGTGCTGTGACACAGTTTTTATTTGCTTGATCTCCTCCCCCCTGAAACTCTTCATTCAGAGCATGTGGTAGGGAAATCAGTAAGAGAACAAAAACTGTGATAGGGTCCCTAACTTGTTTTGGTCAGAGGCTGGACATGCCTACAGCAACTGTTGTGCATCACAAGTACATATACAATAAAAACAGTTCCAGTGATCATTTTTAATACAAAAGTAATACAAATACTATTTTCATTGTTTAAAGGACATGGGTGATACGTGATTGTGAGAGGGATTTCCAACAGAATTGGTGAACACCATTGCACAGGGAACTAATGAAACTTTCCCTGCAACACTGCATACTTCCTTGATTGCCTGTGCTCAGAAAGATGAATCTGTTACCAGAACAGGTGCAGTGAAAGGCTTTTGGCATGATCAGAGGAATGAGGAATCTTTTTTTTACAAGGGGATACTAAAAAAACTTGGCTAATGTAGCCTAGCCATAGGAAGGCTAAGGAGGACATGATAGGTGTCTATAAATACATCAGGAAGTGAAAGAAAAGACAGTAGGGAATGAAAAGAATTAATCAAAAGAACCACACTGGTACAAGAACTAAGAGGAGTAAACTTGCCAAAACAGGGTTAGTCTGGAGAGTAGAAGAATGTGTTCAACCCCCAGGGCTCTAAGATTTTTAAATAGCAATGAAGACAAAATTAACCACTTTTAAAAATGGAGTTTGAGGGATTTCTATATAACACAAGACCACAGAGCAGCCTGTAAGGCTCTGAAAATCACAACTTAGGCACCTAAATGATATGGAGGATATTGTTCCAAGCAATATATTTCAAGTTACAGAGGGTCTCTGTGGAGTAGCTGAAAAGTCAACTTCTTTTCCCCACTTACCTTAAAGATCTCTTCCTGTTTTACTCTTCAATTGCTTATGTTCTTAACTTGCAAGAATGAGGCAAAGCTACCTATCAGTGGCACACCTGTATTTGTGTGCCCTCAAACTGACTACAACAAAAGAACAGGTGAAGATGCAAATGAAAAAGACAGTCAGAAATCATGAAGAAAGAAAGTTACTGCATCATTCAGAATTCAAGAACTGATCAAGGCCATCAGCCCCTGGAAGGAAATTATACAGCTAATATTCCCATTCAATCAGAAAATAGAAGTGTTGCCAGCTCGATTTCTGAACTTTGTGTAATAAGAAGAATAGCAAGGACTAAAATTCCTGAAGAAGGGAAATTATGCCTAAGGAAATATAACCTTCTCTGAAGAGGCACACTATGTGGAAAAAGCACAAGCCTTGATCTGAATGCTGCATTCCAGCCATCCTTACAAAGACTTGACATTTCTTCTAAATTTGTTTAATCTGAGGAAGAGAAGGCTCAGGGGAGACCTCATCTCTCTCTGCAACTACCTGAAAGAGGGTTGTAGAGAAATGGGGGTTAGTCTATTCTCCCGGATTACCAGCGAGAGGACAAGAGGAAATGGCCTCAAGTTGCACCAGGGGAGGTTTAGATTGGATATCAGGAAACATTTCTTCACTGAAAGAGTTGTTAGGGATTGGAACAGACTGCCTAGGGAGGTGGTGGAGTCACCATCCCTGGAGACATTTAAAAAATGTATAGATATGGTGCTTAGGGACATGGTTTAGTGGCATTCTAGTGATAGGTGGACAGTTGGACTTGATGATCTTAAAGGTCTCTTCCAACCTTAATGATTCTGTGATTTTCTGCAGGAGAGATGAACAGGTGGAGTCAGGCTTCTGCAAGCATAAAGCAACACCTTGTCTGTTGGTACAAGGCACCCCAGGACTCTTTAGCAAGGTTTAGTTGGTGCCTTGCTCCATAAGGATGACAACCACTTGATTTAAACTGGAGCTTCTCTCGAGGTTTTTGAAATGAGAGGGTGTTGCATAAGAATAAGAGCAACACAAGTAAGTGTTGGTAACAGGGCAGAGGGGAGTCCTGTGACACACAGACAGTTTGGATGCAGAGCCATTTGCTTTTGGCAGATTTAGAGGAAGACAGATAGAGGAAGGTCAAAACAGAGCAGTGGGAGACACCCCTTGATGGCTCTTTCTTTGCAAAAGCCCATCTCATATTTGCAGGCATAATTCTGCAGATGTTGTTATGGTACACACCTCTCTCCCTTCCCTTCCACTGCATATTACCAAGGCTTCGAGTGATTACCACCTCAATTCAACTGAATACCAAGAGTGAGGATTCATGGGAACCCAAACCCTGAAATTTAATGAGTTTGTAATTTCACTCCTAATAAGTATTAGAGCTAAAATGTAATCTTACATGCCTCCAAACCTGCAGCCTACTGAGCAGGTGCTGCTCTTGTTAAAATGTTTGTTGACACGCTCTGCCAGGATATCCAGGAGATATCTCCTCTATTCGTGAGGTCACACTCTGACTGTGCTGCCAGACAGCAAAATTAGCTGAAAGCCTGTAAGAGTCATGTCTGAATTCATAGGCTCAGATATCTTGCAGACAAGGATTTCAAGAGCAGGTGGTCAGCTCATTAAATCCTGATTCACGTCAGCAGGCCCTCTCCTTCCTCGAGATGTTACTGCCTGTTCCCAGCTCCCCAGCTCTCTGGGTTGGGGATGAGTGTGCATAGCCCTTTCAGGGCATACCAAATGCACTCTTCCCTGCTGTTGTTCCAGCATCTCAGCAACAAAAAAACTGCAGCTGTTCCAGAGATGATGAGAAAGGTTTAGGGCAGGGAAGAGCCAGATCTGAAACTGTTGTCTTAATTTTCAGGATCTTCTTCATTTACATGCAAACCAGGAGGACTGCAGGTGGAAGGAGAAAAAGAAGAAAGTAGGGGAAAGGGAGCATGAAAAAATATTTTCTCCCTCCTCTTTTAATTTTTTTTTTAAATGTTCAGAATTAGCCAGTATGACTGATGGTGACCTATGGATAAGATTGCTCTGAAATTATGATTGGCAATTTTAGATAGCAATTAAGGTCATATTGTCATTACACAGCCCCCTGTGACAGAATTTTATGTCAGTAGCCAAACCACAAGATACATTTCATAAAGTTCCACAGTCATTGGAAGGAAGGGGGTTTTGGCACTTAAAATACAAACCAATGGGGGGAAAAAAATCCAACCAACCAAATAAAATCCCCAACCATAACAACCCAGGTTCTTAAATTTTGTGTAGACTTTTTCCTTTTTCTATTTTTCTTTCTTTTGTGTTTTTTTTTTCTTCTCCAGTGGGAGAGGCTCTTTATTTGTGAGGCTGAAGTTCCAATTTTTTTTTTAACATTATCTCCTTGAAATTCATCTCAAAGTAACACACAACTCCATTTCTCTTTTAAGTCTGCAAACCCTCCACTTTCCACTTCTTCTTGCATTCCTGAGGGAGATCAAAGCAGCACAGAGCAGGCTTGCTTCCTTCCTGAAGGAAAGTGGTCACATAAGGTGACACCATAAGGTGGTCACATAGTTCTTGCCAAAAGGTTTGCCATTAACAAGTCTTTGCTCCCTCTGCTGGCTACTCTGTCCTTTGTAGCATCAAAATTAAAAGCATCTGTGACATTGACGACAAAGTTGCAAGGAACCTAAACATAACTAAATATAAGCTCCACAGTCATTCTGTATACAGAGACCTATACAGGTTGCAATACCTGGCTAGATTTGTTCAAGTCTACATCAGAGGATGTGTTGAGCACAGATGGATGTGGCCAGTGGGAAGTGACAAGCACACACCACAGGGCTTAGCTTCACTTTCAACTGTTTCACAAAAAAAAAGGAACCCTGGAGGATTTTTCTCTGTCTTTGGCAAGACATAGAGTTGCTCTGTGCACTAATATTTAAAGTTACAATTTGTCTGGTTGTAGTAGAGTGAATTTGCAGGAAATATTACATTCTTTTGGCTTTCATGGGACATAAGGAAAAAATTGCAGTGGCATCCCATGGAAAACAGTCATAACAGCAAAATAATTCATAAAGCTACAAGACAGTTATGTTGACTTTCCCCCCCTCTCCCTCAGAACTAGATCAAACTCCTATTTTTGTCATGATTTCTTTTGGCCAAGAAAGTTTGGACCAGAAGATCATTGAGGTCCCTTCCAACCTGGTATTCTATGATTCTGTGATTATTTCATGATGTGTGCTGCTTTTGGTTTTACTCTGGTTTCAGGCAGTTTCACTTGGCATCTCAAATTTCTGAGCTCATTGGTTATTTCCCATATTTATAAAGATAATAGGAACCTGCACCCAGCATCAACATTTCTACTCTGAAGACAGAGTGACTTTGGAGCCTGCTTACCAAACCCACATCCCTCTAACCACAGAATTTACACCAGGGAAGCTGTCTGAAGTCATACAGGTGTCTGAAGGACACCATTGAGGAACTTAAGGCAGAAATAAGAGAAGAGAGGCCACACAGCAAACAATTTTCTGGCTTTCCTTGAGTCAGTTCATCTGCTTAAAATTCAATACAGCACAGCTTAAGCCTCATCAACTTTTTTCTGGGGTTGGGAGGACACTTTCATCTACTAGGATACAAAGTATCAATAGAGTTCCTCTTGGTCTGACAAAAGGTGCTGGAAGGAAGTGTCAGTGCCAGGAGGACAGTACAGATTTATAGTTCTGAGTCTAGAATAATCACTGTTCAAGAAGCAGCACCCTTCCTCCTTCATATTTTGGTAAATGGAGACGTTGAAAATAAACTTGGCTGTTGTGCCACAGATTCATCTATTGTACTTGCCAGACTTTCAAGCAGACACAAAAAACAATAAGGCTTTAAATAGATTTTGAAAATCCTAACCATCAACAAAGCACCAAAGATTGTATGGTCGTTTGGGGGGGGGGGGAAGAGACAGAGGAAAAAGACTCCAGCAGGATTTGTTCCAAGATCCTGACAGGAGTTAAGTTCCTCCTGCCTGCCCATACATCATGGTAAAGTCACAGAATATTTCAGCGGAACAGGGAAAAAAAACACCAATCACATTGCCCAGTATTTCCACAGACCTCTCCCTTCACAATGTGTACTAGCACAGGGGAAGAAAGGAAAAGAAAGAAGAAAAATAATTCAGTCTGCTGTCTCCTGAACATGTCATTCGAGTGTGTTGTGCTGCACTGCTGAAAAATGCTGTTCGCTCTAGTCACAGGCTAACAAACCTCACGTGCTATGCCACCTTGCAATCTGTACCTAGCCCCTGCCTAACAGCTGTATTTCAGAAGCATTTAAACAAATATACATATGTGTGTGCATGTGTAAGTCCTAGAAGATAAGTTTTAGTTTGTATATTACAGATATTTTCATTATGTATTTTCCAAGACTTGCTGCTCTTAAAAGTTAAACAGGAAATCTTGAAATAAAACCCTCAACAGGTAGAGTCAGTAGTAAAAGATGACAGATGCAGTCAGAGGACTGCAATAGATCTATTTCTTCTCAGATCTTTCATATCCTGCCCACATAGCAAACAATCTGTACATTTCACACAGCACTTCTGTACAGTCTTATGCATGGCACAAGAAAACATAGCAGCATAATGTGACAGATGAAAAACAGGCATGAAAAATCCCATGTGCAACTGAAACAGTGTTTTTCCTCCATGAAACAAAAGGGAGAACTCAGAAGGGCTTGAGAAGTGAACTAACCTAGCTGAGATTTCTCCAGAACCAATGGTCTAAACACACCCAGTTTCTACAGGGGGTGGACCAAAATCTTTGCTGACTCTATGTCATCAGAGCTCTGCTTTTAAAACAACCTGAAGAACTTTAGATCGTGCTGTGTTTCAGCAAGATCTGAGTTACCTTTCAACCATACCAATTCCTGCAGGCTCCAGACCAGTGATGTTAACAAGTTTTCAAGGTATCAAGAAAAGAAATGTTATCCAATCCATTTGCTATGCACACATGTAATCCCAGCAATAACAACTTTTTCTCCCCCACATCCTCTTACTTAATTTTAACATTTCTCAAGACAAAAGCTGTTAGTTCAGTTTGTTCATGATGATAATTCTAACTAGTGGCTTTGCCACTGAACTGTTTCTGAAGGTTTTTTTCTGACACACCAGAAGCCAGGCACTGCTCTCCAACATGTGTTTGCACATAAAACCTGAACAATTTTGTTAGAAGATAAGTGTGTGAGGCTGCATTATGTCAGCCACAGTTAACAGATGCACTGGAAGAGTCATATGAGGCCATGAAATGCCACCTCAGAGCAAGGAATACACATGCACAGACAACAGTCTCCTTAGAAACAACAGAGAAACCCACATTTTTGAAACACATCTCTCTCCAAGCAGTAATAAAAGTTAAATGAAACCATGATCCATGATGCTCAGAACTGAATGGAGAAGCTCAGACAGAGATTGTCTCCCATGGATAGAAATGTACAATCACTTTCATTAGTAACACATTTCAGCACATGCCCAAGAACTATTTCTGTATCAGAGTATTATCTATCCCCTTGCCAAGCATGCTGCAGGGCTGTTCTCTGAAAGCATCCACATCCATATTTTAACTGCAGGTTTTAAGTGAGCCAAGCCTGTGGGGTCAACATGTATGAACTGACACAATGCCACCATGGCTTTTGTGGAATTGCCCTGATACAGGGATGCTGGTGCTGTTGTCTTTTAAGTGGAGCTTATATTTACTTCTCCAGTGTTTAGGTCATGTCTTTGGCTGAATTTGGGCTACACCAACTTGTGAAGCCTGGTGGAGATAACATTACAACTGCAATACTAGCAACCCTTGACTACATTTGGTGTTAATATTGCAACCAGCTTGTAAAGGATACATTAATGGGTTAAAAACCAATATGTCCTAAACTGAGCATGAACAAAATCCACCCAAACTAATTTAAATGCTAAAATTGATTAATTATTTAAAATGGGGTTTAAATAATTAAACAGAAGTACTCTTCATTTCCATCAATCAGGTATGCCCCACACCTTTACCCTAAAATCAGCTCTTCTGCAATGAAATACCTGCAGTTGGCAGTGAGGAGATGGTACCAGCAGGCAGCCCTCCCCTAACAAGGAGTCAAATGTTTGCTAATACTGCATTGATCCATTGACAAACACTTGCTCAGTGGAGCAGGCATCTTGGTGGAAGTCAATACCAGCTTATTATTCCAGTGTTTGAGCCATGCCAGGACATACCTATGGATACACACAGGAAATCACAAGCAAATTTAAGGACAACTTTCCAAAAGGCTGAAGAAATGGCTTCTGAGCTCCATTACCTCATCAGCAAGACTCACTCTGAGTCCCCATCACATCTGGGCAGGGAAGGGCTGAGATTATGAAGCAATGAGGTCAAATATCTCAAAACTGCTACAGAACATGTCCAGTTCCCTTCAAAAATCAGGATCTAACCATACTGGAGACAGCTGAATCACATTTTGGAGCCAAGCCCACCCCCTGAAAAGTGTCTAAAGGGGATCTAAAATACTAATGGTTCAGTTAGATATTGGTGCCAGAAAAACAACAAAATAGTTTTGGTCTAATTTTAATTCAAACTTAAAATTTTAGGCTTGAAATAGTATCCATATTTGATGAAAATACTGTTTGTATTTATATTTCTTTACAATTTATTTGAACCTAAATTCTGAATTTAAAAAAAACCAAACTTTAGAATTAGTTCAACACAAATTTGTCTTTTTACATTTTTAATGCTATAAAATATCTTAAAGGGAAAGGTTGCTTATTTCACCCACAGATACAAATTTTCCCTGTTCTGAGAATGACTGCAAACTAAAAAATTAATTATTTCCACAAAGTTTGGTCTAAGTGTCATGGAAAGCATTAAAAAGTTTGTAATAAATTACATAACAGGTGGAAGAAAAGAAACACTATTCTCTTGGCATTACAGCTGACTGGAACTAAGCTCAGGATGATTTACTGAGTTGACTAAAGTCACACTGGAAATCAGTGTTAGACATGCACTGAAATCAGATTTGCTTTGTTGCAGACAAAAATATTTACCATACAATCTTTATCCTTTGTAACTATCAAGACACTTAGGTTCTGAACTGACAAACACAGGAATACTCTGCATTTCCCACCTCAAACAAACAGCAAATAAACAAATTTTTAAAAAATAAAATGAAAAAGCTTGCATCTGGTGATGCCTGACATCTCAGTTTTTCCAAGAGAGACTTTCTGCTTCAGTATAATCTCCTAGAATATTCAGTTGTTGCAGCAGGGTTAGTGCTGCTTTTGTGGATCACAGCCTTAGCTCTGCCTGAAGCTGATTAAAAATGGAGAGAAGTTGAAGGGGATTTTTTTCTATTCAGTGGTTCCACAGTTTCTGACAAATGCTTGGGTTTTCATGGAAAGTTACCAACCAGGAAATTTCTAAGAAAGAATGAAATTCATTTCTATTTAGTGAAGAATGAATTACAAAAAGAAACATATGGCATAAGGGGTGAGATTTCCATGAACCTTCTGCACAGCTATCACCACAAGAAATAGGAGCAACTTAATATCAACTAAAGCTGTACAAATACCATTGTTTTCCACTTGCTGGCTGGGTTTGGTTTTAGGTTACCTAAAAGGAAAAAATGTGTGGTTTTCTTGTAAAACTGAGTGCATTGTTTAATAAACATTTGAAGTTGTGTCAAAGTTTTCAAATCACCCCTTTTTATTTCTGAGTTAGGGAAGAATTACTCTTTTCATAACAAAAGAACTGTATTTAAAACCAAATATTTAAGGGGATTTTTTTAATGAAGCATTCCAGTTCTCTAAATTCTGTTCAGGGAGTATGTTAGATATAGAAGACAAAGAGTGAGGTTCATAAATAGTTTTGTACTTTCCAATAAATAAAATATTAAACAATAAAATCTGCCCTATTCCTTGATTGTTCTAACTGCAATATTTATTTTCCATGTCTTGCATCCAGAGGTGTGGAAGTGGTCCCTTCTGGGAAACATCACTAGAAAGGGAACATGAGCACAAATCCTTTCCTTTCCAGTGCACAACACAACCAAAAGAGTGAGGGGGTAGGAATGAGCAACCCAAAGTACAAATTTATCCACTGAAGGATGGATAAATTTAAATGTAAATAAGTCAAGATATAAATATGGGACTGGACTCATCAGCTGGAGGCTTTCAGAAAATGAAGATCTGGTTGTTCTGGTAGCTGAGGAATGCTTTCCATTCACTACAGCAGTAGAGCTGTGAAAAACTTCATTTGGTTTTAGGATATTTTTGTAAGGTAAGGTATTTCAAAGAAGAGAAGTATTTCATACAGTAACATTGGAGGAAATTGTTCATTGATTTCTTTGGGGACATTAACTATGCTAAGTTATAGCTGCAAAAACAAATTCACACTGGAGCAGGTAAAGAAAATGCCTAATATCTGGTTGTGGGAACAACTACTAAACAAAACATCTGATATGAGCCAATTGTCAAATTTAGCCAAAGGTTGAGATGTTATGTAATGATTCCTTCTTAATATACTGTAGGGGTAAATATGAAAACAGCAGCACAGTGTAAATTGAAGGATAATAACTAGACTGTGCTAGAGGTAAATGAATACAGGAAACTTCTAATCATCTGGGGAGTGATGAAATGACTAAGAAGAGTTACAAGGAGAAGGGTTCTATGCCATTTGAAGATATGAGATTGTTAAATTTATGGAAGGGATTGTTTGACAAATCCCAGCAATGAGAAATTAAACTTCTAATTTGAGTCCTTGGTACCTGATGCGCTGATAACTTGAGTGCCTCTGAGAGGAGACTCAATCATCTTTTGTTTGAATCATTTTAAGAGGCAATTATATTTGAACCTCCTCTAAGTTGTCTGGAAAATCCCTCTTCCACAACTAGCTTCTGCTGTTTTTCTTTCACTTTCCACTGCAGCACCAGAGTGTGCCACAGCTAGACAGAAAACACTGGGCTGCATAAACTGGTGCACCAGTCATGCTGAATTCCTTTAGGAAAACAGGGGCACGTGTGAGCTCAGGAATTAGCTAGAAGTCAGTTTATGTAGGAATTTTCCCCCCAGTCATATTACCTGGATTGACAGGGATCATTTTCACATCCATTGTGGTGCCCTCAGTTTCCTAAAATCATCTGAGAATGTTACCCAGGAGGTTTCCCTTGCTGATTCAGGCCCTTGATCATGGCCTTGATCCTTCCTGCAGTACACTACACTTGTGGCATTAGTTTGAGAACTGGGAAGCATTTGCCACCCACACCAAATACAGGAGATTGAATGAAGCTTCCTGGGTCCCTCTGCAAGCTTTCATTTGCCTGACCTCTATTCCCTCCAGCTTGCATCTCACCCTTTTATTATCCTGAGCTGGATGCAAAGCGGTATACAAGTGAGAGCATTTCTAACTTACCCAATCCAACCTTATATCCATACACTATATAGAATCATTTAGGTGTGGGCTTTTTTCACTGCTATGGTAATGCCTATTCTAGTAGTCCCAACACTGTAAAAAATGACAAAACTATTTAGAGTTTTGTTAAGATTTTTTCCCTTGGTGAGAAGCCTTCTGGCAACAAAAGCTTAGCATGAGGGCTGTTTCACTCCTCTGAGCACTAGCAGAAGTGTTGCTGAGTTCGCAGTTCTGTAACTCAGGATGTATTTTTCATTCCAGTGACAAGGGCCTCCACATATGCAGGTGTGCTGGGGATCTTGGAACAGTCTCCCAGTCTGTCAGCTGCTGGAGCTGTCCCACTGATGGACTGCCAGGTCTCCTTTGTTATCTTAGAAATCTTTTGATTTTGAAGAATTTTGCTCCTACTGTGAACAAATCTGTTGAAATTAAGTTTCATTACTAATTCTTCATCAAGTCTGTAAGGACACCCCACTGTGCATTAAAATATGCACCTCCCCTGATAAAATCCCCCACAACTCCTGCTTAAACATATATGATGCACTACATATGTTCAAAACACCACTAACCTCTTGGATTGCTTAGCAAGATGAATTTTCTCGTTGCTGTTCTCATTGATGAAGTATCTTTAGTTCTCTGGAATTTCAAAGCCCTATTTTAGGGACAACACCCTCCTTCTCCAAAGGAAACCACAAGAACCAAAGAAAATGCTAAAGATGGAGCACAAGCATACATGGGTTTGGTTTATGCTGCTCTCTGGAAATATGCTTTGGCTATAGAGATTGCATGCAGAAAATGTACATTAGCAAGTTTAGTACAGCATCTCAGCTTGGCTTACTTTGATTTGCTGTAACCAGCTCACAGTGACTTCATAAAAATGCACGTTGTATTTCAGGGCAGCAGAAGAAAATCAGGCCTGAGCTGATGATTAGCAGAATAGCACAAAGGCAGAGATGTGCCCCCAGCTGAGTCCCTGGCCAGAATTCCTAAAATTACTTACTGTTTAAACATTGAAGCAGCCAAACTATCATTATTCTAAAAATTATTCCAACCACTAACTGAGCTTGTTTATCTTTTGCCCCTCTGACACAGTGAGATTTAAGTTACTCCCACAGTATGGCTTATAAAACAGCTTTATGACATTAGTTTGTCAATCAATAGCTCTGGTAGACTTAGTGCACCAATATCACTGCAAGGAAAAAAAAACAAACCACACACAACAAAACAACAAAACCAAAACCACACAACAGTGCTCAGAGCAAAAAACCAAAGCCGATTAGCTCCATGGAGACTTGTTTCTGCATCAGACTGCATGGCTTATTGCTTCTGAAAAAGACTGCAGTGTCAGGCACACCAGGCTGGTGACACTGAAACTACACATGCAAGAATCAATCCTTGAGCAAAACCAGCCCAAGGCTGCGTGTGAAATCTGCCCAGAGTGTGTCTAGGGGGAGTGGGAGTCATTTACACTGCTGTAGAATCAACTCTGCACTCAGGTTCTCACAATGTAAACAGGGTTGGATAGTCTTTTGGTACCTGTATCTCTGATCACTATATTCAAGCAGCTTCCTCCTAAGGTCCTGACTTTGGAAGCTTTCCCTATTAAGCAGACACTTAAGTATCTCTTTTGACTTGTTTAAGTGTCACCTAAGCAGATGCTTAAGTGCTTTGCTGAATAGCATGTGCTTAAATGTTTTGCTAAATAATTAAAAATTGGCTTGAGATCTTGCATAAAAGCACTCACTGAAAATTACCAAGCTCTATGGAAATAGAATGAAGCAATTAAGTTTAGTTTTCCTATCTCTACTTCCAGAAATGCCTATTAAGTCCAGCACACCAGCCCTAGTTGTTGGAAGTGACAGGGTCAGCAAGTCTATGGCTACTTAAAACATCAACTTTGTACAGAAAGGCCTTGATACTGACACGATGTTTTGTGTATCACTTACCTCAAGGTAAACCCTGAAGGAAGGGTTTTGAGAATCAGTCTAACAACATAAAATAAAAGTTATTTATGCCTTCATCTTCCTTAGGATTGCATCTTGCAATAGGTAACCATAGCTACATAAATTACAGGCTCTTTTCTTGTGGAGGCAGAACTGACATCCCTACTTTCATTGTACCCCTTCCCTTTTGCACTGGCTCTTCAGTCTCTGAGAATTTCATTTTGCCTGAGCCTTCCTATACTTGGGTTAAGCCCCAAACTGCAACCTTTCTAAACCTGAACAAAACTGATTTATCTACATAAGAGTTGTTATTTAGACAGCAAAGTTAAAAACAGAAACAGATGTATAGGTAAAGTTTACATAGATGGGAAAACAGTCTGTTCTCCATGCAAGGGCTTGCTTAGCATTACATACTAGAAAAAGATCTTCAGAAATATTTGAAACCCCTCCCCCCCCAAAAAAATTGCCAACTGAACTGAGAGTTTAATTTAACTTGTAAAAAGTTGAGTTCATTGTGAATCCTGCTTATTTCAATCTTTTTGACTTAGTTGCCCTTGGCCTTCAAAACCATCAACACTAAGCCCCAGAAAAAATTCGTGCTTTCCTTGTGTATCACCACATCAAAATCAGATGGTAAGAAAGTCCTTCATACTGAAAAAGGAATATCATGCATGGAAGAGAGACAGTCATTAGAATGGTGTTAGGGAATAGTAATGATAGGAAATATGAATGGTACCCCTTGAGGTGAATTAAAAACATGTTTGTGCTTCAATATAAAATGTAATGAACAACACATTGGGGCAGAGTCCTACCACACTACATGGTTTCTAGATGAAGCTTGCAAAGATCCATCACAAGCACGTTCCTTATATACTGCAGCAGCAATCCCAAGAGCAGTTGCAGAGGGCACCTAAGCCTGACTCCAGTTTTCCTGCCCAAAAATGGCCTCTGAGCACTTCCACTTGTGGTTTAAGTGCCCAGCTTGCTGTGTGAAAAGAATGCAGGTTAATTTAGTGCTCTTTCAGAGAAAGGTTGAGACACTTATAACCAAGAAATAGTTATGCTGTACCTGGGAATGGGGATCTGCATAGCTGGACTGCAAAGGAGCTGAAGGAGGAAGTTTTGTGAAGACAAGACACTACTTTTTCAGCTAAAACTAGTGAGGCAAGGCTAAAACAACAAAACTAAGCAGCTTCAAAACAGATTTCAAAGTCTATAATGACCAAGCAGAGATCTTTCCCTGCTTAACTGAAATTTTAGTATTGAAGTTTACACCCCAAAGTAAGCTAACAAGCCAAATGATGTACATGCTAAACATATATGACTATGTTACTCAAGTCTCTATCCAAATGATGCTAGGCATCACACAGCAGGTAGGGACAGCCAGGGTTAAGATATAAAAAAAAACATGAGAGGAACTCCTCTCTGGGGGAAAAGGCTGAAAATTTGGCAGAGATGGGCACAGTCAATGGGCTGTGCTCCTCTTCCTCCACCCAAGATAGGGACACCTTCTCGGTAGGAACTGCACCTTCTACATACAGCTTACCTTTAGCTAGTGTTACTATCATATATCAGTGAAAGTCCTTATTGGGGCACTGAAAGAGGCAAATGTTAGTTTCGTCAAGCAGTTACCTGCCTGGGGCTCTGAGATAGACAGATGTCAGCATCTTGCCCATAACATGACACTACTACAGAATGGCTACAAGACATCACTGATGCTGTTTATTCTCTCATTACTGAAGGAAACTTCAGTCCCTTGCAAGGGGTCTATTCCATCTCTGGCCTTCCTGTCAGATTGCAATCCCATAAATTGGATCCTACATCTTTAAAACATGTACCAAGGAGGATACCAAAGCTGGTGAGGGGCTGGCAGACATCCTCAGAGGAGCAACTGAAGACACAGAGTTTGTCTAACTGGGAGAGAAGAAGGCTGAAGGGTGACCTCATTGCTTTCTACAGCTTCCTGAGGAGGAGAAGTGAAGAGGGAGGTGCTGAATTCTTCACTCTGGTACCCAATGCCAGGACGTGTGGGAATAGCTCAAAGCTGTGCCTGTCAGGGGATGTTCAGACTTGACATGAGGCAATATTTCTTTACAGAGAAGGTGGTCAAACCCTGGAACAGGCTTCCTGGAGAGGTGGTTGATGCCCCAAGCCTGTTGGTGTTTAAGAGGCATTTATTTGGACAAAGCCCTTAATATCATGCTTGAACTTTTGATCAGCTCTGAAGAGCTCAGGCAGTTGGAGTAGGTGATCCTTGTAGGTCCCTTCCAGCTGAACTATGAGATTCTATTCTGTTCCCTGTGCTCACCATGAGTCGAATAACAATGAGACTGTTATTTGCCTGAAATGCCAGTGGGTTTTCAGTTCCAAAAACACTTTCAAGGACACAGAACACAAAGGTTACAAGTGGAAAGAGGATTTTATTTTATGCTGTTTTATGTTATTTTTCTGAACCTGTTTCAGAGCTGGTGCTCGCAAGCACTAACAAAATGCCCATGTGCAGACAGGAGCAAGCTGATGTATTCTTCAGTTCAGATTGAACACACATCCCTTGAAAAAACAGATCTGTAGAAAGTAGCAGCAGGAATACAGGCCAAGTAGCCCCTGCTTGCTGAAAAGGGAGAACATGAAGAATGAGGATCAGGATTCACCACACACAAAAGAAAAAAGCGTGGGGTGTTTTCCAGCGTACGACACATATCGATGACAAGCCACATACTTTTCACCTTTTAAAACTTATTCTGCTGCTGGGTTTCTTGGCCAGTGACAGAGGAAAAGCTGGAAAGTGGCAGCCTCTGATGGGGCAGTAAACACAGGCTGTTTTGCACAGGCAAGAACCCCTGGGGAAATGAAGCCAAGGGAAGACAGAGTTCGCTCCTGATGCAAGCTTGTACTGGGCAAGAGAGGCTGAAAGAGCCAGGGCACAAGGGGTGACTTGGAGGTGCAAGAGCAGCAGGCAAGAAATGAGCCAAAAGGACTTGGAGAAGCCCTGACAAGGGGCTGTGTTCAATGCTACAGAGAAAAAGAAGCAACCTCTGGGGAATCCAAGATGATTCCCCACCCTGTAAGTCTAGAAAGCTTCCTCCCCCCAGATGCAGGGTTCCTTCATGGAACATGAGTAGCAGGCACCTGGCCAAAATGGTCCAAAAGAAGGCCTGATAAGGACTTGTGTTCGGTGCTGCAGAGGAAGGCAAAAAAAACCCACAACCCAGAGACCAATGTCAGTCTGCCCTGGGGGAAAAAAAGAAGTCTTCATCCCCATAGCTACAGGGCATGAGAGGTCATGTTGGTGGAGCACGAGCAGCAGGCAGTAACTTAGCCAAAATGGGCCAGAGGAGGCCTGACAAATGGTCATGCTCAGTACTGCAGAGGAAGGCAAAAAAACCCCTGGGGTCCAGTGCCAATCTGCCCTGGGGAAAAATTCAGTCCTGACCCCAGCACTGATGATTGCCTATTCCCTGAGCATATGAGCAACACCTACTTCCTCATCCCATAGGATCCCAGCAGATGTCCAAGCCCTATTCTCTCTCAGCATGGAGCCATCTCAGTGGCTCCTGAGAGAGTCCAAAAGCCCCTAAACAGATTGACCTTGTGGACAAGAATCCTTCCTGCACCTGACAGGACACCAGTGGGTTTTCCAAAGCACTAGAACTCCTGGCAACATCTCTGCATCTCATTTCTTATGGCTACTGCCCACGGCTCCAGAGGGGATGAAGATGGCAAGCTCTGTAGTGCTCCTCAAGAAGGCATCCTTTGTCTTGCCACGATTTTCCAGCTGAAAAGGTATCCTTTGTCTTGCCATGATTTTCCATCCACCAGATTAGCTCTGAAGGTGACCCAGTGGGGAGAGAGCCTTGCAGCAGAGGTCAAGTCTCCAGTCTTCCTCCCTCAACCCCCACTAAGTAATTCTACCAGCTCCTCAAGGACTTGCTCTGGGATGTCTTCTGGCTGCCCTTTAGCCAGGTCTGGTAGCAAGACATGGGAGGATGCTCCCTTTTATACTGCTCTGAGACATAGTGACATTGTGGGTGATAGCCCTGTGACATCAGGGTGACAAGGCCCCTCATGCACAGCCCCACCCACCACACCTCTGCCTAGTATCCTTCAAAGGAAGCCTTTGGATGCTGGCCCCAAGGCAGTCCCTGTGTCCAGGAGGCCCAGGGGGGCTGTCCCTGCCCTTGGTGGCCATGCACTGGGCACAACTGCTGGGCATCCCTGTTGCATCCTCTTGGCTCCTAAGGACAAACCTTAAACTGTTACTTCTCAGACCATGGCAGAAACCAATCCTGCAATCCAGGGACCAGCCATATTAGCTACCCCCTCTGCGGCAAAGCTAACGTTCATGAGGCCAGGCAAAGAAGAAGAGGACTCCCCTTCCAGGATGGCTACAAGACAATTCAGAGGCTGGTTCTTATCTCATTACCAAAGTAAACTTTCCTCCCCTGCAAGGAGCTTGTTCTGTCTCTGGCATTCCTGGTTCCAGCTAATTAACCCCTTCCTGTAGTTGGGCTGTCTTGTCCTCTGTGCCAGATCATTTCTCAGTCACAAACCACCCCTGCTGAGCAGTTACAATCAAAATTTTGCCTTCTTTGGGGAACAGATATCAGCAGATGAGATTTGCCCAAAATTGTACACCCAGTTAAAGCAAAATTAGGAGGATCCTAGTTCACTCCTACAATCTCATCTGTTATCTGCTAGACTGAACACTAATGACCACAGGACACCTCTCTCTTGCAAAGTACATGCACCTTGTTAAGATGGTTATTCATTGCATTACTATTTAAAGGAGAGAGAGAAAAAGAGCATGTGGTATTATAGAGGAATGGAAGGTGTGAACAGAGTAGCACAGAAAAGTCAGGAAAGGTTTTCATCATGCTATAAGAAGAGACATAAAACCAGAGTTTAAAATAAAGTTTAGAATATGCTGACTTAAGTTCTCACAAAGACATTCAGAGTTAGTTTAATACTCTGAAATCTATGGAGTTAGTATGTAATGTCCTATGCAGTTGAGGTTTAAAAAAATTACAGGCCTTCAAAGTTAGAGAGTATAGATGAGCATTCAGGTGTCTGATGCTCAGCTCCACCTGAAATCCTCTCAGCCTGCATGGAGTCAGATCTCCAGTTGCTGTTGCCAACAGGGAGTCTGGCCTCTTGAAGCACTGCACATCCATGACTGTCAACGGCACCCACGAAGCAATGAACCAAATTCCCACAGACTTTTTTCTTTCTCTCTCTCTCTTTTTTATTTTTTTTAACAAAATGTTCCTGTGAACAATAAATATTTAATGTTTAGAATTAAGAAAGGGCATTAGGTTTAGTAGGTGGCCTTGGTGTAGTTAGCATCAGCAGTTTTTCCCCCCTAGGGAGTAATTAAGGGAAAGCTCCCACCACAAGGCTAAACTGTGATAATGACAGAATTCAAAATCATTTTCATACCATATGCTGCTGCACTGCAGTTCATTTCCATATGCTCTGTCTTTAATGAAGGTGTCAAGCTTATGAAGTCTCCTGGGCAAAAAGATGACCAAAGTCCCAATGCCTGGAAGGAGGCTCAAGGGAAAGACACATAGTGCCATGCTATATATGATAAGGTCTCCACTTTACAAAGTTGTCAGGAAGGAAGTAAGAAGGCCCTGGAGATTTTGACTGGATTTGTTCTTGCAGCAGTTAGCACCTGAGATATGGGATATTTTGTTGATGATTCATTAGCACTGTAAACTACTTGTTAACACCAGATATTCAGTACATGTCTACTGCACTCACCCTAAAGATGGATAATGGTGAAGCACCCATAAGAAATTTTCATGGACCACACTTTGCAACATCCTGTAGCAGAACACAAGACAAGGATCCTGTACTACACTGACTATGCATTCACTGCAAATGCCATATGGAGGAAAAATAACAGCATGGCCACATTACCTAATAGGTCACTGTTAACTTGGGTGCAGCATTGTCCTGACAGTTATGTTGACTCTAATTCCAACTCTGGCTTCTTCAGCAGAAATGAAAAGACCTTTAGGGGAAGGTCATTTGGCAGACATCCCATCTGGGCTGGAAATAAAACTATTGACAAGACAAGTGGTGGCACTGAGAGAAGCCTCCATATAAAATTTAGATCTGAGAATGATACAGCAGAATAAATACTCTGAAAAAAAAAGCCAAACAGTAACAATCATAAACAGCTTGTTAGTAGCAGCAAATAGAGAGGTTTGGATAATAATTCATTGAAGTTTTGTCTAACACCTTTGGTCACCTACAAATTCACTAAAATCAGACCAAATCATCTAGGGTGGTAAAAGAATAAATATTTACCACACAGTGAACAGAAGATCATACCTGAGAGATCTTCCTAGAGGAGGTAATTGAATGAGAGCAGGGAAGGAACTTGACAAGAGAAATGGGAATTGAAAACATGATTAGTGTGACAAGTGGTCACAAGGGAGAGACTCATCTTACAAGAAGAAAGAGTGGAGGGTATTGGGACAAGGAACTTGGTGAAGGCAGTGAGGAACACCACATTGGTGTTGATCAGGAGAGAAATCTCCAGACTTGTAGGAGCAAGGCAAGACTAGAAAAGAATGTACTAAACAGTGATAAACCATTCACTGAAGAACTGAAAATGGCTCCCCTGCATACAGCTAGGCACAAGAATAAAAAAGACTCAGACACCCTGGAAGCACAGAGACAGCAGAGATATAGTCTGGAGAAAATGAGCAGAAGGGCAAGTGGCACGTTCCTCCTAGGTTTGGACCAGCCCCGAGGCTCACCACTCTCAGACATCAGTAGATCTCCACTCCACTAAGCCTGCTTCATACAACCCTTTTGGGTACTTTTTCACATGGGGAATAATCCCTTTGTTCTGATATCAGGCTTTGGAGCAGTCAGACTAAAAAGCCCATCTCTGATCATAGTTTTTATGGCAGTCTGCATGAATTTGTAGGATAAAAAAAATATGAGGGAAAACAATTGACTTGCTGTAAGACTCTTAAAAAACACATCTTAAGTCAGAAGGACACTACTAAAATGGCATCATTGAGGCTAAAAAGTCAATCCTCATAAGTTAGTAAATCCCTAATTCTGGTAATTTCCAATTCTGAAAGTTGTTTTGGCCTACTGACCTCAATGTACCCTTAGGGGAAGATTATCTGTGTATGTTGTTCCTGTAAAAGGATATCCCATGCTACCTTACACCTGCCAGGGCTGGAAGAAATGTGAAAAAAATGAGCAAAATTTTGAAGAACTCTGCTGATGTAAATTGTGCCTCCATCTCAAAACCAGAAAGTTTTGAACATATCCATTTTAAACTGAAAAATTTGTCATTCAGGTATGCAGACTCAGAATATTTGCTTCCAGGACAAAGACGGAAAGATATCTGAACTTTTCACCTTGGCACAAACTTATGATATCTCACTAATTCCTTGAGGTTCCTCCATTTCATCTCAAATCATTCATCTCTAAACACAGCAAACACAGCAAAACCTGACACAAAAGGCTTGAAAACTTATTTCCTTTGGGCTTTTGTTTGCTTAACATGGCTTGTCAAGGAATCAATACCTATTCTCATATGCACACAAAGACAAGTAATCTTAAGCATGCATATGAATAAAAGGCAAGCAATAGATTTAATGCAGCTGGGACACTGCATAATCTAAGTTTGTAAACCTCTTTAAAGACCTTTATAGAACTAATTTAAAAGGTAGAAAAAGATCTATCTCAATTAGGACTGTACTTGCTTATGTAACGGTTTTGTGTAAATATGATGACAAGGTAAATTTTAAACTCTGTGTGCAACTTATATATCAGAACAGAGACAAAATATTCTAGATGCAATGCTTCAGGAAAGGGTTAGCCACTGAGAACTGACAAACTGGTTAACAATTTTTTCAAAACATCTATTTGTTTTCTGTTATCCAGGAGAATAAATTAAAATTTCCAACAGCATTCCTAAATCATCTCACTAATTACAAGGATTCTGCTGACATAATCAGGAAGCAGAAACAACAGTTATTTGTTGCTACCACTAACTAGAGATCAAATGTCAATAACTTCCTTTTAAATACTTTAAGCCATCTATACAGCAAAAGATTTTTACAAAAAGAAAAAAATTAAAAATAAAAAGTTGCAGTCTTCCTCCAGAAACAAGCACTTCCAGCACTGTAAATGTTACATTCATGGAGCATATTTTTCCATGCTATTATTCACTCACTCCTCTATTTAGTAGAAAAGAGCCATTTGTATCTTCTTTATAAATTTTACATTGAAGTTCAAGTTCATGCACATTATGATAACTAATATCTTCCTTCTACTCCTGGAAGAGACACCCCATAATTATATCATTAGCACACTGAGCATAGATCCATTTTTCTCCACGAGAAGTACTGCATACATAAGAGCAAAGTCTGCCTTTCCTTGGAGAATCTCAGAGTGTCTCTGGACAAAAATTCCTTCTCACTACCTACATGTGAGACAGGTAAAGATACAGATGGCATAAGCTAGGTTAGTGTTAGGTTAAATCATATCCTGCCAACAGAGTAGACGAAAAGACAGGAGTGAACAGTGAGAATTTTCATCCATAGACTGCATTGGCTTAACAGGATTTAAACATTCTATACATATAAATTACACCCACGTATTCATTGTTTATGTAGTCAGTTAATAATTGCACAAATATTCCTAAGATTGCAGAAGCTGGGAGCTTGCAACATCAAACCTGAAGCTCATGAAATAGCTTGATAACAAATGAAGCAGATGAAGGGTTTTTCTCTGAGGAACCAGAAGAAAATCAACTCTTATTTTGATCTTAACACAAACGGATGACTCATGTGAATCAAAACATGGAAAAAGTCGGCATGAACTAGAGAACCAAGAAGGGCTGAGTTTTGCACAAGTTTTATAAATTATCCTTCTTTCTGTGCTCTGGTCCTTGATAACAAATTGTCATCTAGGGACTCAGATTCTGCAGTGGATCAGTGGTTTTGACTGTGAATTACTCTGGCAACCCACAGGTCAGTAA
This sequence comes from Galbula dea, assembly GCA_013399015.1. Classification (NCBI taxonomy): domain Eukaryota; kingdom Metazoa; phylum Chordata; class Aves; order Piciformes; family Galbulidae; genus Galbula; species Galbula dea. Next base: position 134,006 of record VWZX01003224.1, on the reverse strand, counting down.
GAAGCCTTTGTTCCCTTCTAGGAATGTTCTACTGAGCCATTCAGTACATTTCTAGAAATAAGCAGATAAATTCTATAATTCAACTCACTTCACTTTAGACCATGAAGAGCCATTGATCAAGATAAAAGGTATCAGACTGGCATTTGATGATGTGCCCAGATACAGTCAGCCTCTGAAGCAACATACACCTGAGCCAGATGCCATGTAGGCAGCACACAATAGTGTGTCACAATTATTAACTGAGGATGGGACAGAGGGCTAGAAACAGGAATGAAAATGATGGAAGTGCACTCCTACATCTCTGGCAGAATGCAAAGGGAGTGAAAGAACCAGTTCCTTCCAAATTCCTAGTAGTTTCACCATTTTACCAGAAAGCAGTGGATTCTGTTGCCAGAATTTTGATCAATCATCTTTCCTTGTAAAAAACAGTGGGAAGGTTATGCTAAGTTTATTGTAGCATAGCACAGGAAGCTAATTCATAGGAAAAGGCCTCAACAACAGCCTACAATCAATTGCTTGAGTATGGCTAAATGCATGTGCTTCATCAAGGGTGAATCCCAGAGCCTGTGTCTATGTTTATGTTTGACAAATATTTCATTTAGCAATGAAAACATTAAAGCATGTCCTTATTATTCCCCTGCCTCTCTGGCCTCTCCTTGCCAGTAACTCATTTAAAAAAGGATAAATTAAAATTAAAAAAATCAAAGGTACCAATACAGAATCACAGAATGTTAGGAGTTGGAAGGGACCTTGGAAGATCATCTAGTCCAACCCCCCTGCCACAGCAGGATTCCCTACACCAGGTCACACAGAAGCGCGTCCAGACAGGTTTTGAATATCTCCATAGAAGGAGACTCCCCAGCCTCTCTGGGCAGTCTGTGCCAGTGTTCTGGCACCTGAACTGGGAAAAATTTTTTTCTTGTATTCACACAGAACCTCCTATGCTTCAGCTTATAGCCATTGCCCCTTGTCTTGTCACTGGGCTTTACTGAGAAGAGCCTGACCCCATCCTCCTGACACTCACCCTTTACATATTTATAAGCATAAATGGGGTCACCCCTTAGCCTCCTCTTCTCCTAGCTAAAGAGACCCAGCTCCCTCAGCCTTTAATATACATTTCCCCACAAAATTTTGGAGGAGTCCAGACTCTAAATGAAGGTCATCTTGCACATTTGTAGGTTTCAAAGAGAATGTGTTATCTATACAGTTCTTTTATATCAGAGCAACTTACACTCAGTGAAGTCTAGGTCATATAACATCTTTCTGTGGATACTGCATGTGCCTTTCAGGTACAAACATAGCAGCCAAACCAGAAGCTTATGCCTTGAACCTTGCTACTGCTTGTGCCAGCTGAAGTTCTCTAGCCTATGTCCTGCTGAAACTGTCTCCTCACCCCTTAAGTCCTCAAAACTATCATCAATAACTTGAAAGGCCTACTTTACATGAACTAACTATCTAAAATGAAGCTGCAAAGATCTTCTTTAAGAAAAAGGTGAATAAGGAAAGGGTCTACAAGATTGCAGATATGCAAATATCATTTCAACAGATTTTATAAACTAATGGTATTTAGAGAAACTGCTTTCAAATCACAGTTTGAAACTTTGCTGTTTGAAACCCAGGGTCATTTTTTCTGACTTTTAGTATTTAGGAAATATAAACAAAAACCTAATGCAAGCCAATGCAAGTGACAGGCCTTCCAAGTTTCTTAAGCATTATGCATAGCTTTATATGATAAGGCCACCCACTCACCAGCTGCAGCTGAACAAGCCATGTGCTAACAGAGTACAAATAGATACACAATAATATACAAGTGCATAACAAAATGATAAGTAAACACACCAAAATCTTAAAACAAAATGTTTTTAAACAAAGTTAGGATAGGAAATTATTTTACCTGTCTTCTACCTGGGATAGTAGAGTCACACCAAGCCATGCTCTTACTCATACAAAGATATTGCCCTTTAAACTGTAAGCTGTTTGTCAGTAGCTAAAGCTTGATAATAAGTAAGTAAAGTTTGGCACATTAGTGGTATTCTGACAACTGAGGCATGGGATGCAAAAGGAAGTGGTAGGAATACTAATTCTAGCACAACTGCATATGGAAAGGGAGTAAGAAACGTTGCCCACAGAGAATTTTAATGGAAGCTGTATTCTGCTGGACCAACCTTTTATTAATGATGTAGCCACAGGGGCTCATTAGGCATCTGCAAGCTACAAGGATTTTATATACAGCCCAAACAACAGGTAACTGTAAATTATAACATTTTCCTTTTTATCAGGGAGCTGAAGTTAATTCCAGCAGTCATTGAAAATTCCAGCTGCCAAGCTGTTCTTTGACCTCTGTTCTTTTGACCACAGCCTTGCCTCCGTCTCTGGCAACTCTCCATTCAGCATAAGTGCCATTCGTTACACTTACACACCTGAAGTTCTGTATCACAACCAAGAACTGAGGCTTTTAGATTCTGACCATGGTTTCAATGTGCATCAGATTCCATCCATATTCTTGTGGTAACTGGGTGTAACTGTCGTTGCTACATTTAAGCTCATCCATAAATTAGCTGAATAAGGTAATAATTAACAAAACAGTAATGATAATATGGGAGCATGTTACTGGCCAGTGGAACCCAGAGCACTTCATGGTGGGACATAATAGAAAAATATATTCCATATGGGAATTCTTCCCAGTTTAGGAGGCATGTCCCATTAAGAGATACACAATGCCTTTCAAATTTTTATCATCTTCCATCCTATGCCTTCTGTCTTGTCCCATCAAACACACTGCCTGATAGCAAGGAAGAACCAGAAGAGTTAATCAAACAGCCATGTGATAAGAACTAATAAATCCCTGGATTTCCACCTGGTGAGTATATTTTAATAGGTAGGGGGACATAAGGAAAAGTCAGGCAGGGTGACTCATCAGTTCTAGCAATGTAAGAAAATTAGATTTTAAGTGGAAAAAGATGTTTCCTAGGAAACTGCATGATCTGCTTGTGGAACATCAAACAAGAGCAATTTCCTAACAACAGCCATGGCTAAATTGATCTACTGCACCTCAGACAGCTTTATCAGTAAGAGAGAGATTGAGTTCCTTTTATATTTTCTTAGTTACCATCATCAATGTGTCTATTATTTGACTCCTTCAGCTCTTACCTTTCTGACCTTCCACAAGTAAAAGCATGATATTTGCCATTATCTAATTGGAAAGCATGTTTCCCTTCCCCTCATCGTTTTGCAGCAAGCTCCACATTCCACTACTGCTATTGCCACTGAGCAATGTGATGAAAGCATGTACTGTGGTATGCAGCAGGCATAAGCCAAAGTGAGTGTCCTGTTTGAAACCCTTCACTTTGCAGCAATGAAAAGTGAGCTGCCACAGAAGCAACCTCCTGGGCTTCCTGCTCTGAGAAGTTTGATCTGGAGCATATTCAGCCCACCTACCTATATAATTTACACTGGATCAAAGTCAACATCTTTCCCTTTACAGTACACTGTCTACATTTTCATGCCATGAAATTAAATCCCTTAAATTTCTGCTATTGCAGATGACATTTTATAATATGCATGAAAGATACCAAGTATTTTAGATGCTAGAGAGAACATTTCTTTTCTTAATCATTTCTAACACAGATTGTTCAATATGTATAAGTCATAGCTGATGCAACACAGAGACTGCCTTCAGAACATGACCATGGATTTGTGAGCATAAATCCATGCATATGCTGACTATGTGCAGTCAGCTAAAGAATTCTAGTAGCAGGCAGCTCCTAAGTGTTCATGCTGCACACATGACTAGCACACATCCTGTAATGCTGAGTAGGAAGTGCACACGTGTTCAGCAAAGGTGGTCTGTGTTTGGCTTCCTGAGCATGCCTCTGTACATTTAATCTGCCTGTGCACACTGGGTCCCATGTACCATAAAGCAAGTGGATTTACTCTGGGATCACACACAAAGATGCATCCTATCCTCATGCCAAGGTATTCAAATTCCTCCCAGACAAAATTTCCTGGCAGAAAACTAAGAGATGTCTGAGGAAATCCAAATGCTTGGTAGCTCTAACCCTGGCCACTCTTGAACTATTACAATGGATAAAGACAACTGCCAAAATTAAGAGCCAAAATTTAAGCAGGCTGCCAAAAACATTACTGAAATATTTTCAAGAAAAGAGTCTCAAATGGGGAAAAATACATAAGACCAAATCCACCCAGGCTTGAAACTTGTCTACTATGCAACTTGTGGAGGAACCAGACAAAAAGACATTATAGGTCTCTTCCACAACAGTGTTGCTCTCACCAAAATGAAGTGAACAGAGTAATCTTCTGTCTAGCATAAGACTATGTAACTGAGGTTTTATTATTACTACCTCTACTAATTTGGAGATTCAGCTGTAAACAAAAATGATGATATTCCAAATTCAGAAGGTCTACTCAAGAACTTAAATTTACTGCCTAAAATATACCAATATTTTATAGAACACTTGTACTCTTTTTTGCCTGAATTCAATGGCCAGTGGAATCTGTCCCTCAATATAAATTTCTTTTGAAGCTCTCAAGAAATAATCACTACTGACTATACCTCAAGTCACACATTGAACCAAAACCCACGTGAAAGCCAGAGAAAGTGAGATAACAAACCTTGTGTTCTGGATCTGTGGCTCCAGACTACAGGAAAGAGATGGCATGGGGAGTTTATCCCACTGTAACTGGTCCTTTGGATTTGTAACAATGATTTCATTATCACCAAAACAAAGCTGGAAAATCTGTCTCTTTTCCAGCGTACTAAACAAAGCAAAATTCTCCAGATCCTGGTGAAGCCAAAGGCAAATTGTTTGATATCAAGAACAGTACCCCCTCCCACTATCACCACTCCCAGAAACCTCACATAAAAACCCTCTCCTCAAAACTTCTATTTCTCCAGTGTTTTCCCCAACATGAACCTTTGCAATGGGAAAAATACCCAACCTTTTCCTCCTCTTGCAGTTTACAGCTTCATTCTTAGTTTAAGACATATATGGGAATAATGCTTTTTTTTTAAAGGAGTAAAATTAAGTATTGCTAGGCCCTGTGAAACAAGATGATGTACGCTGCAATTGTCAAGTCCCTCTTAAATTGCATGTAGCACATTCTGTAGCTCATAAATATTTAAGATGACTAAATAATTATCCCAGGCTCCTCAACTTGCCTTTCTTTATTAGTTCCATGGGGAGCCAGGAAAGCATTTGTTCTTCTTCAGCCATACAGACAATTATTATATTACAAAATATCTTCTTTTTACTGTTGGTGATGTTGCTACATGATTTCTCCTACAGTGGTGTGATGGAATTAGCCTCTTGCAGAGGGCAGAAGATCTCCGATTTCCTCACCAGATCAATGCAGCAAGCTTGGCAACTTTTCCAAAACATCTCCATCAAAGCAAATCCCATCTCACTTAATTCCACCCTTGGCCTCCTGTTCCCAACAACAGAGTGGAAGAATAAATAAATAAATAACTAGAACTGGGCCTTTATCCAAGCACCCTGAATTATACCAGATTCAGAGCACCAGACAGAGAAACATCTCTGCTTCAAGCATCTCAGTGGGGAAATGATAGGAGCTGAATGGTTGCAGGTGTATCTATTTAAATCCAAAACTGTAATGACTTGGGGGAAGAGAAGGGTGAGCCAGCAGCACTCTCACCATGCAATAGCATTGAACAGAAATTTTTACAGTTGCTTTGCAGCTTATTCCCCCCTCTCTCTCTTTTTAATGCAGTCGTATACCAGCAAGCAGATACTCACAATCTAATAGCAGATGAAGAGCCTGCACGCTCTTGCAGGCAGCAGACCATGCCCTAGCGGGAGGACGGGCAACACCCACCAGCAAAGCAAAGGAAAAGGAGTTGCCTCCCAGATGGCTGGGACATGCAGCTTTGTCTCAAAGCTTAAGCTTCTTGCTTCTGCAGCTGTCAAATCTGTCACCATGGTTCAGCACCCGCTGCCACCCCCTCACCTCCTTCCACTCCAGTATGCTGCAGAGAAGCAGAGTAGGAGCAAAATACAGCACTGCCTTTTGAGTGCTGTGGTCATGTTATTCTGAGATTAATTTGCCTTGGAATGCTGTTGTCAAAGAGGATATATGGCATCAAGTCAAAATAACCTCTGTAGATACTGTAATGCATGTCTGTGCTGAGCAGAAATCTATTTTTGTCCAGAGAAAGTGTGATGGCAGTGATGTGCCACTGCTGCCTTAGGAGTTCAGTTTAGACATAGCACGCAGGCACTGAGGACGATGAGATGTGGTAAGTGCTGCAAACTTCTGAAGCTCTTTGCTTGCTGCATTTGCTTTTTGCAGATTCTCCTTTATTTTTCAATTCACACTAACATAGCTAGGACAGATCTACATGGGGGACCACTGAGAATTTACAAGTTTAAAGGCGTGAAATTAGCATGCAGAAGCTAAAGCACGTTACATACCTATGGGAATCCTCTCATTCAGAAGCAAATTGGCTTAAAGTTCACTGTGGCTTAATGCTCCCTGGAAGATCATTACTTCCAATGACCGGGGAAACCAACATGTAAATCAGCATATTTTAGGGTGCAGTTTGACAAGATTGCAAAGCTTGTTTAGTTTTATTGCTACCACAAGCAGGTATGGGAGCAGGCAACTTCCTCCTTTTCTCCCCTGTCACACTTTGCTTTGCTTCCCTTCCTTTTGCTCTGGCTCTACCACATCTCTGACCCCTCAATGGGCCTGTTCAATTAGCTAATCCAGCAGAAAACTAACAAGCAAGAAAATGTGATTAGATGTAATAACCTGAAAGCAATTTTGTAGTCAACATGGGGAGTTTTATACCAGGTCCTTATTATAAACTTTTGCTAGGATACATTTATGAGCTACAAGCCTGCAGGGAGAAAAGAAACAAATAAGGAAAAAAAAAAAACCCCAACCAATCCCCACATGTCTACCAGCAAAACAATACCTGCAAAATGTTAGGATTTAGTTTAGGTTATTGTGAGTCAGAGATGGCACATAGCTGTGCTAGAAGACAGTCTGCTTCCCTTTGCCTGCCTGATAGCTCTGCAAGGAGGATTCTGCCCATGTGGTTGTAATGGTGGCAGCAGCTAGAGACAAGCCTTTGCCACCCTGTCTCACCGGTAATTCCCAAGGGGTGGGAGGATACAATTCTTCAGATGGTTGAAGCCTGTATACTAAGTTCAGTATAAAATACGTGACACATTCTATTAAAAAAGGTCTCCAACTGAGGAAAAACAAGTGGAGAGGAATGTCTAAAATTATTCCAATGAAAACCACTCCTTTTACAGCTGCTGCTAAAAGGTGGGAGGAAAGCAGCCACAGTAACAAGGAAATCATTTGACAATGAATCAAGATTTAGAGTGACAGTATTCAGATACATTGTGATGAAAGGGAGTGCAATTACTGGTGCAGCTGCCATATATGGGGGAAATATTTCAATATTCTCTTCATCAATATTGCTGTCCCTGTGCTCAGATTAAACAAGCCAGGCCAGATCAATAGACAAAGTTTGAGACTGCAGTATGTAGTGCATAGAGAAAAGATTCGCAAGGAGAGGTGGGTTTTGACACTGTCTAATTTGGAAATGTCAATTTTCTGCATCCTACATTTGTTCTGATCAGTCTAGCAAAGACTGAAGCAAAATGAGCAAAGATTAGTCCAGATAAATGTGAGACTGTGCATTTGAATCAAGCAAATCAGCTGCACAAAAGCAAGAACAGTTTTCTATACGAAGACATTACCTCTGCCTAAGAAATCTCTTGAGACCATAAACCACCAGAAGCTGAGAGATTACCTGAGGAAAAGAGGTGAGGAGGGGCAACCATTACTGCTTGCTTTCTTTGTTCTTGTGCTTTCACTGAGGCACAGCTACTGAGCACTCTTGGTGACAGGATGCTGGGCTGAAGGGGCACAGTGCCTGGCACTGCAGTTCTTAAGGTTCTTCATGTTGTAACTGCCTCAACCATCAAGCTAGGAAAACAAAAGTGATTGAAGTCTCTTTAGAACATGGGATAGGAAAAACATTTGAATAAGCCAAATCACTTTACACAGACATGTGGCAAGCACAATCCCCTGAGCAACATCTAGGCTGTCTTATTGTCTTCTGATTGCCCATAATGTTTTTTTCAAACCAAACACACTACTGATGATGGAGATTTTGACTGAGTCATTCTGTTTGACTATAAAATATACCTTCATACAGAACACTGTCTTGAAAGATTACAACAGGTGTCACAGATGACATAAACTGAAGATTTGCTGCTGCCAGCTCGAAATTGTTTATGCTGCAGAGCACTTACTGTTGGTAATAAAGGGCCAAAATTAAAATGCAGGTTATTTATTAGCAGTTCTATGTCAAGCTGGGAGAGCATTTCAGCTCAGACCCTTCAGAAGTCCAGTTCTATTAATTATTTTTCATCAGGAAGTTAAGTTGTGGAGCAAAGACTACACACAAAACATACAGATAACACCAAGCTGGAATGGTTTGCTGTTACTTTGGAAGAACAAAAAAAAAAACCAATCCAATGTTCTAAAGGGAAAAAAACCCCAACAATCTCCATAAACAAATGCAAAGTACTGCATTTATTGAGGCTAAATCAAATGCAAAACTGAGAAACCAAGGTAGGCAACTCTTCTGAAGGAAAGGATTGGAAGTGTTAGGGGATCACAGGCCACTCACTCGTTTCTAGGGTGATACATAAAGGTAGATATCACTTTGAGATGTATTAGTAGAAACTTCCTATGCAAGATAAGGATAGTAATTATTTATTCTGTTCAGTACTGTTGAGATTCTAGTTGCAGTGCTCTGTTCAGGTTTAAGAAGAATGAAGCCAAATGAGAGAGAAGAGGGGAGCTACATGACACATAAGATCTGTGAGGAAAGAAAACTAAAGAGGATCACAGGAGAAGATAGACAATGACAAAATGCAAAGGGTTGCTTTGAAGAGAAAGGTAACCAGGTATTCCCATGTATAGTGGGGAGAGAGACCAGTAAAAGATTCACTAAATTCCGAGCAGATAAGGTTTAGGTTAGCCACCAGGAAAAGCCTTTTAACCGCAAGGATTACAAAGGATTAGAAGAGATACTTGGGGCTCTGTGGATTTTTACCCATAAGGATTTGGGGAATAGGTTTAACAAACCTTTTCTGAGGTGCTTTTAATTTTAAATACACTCAGTACTTCCAGAACTTAAGTGTTGGGCTATATAATCTCATTAAATCTCACAAGGGCAGAAATCTCTGTGTACTATCGTTTCTCTGCTGCATCTGACAGAAAAGTCTGTACGTAGACTTTTGGGATTTTTAAGTAGAAAATAAACTAATGAAGCAAATTTCAAATATATACAAGAAAAACCCCATTCACAAGAACAATTTCAAGTAAGATGCTGAGAAATAAACATAAATGTGAATCACATTATTTATGACAATCTAATTTGGTTTCCCATGGATGATATGATGTCTTGAGTCATCTGAGTGGGCTTGGGGAGTAATTTTAGGTAAACTCTCAGCAATTTATTCTGGTAAAAGCTGTTCATCAATATCATATTTACAAGCTAGGTGAAAACAGAAATGATATCTTGCTCTTTCATTTCTGATGCTGAATATCTACATAAGCAGAATTGCACTTTAATACAAGCATACAAAGATATTTGTTATCAACATCATATAAAGTCAAAGCTAGTGGCTGAAGAAACAGGCCACAGTGAGTTTCCCTTCTTTAATCAGTAGTCAAGGTAATTCTGCTTAAACAAATGCCAAATTACCTTTCCAAAATTCAGACTTAGGCAATGGGAAATGAAAGCACCCATTTAAAATGTGTCATAAAATGGAATATTATTCTTAGCTTGCTTTTCTTCCCTCTCAAGACAGTCTGCTTGCACATAGTACTGGTTTTTAATACCAGAAGGTTAGAAAGAATCATGGAACTCATAGTGAACTCAACCCCAGTTACAATTCTCATTTTTCTTGGAGCCCTAGAACATAGTCATAATGCAAAGTGAACACTATTTCTAGATTATGGAAGCCAAGTGGTTAAATATATCTATATATTTTTTCCCTCTAATTCAAATCTTTGTTTCACACAGTACTAATTCCTAGGAAAGAAGATAGACAGACACAGGGAGGGGGCAATGCTCATTACCACAGCCTCTAGATTAATTGCCAAATAGCTTCACCTATGTCTGAAGCAAATGGAAAAATGTCAATCCATTCTCAAGAAGGATGAAGTAATGTTCCTTAAAAAAGAGAAAAAAATATTATAATGATCTCCTCATCATGTGTGTATACATGAGTAATCTGAAGTCAATGATGAGTCAAGTGAGCAAAGTGGTTTTCCCCAGGAATTAGATCTCCATCTGGAAATCAAAAAGAAAGCTCCCCAAAAGAGAGGGGGGAACACCATAATAAAAACAGCAAACCAAAGCAACAAAAAAAACCCCAAAATGAGCAAACAAAACCAAAAAATCATCAAAAATGAAACAAAAAACAGACCTAGTGCATTTTTGCATTCGTCATTTGTCTTCCTGTCAGTTTCCTCAATGACAGCCTGCACAGTTTTGAGGTTGTCCCAAGACATTCCAAGAGAATTCTTTAAACTGAGAAGGGTTAGAAATGTGCATGTTCAAGAGTAACCATCAGCTGTGTATTTGTTTAGAACTATGTCCCTCTTGTGGAGGCATCTGGGGAATACAGACATTGATCAAAGGCACCAAAAAAAAAAAAAAAGTCGTCTTTTAAACATCATGTAAAGGCTAGTTCCTACCTAATAGAAATCCCTTTCTGACTTCATAATAAATTGTGCAGCAGGAAATTCTATCTCAATTCTACTTTGAAAGACCTGCTGAGGTCTCAAAAAAAGGGGATTTGTTCTAGCATGGAAAGAAATTATACTACTTAAAATGAAAATCACAGAATTACAGAATGCTAGGAGTTGGAAGGGACCTCAAAAGATCATCTAGTCCAACCCCCCTGCCATAGCACGATTCCCTAGAGCAGGCAGTCTATAATAATAAAGACAAGGTACACTCACATCAGAGATTCTGCCAGTCAGAAATAACACAATTTGAAGTGGAAGTCCCAACAGCCACAGGTCAACAGAATCACTTCCTTCTACTAATATGAGGGTTTAATCACCAGGATTTAACCCCATGCTAACCTCCTCAATACCATTACCAGTTTCAGAAATATGATCCTATCCTACAACTTCAGTTCTTCCTGGATGACACCAGACAGCTCAAAGTGCCATGCTGAATTTCCCTACAGTTTGTTACACAGAAACCAACACAACTAGAATATACATGAGACATGTTCACATGACTAGGAAAAGGAAAAAAAAAACAAAATAGCCTTCAAACACTCAATCCTCCTGCCCGTAAATAACATCCTCTTCAGAAAGAGAGTGTTAAGGGAGAGAAACAGCAGCAAATTTCATAGAAACACAGAATGGTTTGGATTGGAAGGCACTTTGAAAGGTCACCTAGTCCAACAACCCTGCTGTAAGTGTGGACATCTTCAGCTCAGAGCCCTGTCCAACCTGACCTGGAATGTTTCCAGGGTTGAGGCTTCCACATCTCTGGGCAACAGAAGCCAGTGTTTCACCACCCTCACTGTAAAACTATTTCTTCCTTCCAACTAGTCTAAATCTCTGCTCTTTTAGTTTAAAACCATTGCTCCTTGTTCTGTCACAACAGGACCTACTAAAAGGACCATCCCCATCTTTCTTAAAGGCCAATGCTGTCTCAGTGCAACATCAGGAAAATCCTCCCCTCAAGTTACTTTTACCAAATTCTGTTCCTGTCCAGAGCAAAGAGGGAAATTTAGCTCTGTGTGAAGAGCACCTTATAATGATCTGATTTACTCAGCTGCATGTTACCTGAAGGCAGATAGTAGCCCAGAATTTGCATTACTTAGATAGTAACAGTAACTAGCAGGAAGTTTAGCTCATATTGTTACTTTTGCTACAGCACTTTTAGAACAGCAGCAAAATGATATACTGCATCTAGAAAGGCTTACTTTTATAATTCTTGTATTTAAGTTTTAGAATTGGATAGCATCACATAAGTAAGAGCACTCTTATCTTGATCACAGGTATTATAATAAGTCATTTTGCACTTTTGGAACAATTTCTCCCAAATAAAAATTGATCACTGGACTGATTTCCTGCTATGATGCTCAGTCTGAAAGGACATGGTATTATTTGTGCCTCCAGAAGCACTAGATTAGAAAGACTCATATTTTTGTGGTGCCTGGTTAAGTACTTCTTGAACAGAAACGTATGAGAATAATGAATTTCATAGCTATAGTTATCTATTGTAAATAATGTCACTGTATATTTCACAAAAATGTTATAGACTTTTCCCTCTGTTTTTCTTTTCATACATTCTACTCTACATGTTGATTTAACAAAAATCTGTACAAACTAAAGCACATCTAGAATAGAAGTCCTAATGAGGGACAGATTGCTGTGAAGATGTTACTTGCATTTAGAAATGGAAGACTTGGAGAAGCCACACTTCTCTGGTTACAGCTTTACCCTTGCAGTACTCCCAGAGAAGCCAAGAAACAACCCTGAAGTGGGTCAGCAGCTGTAAGCAGGCAGCTGCACACATGCAACCCCATCTGCCCAGCGCTGCTTGAAGCCCATGACATCACATGGTCAATACATGCAGGGTGTGAGCTGTACAGTTTCTGAAGGTACAAGGGTGAAAAGTCTTTGACCTGTCATGTGGCATCTCTCAGACACTTCCTTTCTGCACAACCAGCTGTTTTACTTCTTATTTGTTCAAACTATTCCAAGCTTATGAAAGTAAAAGCTTTTTAAATTTTCAATTGATTTCGTATCTTTAGCTGCACTTTTTAGAAAGGATATTACTTCTAGATCTAACCCATAACTTTTCAGTCTTCTGTTCCATCCAAGGAGTTCCAAATATACACAGAAAATAAAACAGAGAGAGACATGAAAATGACACTACCATTATTTATCAGGTTGCTGCCCCATTCACACAGCAGTATGATACGAACTTCAACCACCTTGCCTTGCTTCATGGAAAAATAAAACAGCACTTCTAATATGTTATCAGGACGGCTTTCTCCTTCAACAAAGCAATTCCAGAAACCTTCTCTAAGCAGAAAGCTCTGTTTAGAAGATCACCTTCCCTGTTTTATGCTATTTCTGTTTAAATACACAATATCGTATTGTGGCATATGTGCAGGGGTAGGTAGAAAGGCATGAACATAAGACAAGGTAGGGAGAACCAGCAAACATCATTAGACCATTAGTAGGATTTTCAACACTTTCTCACATAACTTTTATATTATGTGGCTAAAAAATATGGGTTAAATGAAACAGTTAAAATGTATACATGACAGGAAACTGTGTTCTGAATGCTTATCAGTGGCTCAGCATTAAACCAGAAAGCATAGCAAGATGAAACAGTCCACAAGAGACTAGTCTTAGTCCCATACTACTGAAGACTATCATTAATCAAATTTGTATGATGCCATAAGAAGTAAGCCCATTAAACATGCAAACAACATCAGTGTGGAGGAGATTTAAGCATATTTGAAGCATAGTTGCTGTTCAAAAATATGACCAAGCTGGAGGAGTTATTGAAAAATACAAGGTACTAATCAATAAAGAGGTGTTATTACAGCATATTCTATATTAGATAATTATATCTATGTTATTATATAATAAACTGAAAATACAGGAAAAGTGGTTTAGTAATTGGCATCCTCTCTCTTTTTCAAAAGAATGATTATAGATTACAATGTAGCATAAGGTAAGACTCTTGTTCTTTTAAGAAAAAGGCAAACAATATGTTGAGATGCATGAATAAAAGTATTGTTGGCAAGTCATACACAGTAATCTTCTTGCTGGTAAGATCTCAGCTGAGCATGACAAGTTTCAGTTGGACAAAGACCATAAAAGATCAATGAAAAAGTGACAGGTCTGCAAAATATGATCTATAAAGGAAAAAGGAAAAAAAAATAGTTATTAATATAGCCAAGAGAAGGCTGAAGAGAGGCATGATACAGTAAGCACAGCTAAAAGGAATGGGAATAAGTGTTTCCTTGTCCTAATTGTACACAGGGAAAGTGAAGACTTAAAATTACAGTCAAAAGGGACTAAAAGAAACAAAAACAAAACCAGGATGGTTAGATATTGCAGAGGTTGCCTAAGACTTTATGGAATCTCTACCTAGAGAGTTTGGTCTTAAAAATATTAGATAAAGATCTTTCAGGAATGATTTTAAGTTGTCTTGATCCTCTTTGGGGACAAAGGGAAGGAATAGATGACATCTCAAGGTTAAGTCCTCTGATTCCTTACACTATTGTTGTTTTGCTTTTCATAATTTAAGGTGACTTGCAAGTGGCAATTTCATGTACTGCAGTTACAAGTGTTGCTAAAAATTCCAGTGGATAAGCATATATGAAAAGCATAAGTTTTTCAGTTCTTTTCACATATGGGGAAATGGTGCCTGTTGAACTTTTGGCTGTCTTCAAGGCCATCTCTTTACACTTCCATTAGCTCATCAAATCTTCCCAGAAAAAGTCATTCTGATTTATGGTCCTGTATGCCATCATGACTTGTTTACTTCTTTATAATTTCCAGTTAATTGACATCAGTTGCACAGCATTTGAAGCTGTATTTCAGTTTGCCCTTGAAGTGTTCTATTTCCTCAAATCTATGCTTTGTTCTTTAGCCTTCTTTCTCATTAATGTATTTTCCATTCAGTATACATGACTGGCCCAAACAAATTAGTGACTACAAAGTTTTGCATCCTAGCAAAGCAGAAAACCATCATCTTCCTCTCAATCATCACTAAATATAGAAACAAAAGTTGTAAGTTTTCTACCCCTAGGAAATTCTCAAACTGAAATGAAGTCATAGAATCATAGAGTTGTCAGAGTTGGAAGGGTCCTTAAAGATAATGTTGATATACCAACATTTATTTACAGAAATTAAAATATATTTCTTCAAATTGTGTGTGAACATTCTGCTTATTTTATAATGAAATCAGTCTAGGAAAGTATAGGTTTCCTTCTTACACAATAAAGAAGCAAATTATAGTATGTCCTAGTATAAATACAGTTATCAAGACATTTTCTGAGGCAAGATTCTCATTCAAATGATTGACACCAGATCTATCTTTTTGATGTGCCATGATATGACTTAATCCACTGAAGACAGTCATCTACTGGCAATATAAACATCTAGATTACCAGATGGTTTGGGGTTTGGAGGGAGGTAGGGAAAGGAGGGCACTGGGGTTTTCTTATTAAGTGATTCCAGAGAGGAGAGGGAGTTCTTTCTGTGATGCTCTCTCTCTCTGTCCTGGTTACATGTACCACAGTCAACACTACTCAGTGCTGGGCCAATTTATAGGAAATGTGTTATCACAGAATATTAGGAGTTGGAAGGGACATCGAAAGATCATCTAGTCCAACCCCCCCTGCCACAGCAGGATTCCTACACCAGGTCACACAGAAGCGCGTCCAGACAGGTTCTGAATATGTCCAGAGAAGGAGACTCCACAGCCTCTCTGGGCAGCCTGTGCCAGGGCTCTGGCACCTGAACTGGGAAAAAATTTCGACATGTATTCACACAGAATCTCCTATGCTTCAGCTTATAGCCATTGCCTCTTGTCCTGTCCCTGGGCTTCACTGAGAAGAGCCTGACCCCATCCTCCCGACACCCACCCTTCACATATTTAAAAGCATAGATGAGGTCACCCCTTAGTCTCCTCTTCTCCAAGCTGAAGAGACCCAGCTCCCTCAGCCTTTCCTCATAGGGAAGATGTTCCACCCCATTAATCATCTCTGTGGCTCTGCGATGGACTATTTCCAGCAGTTCCCTATCCTTCTTCAACTGAGGGGCCCAGAACTGGACACAATATTCTGGATGCGGCCTCACCAGGGTAGAGTAAAGAGGACCTCTCTTGACCTACTAGCCACACCCCTTCTAATCCACCCAGAATCCCATTAGCCCTCCTGGCCACAAGAGCATGCTGCTGTCTCATGGTCATCCTTCCATCCACCAGGACCCCTAGATCCCTTTCCCCTTCACTGCTCTCCAACAGCTCAGCCCCCAAACTATACCCATACATGGGGTTGGTCTTTCCCAGGTGCAAGACTCAACACTCGGCCTTATTCAATCTCATTCAATTTCTCCCTGCCCAACTTTCCAGTCAAGTCACGCTGAATGGCAGCACAACCCTGTGGTGTGTCAGCCACTTCACCCAGTTTAGTGTCATCAGCAAACTTGCTGACAGCGCACTCTGTTCCCTCAGCCAGGTCGTTAATGAATAGATTGAAAAGTACTGGTTCCAGTACTGACCCCTGAGGAACTCCACTAGACACAGGCCTCCAACTAGACTCCATCCCATTGACCACAACTCTCCGACTTCTGTCCTTCAACCAGTTCACAATCCACCGCGCTACCCAATCAGCCAGACTGCACTTCCTCAGTTTAGTTGCAAGGATGCTGTGGGAGACAGTGTCAAATGCTTTACTGAAATCAAGATAAACTACATCCACTGCCCTACCCTCATCTATCCACCTGGTTATGTCCTCAGAAAAGGTTATCAGGTTATTAGCAACACATGCTTAAAAGTGGGGTTTACATTTGAGAAACTCAAGTTGCATTCTATACTTTCTTCTCCATAGGAGATCAACAAATCTTCCCATACTCATGATTGTCTCCTGTTCACTAGGTTTGTTTGTAGATCTTAACTCCCCTCCAGTGCCTTGTACATGGCTGCAGGTCAAAACGGGAGCACTGCAAGACATGACATTGATACTAAAGAATGATTCAACTAGTAGACATTTAAGATATTGAGAGGCTTGAACAAACAACAGCATGAAGTTCTCTTCAGAGTATGTAAAATAAACTAGTTCCACATTCATTCTCATATCCAGTCACTTAGCAGTGGTGAAAAATCTGGGGTAAGCACATATTTAAGAATGACAGTAGGAGGTCCACAGTATGTCATGACTAATTCTGACAATCACAGCCTACCTGTGGTTGTCATAGAAGTTAATGATGGATTGTTAGAAACCACTTCAGCCTCAGGCAGAGCCCTGGGAAGTTAACTACTAGAACAATCTCTAATAAGCAGCAAACCCCATTTTACTGGCTATTTCGGGGACAAAATTCACTTCTGCTAATCAAGAGAAACTTTACTAAGCCATCATCCAGTTTCAAAATCAGGCTCAGGTAGTAGCATAGAGACCAGATCAGAGATCACTGCATTTCCATCCAACACATAATTGTGACAGTGAGAATGAATCAGAAACACATTACAATTCATATGTAATGTTATTTTGAACTTATTTTAATTGCTAGAAATAGCAGGTGGCTCTGTCAGCAGTTTTTAGTGAAGGTCATATGCAAATATCACTTCACCTCACTACACTATGATTTCTTACTGAAAACCAGCTCTGCACTAATGATAGTTAACAGCATTATCTCTCACTGAAGACAGTAATTCTGCCTCTAATCACTAAACAGAGTAGTCTGGTTTAAGTCATAAGAGTATTGTCCAACTGTGAGATGTCAGCCATCAGAGCAAAAAGCTCAGTTCACATTTTTTTGTTTGCCTAAGCTATGAAATTCTTTATTGTTATTGAACATTTAATATATACATTGTAAAAGTTCCTTTGATTCACAATGAAGACAAGTGGCTGGTTGTGCAGGTGCTATAGAATAACCTCTGGATGCTCAATGACTTTACAAGGGCATACTGCCCACAACTTGTAGACTAAATCATACAAAGTTTGTAAAAAATTCCTGTAGTTTTCCAACTCCAATTAATTCTGTAACTGAACCTTTAACAATGAGTAAGCTTAAGGAAAAAGGTCTGAGACCTACTAGTAAATCAAGAGACAAGAAATTAGTCAGTGGAACTCCAGGGGCAGCTGATACCCTTGGAGCCATCTGGGTGCTCTTGACTTATGAGGCTGGATGCCTCACTGCTGAAAATTAGTAAAAGAAAAACAGAAAGCAAAAAAGCCTATCAAAGATGTCTCCAGATGTTTTTTTCTTGTTTGGGGGTTTTTGAGTTTGGTTTTGCTTTTGTTGGGAGACTCTTATCACTATTATAAAAGCTTATAAGCAGCTTAATGCTAACACAAAACTAATTTGAAGGATCCAAACTTAACTAGCATCAGGCCAGGTTTACATAGATCATGCAAGTCAAATCCTATACCTTTTTTTTCATAGAAGCAGGAAGAATATCTCAGCAGTATGTCACTAAATTGTCATTCTGCAGACTTGGTCTAATTTGCAAATTCAGCCACAGTTGCTGGGTATGGAACTGAGAAGAACCATTCATGTGGAAAATTCAATCTAATCAATGTTCATAAAAAAAAATTGGTGTAAACTGAAGTGCAGTTAATAACTATTTAGTGAGATGGAACCAAAATAATCTAATCTTACAAGAAAGTATTTTTGAAAAGCTCAAAAGCAGTACACCATAAATTACCACCAATTCTTTGTACTATTGGTTTATGGGACAGATATTTTAAGAAATCAAGAGGGTTATTTTGGACTCTGTTGATAGAACTGAGAACAGAATTTAATTCTTTGTTAACATTCTGCTGAAATATTAATAGGATTTCATCTTATTAAATCAGGTTTTCCATATTTTTGAAGATCAAGAAACATATACAAAACTGAATTATGCCACAAGTTTATAACTGAGCTAAAAATTAAAGACATCCTAGCTGCATACTCCATAACTGTGAGAAGTCTAATTCCTTTCTTTTTATTTGCTCATCTGTTTCTTCTTTTTTCAGGTTCCACACTAAGTCTGCACTGTTATGAACTTCAAAGCCTAGTGGGGCAAAAACAAAAACAAAACCAAGAAAAAAACCCAGAAATGAACTTACATAAATCTTTGACTTCTGATTATGATTGGTATATCAGTTAAGGGAAAGTAAGAGGGGAAAAAAATGTGAAGGTCTTTCCTTTTTTAAGGGATATAATTATAGAAGCACTTAGGTTGAAAAAGTCCTTTCTAATCATTGAGTCCAACCATGAACCTAACACTGCCTAGACTACCATGGAACCATGTCCTTAAGTGACACATCTATAGATCTTTTATCATTTACAGAAAGACTTAGTGAGACTTTTACTTTTGGAGAATACCATAACCAACATTTGGACAGGTTTCTCCACTAACATCATTATGTACTTAAGAAAATGATAGAAATTAAAGCAATAAAAATATCTTTAAGATGTATCTATGCAATAAAACGCAAGCGGGAAATGACCAGCACAAGATTCACATCATTACCTTGCAGTAATGGTAATTATTTAAATTTGGGTTTATGAGGCATCTCCAGTCACAGCATGAAGCATGACATGAAACATTGATAGTTAAAAAAACCCAAACAATTAAAAAAGAATCAATCATTTTCATATCATAGCTGCCTATTATCCAGGGCACTTATACTGTATGATGTTTTTAAGGGTAAATTATGGACAATGAAATAAAAGTAGGAAATCATGCACTGACAAAACTGGAGCCTGTTAGAATTGCTCGTGAGTGGAATTGGTCTACCCACCTGATATGATTCTCCTTACACAATGACAAGCTTAGCAACAGGTCATTAAAAATGACTTCACTTAAAGGGATGGTGCAGGAAAATGAATGTCAAGACATCCATTAAAGCTTTTCACTTTTTCTCTGGGAGAATAGAAGTTTATCACAAAATAACCCCTACCATTTGGAAAAATAAAGGAGACCGAGACCGCAAAATGGAATCACTTTCCCTGTAAGTTTTTGTCTATTTTGTAACTAAGTCAGTGTTCAAGTAAGAGACCACAAAAATGGAACACCTTTCTCAGTAAGCAGTTGTCCATTTTGTAACTAAATCAATGTTCAATTAGTCTACTTAATGATTACACAGTTGAATCCTTTCCAATAAAAAAAAGGAGAAAAGTACAGCTGTAGCTATCATTTCAACTCTACTGTTCAACATTCAAGAATAATAGGAGTTTCTAACATGTCTCTTTCTCAACACAGAATTAAAACATGGCTACAAATGCAAAAAGCTGCCATTTTTGAATGCAGAAGTTCACTGCAAATAAGAAACTGACTTCTGTCAAACTGACTTTCAATAAATAACTTTAATATTTCCCTAATACAATCCAATCCAATCCCTCTTTCACTAAGGGCAATGTACTATATGAATTCCCTAGTATAGACTTTGAATCTGTTAGCAATCAGTTTGTAAGTCACTTGTTTTACTGTAAAGAAATATTTTTCAATATATATTTTATTGGACAGATTATAACATAGCCTTTTCCAACTTCCAGAACCTCTAAGAGCAGATAGCTATTTCTAGTCACATTCAGACTCATTATTCAAAACATTAAACATTGTGTGGCCATAATAAAAATAGAAATAAATCAATGACAGGGTTGGAAACAACTGTCTACATGCATTTACTTCTTGGGATATGCCAGCTATTGGTGACCAGTTAAAAGTTTCCCTGAATGGACAAGTGCACTTTCACTTCCTACATAAAGGAGGACTCAGATGAAAATGAAATTATCTTTTAAAGTTTGTTCAGGCAGCAAATATGCTGAGAGAAATAGAATGTAAAACTTCATGAGTCTTCTCACTTAAAAGCTAGAGTATATTCTTACAGTGTACTTGTATACATTCTTAGAGTGTTTATGTGTAGCCATAGACCTTGTAATATCTGTATTAGCTATGTGTATGCAGGTTAGACAAAGGATGTCTTTCTGTGTCTAACTGACCTGTTCTGAACCCAAGTAGGAAAGACATGAAAAATAAAAATCTATAGTCCAGGAGCTTGCTGTAAAGTAATTTCTTCCTTAGCAGTGTTGTTCTTCAGCATTCTGTCTCCTTCAAAATTCCCTGTGGTTTAATCCTTTTTTATTTCCTTCCTCTACCAAAAATACCTTCCCATGCTGCCCACAGTTGCCAAAGGCCAATTGTGCTGAAAATAGAGGCTATTACTCTCCAAGGAAAAAAAAGCTAAAGGACTTGTTTTATCTAACATTGCTAAATTAGCCGTGTTTTTCCAAACTGTTTGACAGATTTCATTCTCACTACATAACACTGTACTTCACTCACAAAGTTTCTGATAGAGTAAAATAGTAGTCAGAAGTAAGTGCAAGCCCCTTGGGGTTATTTTTTGCTTATGTTACAGAGGAGCTTAGATAAATTTAATAGAATGAAGCAAATAAAGTTCTGAGGAATTTAATTCAGAAACAAACTAA
Source organism: Galbula dea (assembly GCA_013399015.1). NCBI lineage: Eukaryota > Metazoa > Chordata > Aves > Piciformes > Galbulidae > Galbula > Galbula dea. The sequence goes on along the minus strand of VWZX01003224.1, from coordinate 112,742 downwards.
AACTGGACAGTAATAACTTTTAATTAGAGAACACCTAGAAACATTTTGGTGGCATTTTAGAAGTGCTTTAGTATTTAACAGAATTCTACATTACATTTTATGATACTTTTCCACAACAAGCTAATCACAATAGCAAAACCCCTGAAATTTCCTTTACATAACAAAAGAGGCTTCTCTGCCCTTCAGAGCTTGCACACTGAAGGCTGAGATTGATGCAGTTTACTTTTCAACTCAGAAATGAACACTGAACCAACTATCCACCCCTGCTTATACTTCCAATGTTGAGGAGAAACATTTTGACTAAACAAAACCAAGTACAACTTTAACATTTGCAGAATAAGATCACGATAAAGGCAGGCTATGATAAAGTTAAACTTCACCTATATGTGCCTTTCAGAGGTAAAGAGACATATCCTAAGGGCAAATCATATAGTCCACCACTCTCCAATTCCATTTCTGTATCTGAAAAAAATCTCTCTTCTAAAAGCTCTGATAGCTACTTTGCAAAAGACAGACAGCCACAAGCTTGCTAACTCCCTGTTATAAAATGGTTTCCTCTCAGAGCCATACTTGCTGTACACATCAATCTTTTCCTTTCAAGTACCTTCTGCATCCAGTGACAGACTTGAGGGTAGATACACTGAAATAACAGTAATCCTTATATCTACCACTTACAAGATAAAAAAAAACCCCAAAACAATATAAAAAGCACTTTCCTTGCCCTAGAATTCCTCTAGTTCCAAATCCTTAATCTTTAGCAACATAACATCTATTCATTTCACAGCTATCAGAATGCTTACACTAGACAATCAATAGGACTTCATGGATCAAACATCCTCTGAAGCTGCTGTTAAGTTTTTTTGACTTCTATGCTGGAAAAACAAGGCACCTTAAAAAACCCACACAAAACCATAACAAACCTCTGTGCTTAGCACAACAAATAAAGCAGGTATTATTGCCGTTATCTGCCACAGCCATTACAGAAAAGGGTACTTTACAGTAATAACAAAACATCCCTTCAGTACCAATCCTATATTTAATGTGCATCCAGAAGTCCTATGCAAGTCAACAGCAGCATTATGCAGAACTGGTTCCAGAGAGCTTAGTCTAAGGGTAGGATTCAATGTGACATAAATGAATACATAACCTATTCTATTCTGAGATTATCTACAAAGACAACACTAGTGCCACTGTTTGGGAACAGCAGCATTTACCAAGAGAGACTTCACTGAACTGAAACTTAATGGGTTTCAACAGAAGATGCTCTTCATTCAAATTTTCTTATGGAGCTCTTAAATGCTGCAGTGATCCAACACAGAGTAAATATTCATCAATATCTTTCCTCAGATGATATTCCTGCACTTAGTAGCTTTAAGTGTCACCCTGAAATTCTTAAGTTTTCTGGTCTCTGAACAAAAGCAACTTTATATACATATATCAAAGTGAGGCTAGACAAGGTTCTGAGCAACCTGATTTAGTTGGGGATGTCCCTGCTCCCTACAGGGGGGGTTGGACTAGATGACCTCTGAGGTCCCTTCCAACCCAGATGATTCTCTGATTCTATGATCATAAAATCATAGAATATTCTGAGCTGGAAAGGACCCACAAGGATCACCTACTCCAGCTTTTAACCCTGCACAGGACACCCCAAGAATAACATCATGTGCCTGAGATCAGTGTCCAAGTGCTTCTTGAACTCCATCAGGCTCGGTGCTGTGACTACCTCCCTGGGGAGGCTGCTGCAGAGCCCAACCTCTAGGGGAAAAATTTTTTCTGATACCTAACCTAAATCTCCCCTGACTCAACTTCATACCATTAACTCTAGTCCTATCATTATCCACAAGAATAAAGAGATTGGTATCTGCCTCTTTGCAGCCCCTCGTGAGGATGTTGAAGACAGCAATGAGGTCTCCCCTCAGTCTCCTCCAGGCTGAACAGACTTCAGCCACTCTTCATAAGGGTTCCTCTCCAGACCCTTCACCATCTTTGTAGCCTTCCTCTGAACACTTTTTTATAGCTTAATATCCTTTCTATACTGTGGAGCCCAAAACTGCACCCAGTACTCAAGGTGAGGACACATCAGCACAGAGTAGAGCAGGACATTCATCTCCTCTGACTGGCTGGCAATGCTGTTCTTGAGAGACCTCAGGACACAGCTGGCCTTCCTGGCAGCCAGAGCACACTGTTGACTCATATTCAGTTTGCCATCAGCCAGGAATCCCAGGTCCCTTCCACAGTGCTGCTCTTCAGCCTCTCCTTGCCCAGCTTATACACATGTCTGGGGTTGCCTTATCCACATCTGGGGTTGCCCCATCCCCACATATGAAACACATCTCTTGTTTGCTTTCCCAAGACTTCTCTACAGGGTTCAGAAAACCTAGCCTTCAGACTGATTGCTAATAACAGCTCAAACTTCATATAATGGTGTGACTGAAATAAGAGTTGAGGTTGTTAGAGAAAATTATTAAAAAAACACTTTGATTTCAGGACAAAATGTCAGTCCAGGAACAATTAAATTCTATTCACAGCTTCCATGCACAGGGAAGCTGTTGAATACTCCCTGCTACTTGATTGCACATTACTCTAATGATCTCATTGATTAGGTGACTTTTTCAAGCAAGTAAGAATGTCCATTTTCAACTGTACTTTTCTGCACTTGATCATTCTCTGTGCTCTGATGCATTTTTTTATTATTATTATTTTAATTGAAGAGGCAGGTTGTTAAAATTCTAGGAAAGTATTAGGCTATGTGAATCTTTAACAATGGTCAGTGATTAGCAAGGCTTTTTTACATATTTAATGATGCAGTTACTGATAATGGTAAGTTGTTCACATTCCATGTTGAATGTTGAAGTGATTACCTGCCTCTAATATTGTTTTCCTGGTGAATACAGAGAGATATGTGCACAGGCTGGGCATGAGACAACTCAACAATTGGAGTTTTTGGTGATTATCAAAAGTACTACCACAGAACAATTTTGTGTTGGAGGAGACATCTGGTGACATTCAATTCAACCTTCTACTGGAAGCAAGGCCAGCTTCAATGTTAGACTGGGTTGCTCAAGACACTGTTCTAGTCAAGTTTTGTCAAAACTCCAAGTATGAAGATTTCATAATCTCTCTGGGCCCTGCTCCAAGACTTAAACAGACTTATGGTGGATTTTGTTTTATTTTTTTTGTTAACCTTATATCCAGTTCTCAGTTTCCCCTACTTCAACTTGCAATTGTTATGTCTTATTTGGACCTACATCACACATTGCTGAGAAGACCCTGGCTCCACCTTCTCTACTATCTAATTTGAGGTAGTTGTAGATAGCACTAAGATCTCCCCTTGGTCTTCTTTCCTGGCTGAACAAATTGAACTCACTCAGCTTTTCTTTATATGTTCCAGTCCTAGTCACCTGTGTGACCCTCCACTAAACTTGCACCAGTTTGTCAACATGTGCCTCGTACTAGAGTGAGGTGGGAAGAACCTGACAGAGTGCTCCAGACTCTGTTTTGTGAGTGGCAGTGTGAAACAATCACTTTCATCAGCCCACACTAGCATTCAGTTAGCTTCCACCTCACAAAGGAGCACTGCAGATTTACGTCAACCGTGACTCCAAGGTCCTTTTCCACAGCACTGCTTGTCAGCCAGCTGATCCCCAGCCTGTGCTGCTGCAGGAGGTTATCCCATCCCACATGCAGGAATTCTTTTACCTTTCCTGAACTTCACAAGGTTCCTGTTCACCTGTTACTGCTGCCTGTCAAGGTCACTTTGAAGAGGAGCCCTACCTGTCCTTACACTGGCCACTCTCCCCAGTTTGGAGTCATCTGTGAACTTTGCTGAAGCATGTTCTGGCTCTTGTAGTCAGGTAGTCATTCTGTGATTTTCTGAGAATGGGAGGAACATTCACCCTTTTTCCAGCCATAATGCCTGTTTTGAGTTGGAATGATTCTTATCTTCCAGCTCTGAACTATTTGAAGACAAGTTTCTTCCTCCTCACTCTGCATTTGTAAACTGTTGCCTTAAGCAAAGAAACATCTCGTTTCCACCTCAACCTTGTAGTTTATTTTCTCCTCTTAGTATTCTCTATTTCCTGTCACCTATTTATGTTTTTACAGCTGTAAAGATGATCTAGCCCTCCCACTAGCTACAGTTCTTGCTCATCAGGCACAAAACTGTAGAGTAATGTTTTCTCTATGGTATAAGACCAAGTTCAGCAAATCTGCCTTGGGACAGGATAGCCTCTCACTGCACTGGAAATCTCCTAAGAGTCATGGTAATCTAGCTGAACTGATTGCTTTATACTAAGCCTGATGAAAGCTTAACACACACAAAATATCACCCCTACTCTGAAATAAAAATGATACAAAGCAGCAAAACATCTATCAATGCTATTTCTGTGCTCAACTTATTGAAAAAAAAAAAGAAAATCAAATAGATCCATAGATAATTTTGTAGTGATGAGGTGGTAATATACTTGACATATTACGTATTTCAATCAAGGGCCACAGATAGCAGCACTCTGCTAGCTTCTTTCTGTGGCAGCCCCTAGAAAAGAAACATAATCATTTTCACCAGAAAGTCAGTGCTTTGGGGAAAGCAGAATTACAAGTGTCTTGTCCTGATAAATGACTTCTCCCCAGCTGAATATTTTCCTTTAACATTCTAAGACTTGCATAGAAACCCCTCTTACTTATAATAAGACCTTGGAGAAAGCTGTTTTCACAGGCAGCTTTCATACATGAATCACATCAGCCTTTCTTGCTATAAATGCCGTCACCTATTCAAAGAGTCTCACTTTTTTTTTTTGAGTCTTAAAAAATGTTATGCTTTTACAAAGACAAGATTTTTTATTTTAATAAAAAAGATTCATGTTGCAATAATGTCCTATGTGAAAAAGTAATATTTGAAATACATAATTCAAATATATTGAAGGTTGTCTCCTGCGGCTCCTGCTAAAATAGCTGACTGCCTTTCTGTCTCTGACATCCAATAACCCTTTCAATGGTCAACAGCTAAACACATTTATTCTGTGCCATTGAAATAAAGTCTGTAATTAAACCTGAAATTTTTCTACTGTTTTCAAAAGAAGCAAACAAGGAAAGACAAGTCTCAGTGCATCAATTCTAAGGAAAGAAAAAGTCAAATAAATCTCTTACTATGCAATCTTAAATTATAATAATTATACACTCATCTGGTGTAACTTATGAAAATATAATTCAGGAAAGAACACAGGTCTATTGCCAAAACTGTTATGAGAAAAGACTCTTGAAGGAATACTTGGCACACAGGGAAATGATAAGGTTCATTAACTGAAAGAAAGGCTTAGGCTTTCTTGGACAGTACAGATATAGAGGGGACTTAATTATTTAAAAGGTTATAAAAAGAACTCAATCTCTATTATATCCAATTTGCCTCCCTTTAAATTTGCCAGAAGGTATGACAAGTTAAAAATACTGAAACTCATAGAAAGAAAGGTCCTAACCCATCAGGATGAAACTATTCTTCTCATTCAGAAGAGAAAGGTCAAAGAGTAACCCTGAAATAATGTGTATGCATCTAGGGAACTGTTTCTTCCCACTATCCCTTCCAAAGGCAGAAATCTTACCACTGCATTATCAATAGACAGTATAAGCAACATGAAGCACAAAGGAATTTTAAAATTTATAGGAACCAGTAACTATTTCAAACTACATTACATATGCACATATTCTAAACACCTCCTTGGTTTTAGTAACAACAATCTGTAATGAGTGTGAATATGACATCTTGTCCTCAGATAACTTCTCTGAATTTCTTATACAGAATCTAGTCATGGCTTTCATAAATCTGCTCTTTATTTCTGTTTCTGATATGGATGCAACTCCATTTCTTTAAACTATCACAGAAAGCAAAATGTACTGTGCTGTCTTTGTGAACTTTTAACTACTTAATTTTTCCTCATCTTTTTCTAATCTCAGATTTAACTATATACTTTGCTGTGTTTGTCTTCACTGCAACAGCTCCGTCTCCACACCACGTCTGTCCTGTACTTGCACAGCATCTTCTGCAGTGTTCTGTCACACCTGAAGCAGTTCTGAGTACCATGTGTAGTTCCTGATAGTTTCATTTCCATCTAAATTTACTACTCCTTTCCAGATTAGGATTCCTAGCCCTGTATTCCCCTCATCTCTCCTACCCCCAGATAACCACTTCTCTTTACATTTTGCCATACAGTTGTCACGAAGTTAAAAATCCACATCTCAGGAGAAACAATGAGATTAATCACCCTGTGCATCTAACAAAAGTCACTTTGGAAAATGAACCTTGAGGTCTCTGAAAATGTTTTAAGTGTGCAGGCTAATCACACCACTGCAAGCAGTGTAACACTTATCTTTCATAATTACTAAGAGCTGTGGAGCATGGTCCTGAATAATACAGACTTCCTGAACATCATCTCTATCTGTAAAAAGAAAAAAACATCTAGCTGCTTTTCAGAGAAATTGATAGCCCTTGCTTCAATCACCTTTTGTTAAAAAAAACCGAAATGAGTGGATCTTTTAGAGCTAAGTGTTGTTGTACATGAAAGGATAACTTTATAAACACCTAAAATGCAACAGTGAAGAGCCAATGTTTCTAATATTCATACAGAGACAAAAAAACCTCATAACCCAAATCTAGACTCCCAGGAGTTCTTAACTACTACAGCAAATGTATTTTCAGCAGGTCCTTGTATATGTGCTCATACATGAATATGTGCCAATATGCACTTACATAAATCCTTCCTTAGTGAAGAGGGAGAGTGTCTAAAATTTTCCTTCAGTTTTTCCCTGCCAGCTGGCTGGGTGAGTTGAGGACAGCAGGGAACATGCAAGGATTTTAATATTTTAGAGACCTGTCATTTCAAGGATAAACTTTTCATTGCAATATTCTGAGAATCAAAAATTAGCTTGGCCCTCATGCACCCAGCAGTCAGAGCAACAGCACCACAGCAGAACAGTCTGATCCCTGGGTTATTCATTAGCTTTTATAGTTCCCCATATGTTTGTTTGGGAGCATTATCATGGGTAGTTCTAGATTCAAATGGAAGAAGTTCCTGAAAAATCAAGGTTTAAGTTCATCTCTGTTCTTTTTAAAGTATAATTACTGGGGGAGCCTATAGGACTGCCATGAATAGCAGGTTTTATCCAGACCATAAAGAGCATACTTAAACTGCAAAGTGAAACCACAGCACAGACACTGGAGCTAGCTCACACCTCTCTGATTCCTAAAACAAAGCAACCGTACCCCTGTGGTGTAATGCCCCAAGCCAAGAAGCACTGCTGAAGGGTGCCAACATGGCAACATAGATATACCTATTTCAGGGTCATTTGGGAAGCTGGCAGATCACTGCATGGACCCACAGGGACTTTGTTGCTTCAGCTTGATCTATCTCAGGCACTTCTGCCTGACCCTCACCTGCACAGTGCGCGCGCGCTGAGAAAATGTGGGTATGTGGAACACTAAAAGAATTAGAGCTAAACCTCTTAAATGAGGCAGAAGAGAAGGCCAGCACATGACTGCCAGAGAACTGAGCTGACTGCTAGGTGCAGATTTCAGGACTACCAGGATCTCAGCTGCTTAGTTTGAGACAGTTCCTTAGAAAGGCCCCCACCTTTCCAAAACGAGGTGGTGGCAGCAGAAGGAGACAGACTGTGACCAGAGATCAGAAAGCCAATGGTCTGGAGGAGACTGGTTGTCAAATGAGGTCAAGCTCTAGACTGTTTGTCAAATTCATTTTCAATTGTTCTAAAGGTCCTCTCCTTTCTCATTTCATCAGGTGGTTTTCAAATTGCCTTCAGTGAATCCTTCGGAGTGAAAATTCATTTCCACTGGTAAAGCAAACCATTTGCAATATTCATTAAAGATTTAATTATGTCCCCTTGTGCTGAGCACAGTTATCAATTCTGATTAAAAAGTCCTTTATTTTTTAGGGACATGGCACAATGGAGTCTCAACAGACTGTATTCACAAAAGGACAGAATTACAGCTTCTAACCTTCCAGCAGAAACTTGAAGGAAGGGCCTAACCTTAGATTATGCAATGCATGAGAGAGCAGCCTGTCTCAGAAAGATTGCCACACTGGAACATTTGAAGCAGTTTTAGAGCAATACAAGAAACAGTAGGGTTACAGCCATGGACCACTCTGACTTGTTTAGTTAAGGTCTGCTTCTGGTATTTGAGTTTGGTTTAAAGCAGCTTAGTATCCTTAGATGAAACTGAATTTTGTTTTGAAGGGTTTGGATTCAGGGCTTGCTCATGCAAGTCCTTTTAGAGCAGTTAATATGACATGTTATTGAGAAGGAGGCATCTTAGAAGTTGGCCTTTCCATGGTTTCAGAGTCTACATGTAGGCTATTAGGAACCTGGTGAGGGTGTCTCCAAACCAGCAGACATCTAAGAGACCAGGTCTCCCCCACATTATGGCCATGTACCATAACCACTGAACTATAGTATAGGAAAGTACAACTCTTACTTCAGGAATACTTTCAATAAGAAGTAGCTCAGTCCTATCAGTGTATTTTAGATTCTGCACTGAGTCTATCTTCCAGATAAAGCACATAGGAAGGTGAAGATACAATTGGAGAAGCCCAGCTGTTCACCATTCCCAGCTCATTCATATTTAAGGAAGAAAAGCAGATGAAGTGACTCCTGCCAAGTCCCCTGTTCTATGACAAAGGAAAGTTAAGTGACCCACTGCACCCACATTTCCTATATGAAATACACTGTGTGGGTCCTGCTTCACAGTGTCCTACATTTAGACTCAAAGTTTGAAAAGCTTGTTCATCATTCTACACAGCATAGACAAACAGGTACTGCCAGCAGTACCAGTCTAGTACTTGATAAAACTTCAGAATACATTGTTATTTCCAGAGTATGTGGTCTCAGTGAACACAATAAACAAGCAAAACCAATGTATTATTCTGTTAACTCAGCTGTGTTAGCTAAACATGGTTGAAAATTTCCAGTAAAACAGAGCCAGAAACCTTTTAGCTTTTTGCTAGTCCTCTCCAAGAAAAGAACGGTTGCATAGTCTACAGTGGGTTGACAACATCTGTCTTACTGTTCTAAAAAAGAAAGTCTGGTGTTTGTTTGCTTGTTTTTGCATAGAAGACAATCACTAAATGTTAAAAAGAATCAGCATTTTTGCCCAGGTAAGGCAAAATTTAAATGCAGAGAATGAGGACAACAAGGTCAGGTGCATAATCTCTCAGTCACTTCACCTCCATTGCAAACTAAAAGGTAAGATGGTGCAGGAATGGGACCTCTCTACACTCCACATCTAAGCCTTGGAAAAAAACCAACAAAACAGTCTTATTCTTTGTAGGGGGTGTGTATATATGTATATGCATGCATGCATATATGTTAGAAGGATGTCTGGGAAAATAAATACAAATAAATAAACATTTACTTATTTGTTACCTATTTGTTTATTTTCCCAGAGATTCATTGCTTCGGCCCAAGTTGCACAGGTAGTTTTGGAAGTCCTGGGATCCATAGTGTTATACCTCAGGAAAAAGACTTGAAGTTCCTGGGTCTCTACACATATGAAAATGTACAGACAGTTGCAGAAACACCTCTCAACCATGTAGCACACATTTGTTTTAGAAAACCCTTTTTAAAAACTCAAAAGACCACAATTCATCAAGTTAGAAAAAGGCATAGGAGGTTGTAGTGGGGAGAGAATCCTTTGGTACTGCTGGGCAGCTGCTAATAAGACAAAGGATTAGTGACAAAGGCATTTCATTGCTTATTCCCTTTACATAGGCACTTGTTACTTGGAGAAAATTAAAAGAAAATCTTATACACTGCAGAGTTTTTTCAATGTACTTGCTAACATCTAACATCAGACACACTGAGCCTATCCATGGTGGTAAAATAAATCTCTTTCCAAAGTCAAGAGAATGCTGGTGACAGAGAATTGATGCTCCCTGGTTCTGTGAAAGGATTTTGAGAGATTAAATACATTTGTAGCTTTTGAAATGGGGTGGGATCTACAGCTGGGAGCTCTCACATGACAGTGTATCTAGGCAGAGATAACACTGACACCCATTGTGCAGGAAACAGAGAAGAGCTAAGATGGATGCATTTCCTTAAATTATGCCTTTAAGAATATTTCCAAAAGCATTCCTCCAAAACCTCTATTGCTTTGTTCACTTTTATCTGCTTTCTGCTTATTACATTCATTTTCAGGGTCTAGCCTTGGCTGCCTTCTCCCAGTCCACAGTGCAGAGGATTACCTGGCTTCTGTAGTTTTACAATATAATCAAAGCAGAAAGGTTTTGTTTCAGCAGTAGCAACATGATTTGTGCTACAGTTAAGTGTCCCTCAGAATAAGTGTTCAGACTCCCAAACCTCATGAAGCCAGACAGATCAACACAGGGAATGGGAAGAGGGGAGGAAGTAAGAGGAGAGGAAGTAATTTTGTTCAAAATTAGGGAAAATTTTAAAAAAAAAAGTATTCTACTACATTAAATGGCAGAGCTATTTTCTGAGCAAGACTGGTTTGAGATTTCTGTGGTGTTTTACAAGGTATAGTGTGGATATGACAATTAAAAATACCTATTCCAGTTTGCATGTAGGAAATACTACCAATATATGGGAACATAAAAACATGGTGGGAGTTCTTTTACAATAAAAAGGCAATAACATCCTCCCCATTAAATAAGACATCAAGTTTAATTCTTTTCAATCAGTTTTAAAACAGAAACAAAGTAATTTTATTTTATAAAACTGGTATCAGAGACAAAACTCCAGCCCAGAAAAATTAAATCCTATAGAGAATTTAATTCCTTAGAGGAAAGATTTTCATACATTTCCACCTGTATCCCTTTCCTTGTGCTCAGCAGTATCACTCCCACACTAAGTAGATAGTTAAACCTTAACTACATGCCCATTGATGGTACAAAGAACTAGCTAAAACAAGTTGAGGACACAAATGTCACTGCACTGTGCTTTCATCTCTTCCCAGGGTTGCTAAACATTCACAGGTTTCTTCAGTAACTGTCTCAGCCCCATAGCAACAAAATTAATAACAAAACCCTGGCTTCTAAGTCCCAATTTTTTTTTTTGTTTTTCAAGGGATTAATCTTTCCTGTACAATTAATACAAAACTGTTATGGTTTGGATTTTGGTTTTGTTATGGTTTGGTTTTGTTCGGGGTTTGGATTTGTTTTGGGTTTTTTTGGTTTGGTGTTTTGTGGTTTTGTTTGGTTTGGGGTTTGTTTTTTTTTGTTTTGGTTGGTTGGTTAGATTTTGTTTGGTTTATTGTTACTTTTGGGCTTGATTTGGGGTTTTTTGGGGGAAGGAGGTGCTGTTTATTTTTCAGATAAGCTGTTAACATTTCCTAAACATAAGGTTTAAAAGCAGCCTTTTATCAGGAGGGTTTTTTGTTGTTTTCAGTTAAGTTCTAATGCAGAAGACTCAAAAATCTGGAATTCATTAGCCAGTGAGGCTCTTTCTTGTTTTTTTTCAGTTTGGCAGGGAGGCAGGCTATTAAAAATTATTCTTTCCATGTCATTTGAGGAGTGCTCTTTCTGGTAGGCAGTTGAAGAACAAGAATATGTGAACCTGTTAAGCAAAGTCTGTAGTGGCAGATCTAAAGAGGAGAGAATTATGCTTAAAGACTGTGCAATGCATGAAAGAACAACTACACAGCTCAGCTGCTTCTCCTCAAACCAACAGAGCTGCTAACTCAACATCTCCCCATCTGACCTCTAAGCTTTCACACCCTGCCCAGTTAGAGCAGTTATTTCTGTAGCTCCACTCCTGGAGATACATGCTGCAATACTGAAAATTCAGAGCCCATGCTCATCCTCTGAAGGAAAATTTCAAGGAGATGGCAGTGATTAAGCACTGAAAAAGGTTAAACCAAGTGTATGGAGCTCTAACTCCAGTAGGCTTAAGTTACAAAAAAAAGGCTAAGTTAAAATAATATTGCATCTACCAAATAAGGAGTAAACAGATAGGAAGTGGCCATACTAAACCTTTCCCCTCTTTGTGCAAACCTGTTACAACCCATTCTGTAATTCCAGGATCACATGTGATTTTCCTGTCATAGAGACACATATAAAAGTCCTGCTGAATCCCCAGCCATAAATCTGCTATTTTGTGATTTTCAGATACTTCATTTCATAAACCTAGATAATGCTTCATTATCACACTGCTTGCTTACAGTCACATTGATATTGCCAAGCTGGTGGAACATTAGCAATAGCAGTTTAGCACACCTACAGAAAGAAAACAGACTTACGTATAGTGCTCCTTGGAGCAGCCATATGTGAGCCAATGTGTTTGATTTTAAATGCATGAAATATTGACATGCTTTGCTCTTCCAGCACCTGCTGCTGACTGAGATACATACAGCAGAGCCATAGGAGCTATCCTCTCAACAGTAAGTAATGTATGATGACAACTCGGTAGTCACCAGCCAAAGAAGGCAGTGAGGTGAACCAGGGGGCTAAGAAGGACAATTCCTTCAGCCAGAAAAATAAGCAGAGCAAGGAAAAGAAAAAGAAATAAATTCAAACCTCCTTTTTCAAACCTCACCCCCCAAAAAACCCTGTGCAAGTACTGCAATTCCATTTTAGTGAGCTCTTAGATTTAAACTTGCACAATTCATAGAGTCATAAATGGGACCAAGGGGAGGGAGGAACACTGTGCTCAGTCATTCTCAAAAGCACAAACCACAGAACTTGCCTGAACAAATTCCTGTCTTAATTCCTTATGTTATGTTTTATGACATGGAGTTTAGAAACCTATACCATTCCTATTTGTTCTAGCTGACATTGGTTCTACTCCTCTAATTCATAGAGCAGCTGTAGATCCATTAAAGGAATAGCTGATTCAAAGTTGAAAAAATACAAAGGCTGAGTATTGAAAATGTATAAACAAACAAAATAGTTTACACAGGTACAGTATCTATTTTCTTTCCTCTTTCAGGGTAGGGTAGATGCCTTATCTCAATTCCTGGCCTACTACAGAAATTATAATTATATATATTTACCATGAATTATAAGTAATATATTCTTCACAAGGTTTTGAAAGTAACATTTGCTTTTCATTCCCATGGCTCACACTTGATTGTACTGGCAGGAAGTCAAGACTCACAAAGCAGCCTCCTGTCTAATCAAAATTAATATACAGTAATAATTGGAAGGGCACTGGAACAAAACACTGAATGGTGCCAGTAAGAAGCAAATATCACACTGAGCACAACGTGTATGCTTTAGAAAGGGCTGGGGAAAGCAGCTTTATTCTGTGTCTCACAGAAGCAGGCTTCTTTTCCTCACAGGAGCAAGAGAAATGGCTCTGCTGCCCACCCTTCCCTCCCAGACTGCTGGCTGGCACCAGAGGGTGTCAGGGAGGCTGGCAGCAAACACTTCTGGGAGGCCTGGGGCAGAGAAAAAAACATGCATGTGCATGTGTAATGGAGCCCTCCAAGGAATAAACCTAGAATAATTTTCTACTGCTTTAAGGATTGCTCTGAACTATTTTCTGTGTGTACAATGTATGCCAGAACCACAGCTCTGGCTAGTGAACAGCTTTGTCTCTCCATGGAGAGAGGCCAAGGTCCAGCTGAGGAGGTAGTTAATTGTCTCAGAGTGGGCTCCTGGAGACCAAAGTCAGTAACACCACTAGGGTGCCTCAGTTTTGATTTTGAGAGACTTCCACCCACAGCTAAATAAAGGATTATCAACCTCCATCCAGAAAGGAAAAGAGTCTTGCTGAAAAGATAGGAAGGTGCCTCCAGGTTTCCAGCAGGTTACATCCAAAATGACTGGTTTGTACTGACCAAACTTTGTAAGAAAGCTTATGAAAGTGTCCTGATCCTTCCCCCTTTTCAAGTTTGTGTTTCCTGCTTAGATGCTAGAGTGTAACACTTTTTTTTTTTAAATGAAAGAGCCAATGCAGCAGTAGCTGCTGCACAGATGGGACCAGGGCATCCCTCCATGGAAAACACAAACAAACAAAAAACAACTCAAGAGGGAGACTATTAATAAACACAGCACTCTCTCTACAAAGGTGCCAAAACACTTTTTTTTTTTTTCCCCGCAGACAAGTTAAATAAGCTATTTAGATGTTCTGGACAGAGACTTAGGTATTTCAGAAGCTGGCTAATCAAACTTCCTGAGCAGTTCTATGACCACAGCAAACCTCACCATGTCCAACAAGAAACTGGCACCAAGCACAAGTTTGTCACACAGAGCTATATGTATGGGACCAGGACAGGTGATGGAATGGAATTTGATGACAATGAAATAAATATAGCCACTTGCATAGAATACAGTTGTTTACTTGCTTACATGAGTTTCCTTACTAGCCTTAAAGTATTCTTGGAGGTCTCTCCAGTAGAAAAAAACAAACAACAAAAAACTCCCAATGTGTACAGCAAAAGCTGTTGTGATAGGATATCACTGGGTTGCTGGACACTAACACTGTGTACTTTTATTCCAAAAGTACTTGCAAATCACTATTAAATAATTTATTCTTTAAAACCACACTTTATTTCAAATGCACAAAACCAAAAGGGGACTTTTACTGTAACCTTGCAGCCCCTGTTAAGAAAAGATTATCTCATCAATTACTAAACCACATGATATACTTCTACTGGAACTCAAGAACAATGAATCTACCAATGCAAGATGTTAATACAAGGAAGGGCTGTATTAGCTCTTACTGCCAACATAATGCTGAGGCTTTTAGTGTGCCTATAAGGAAACATGGGATCCTGCACATACGTACATGCATGTACCATCTCTTCTATCCCTTTGCCACTGATTTTTGAACCCCTGACCCTTTCCTTTCAATAAAGCAGTAATTGTCTTGAAGATAAAGTTTCTTCACACTTTTGGAAAACAAGCAAACAGATAATAAGAGACTTTATTACTGCCCTTGCCCAGGGAAAGACTAAAGAGTGAGTTTAACTTATTTCCCACTAGTGAATCCATACAAGAAAAATTCTGAGTTGACTAGCCAAGGGAAAGCTACAAGTTCACTTTCTGTTAAACTACAGAGACTCCAACTACAACCCAAAAAAAAGAAAAAGTTGCCTTAATTAGTTCAATTTCTCAGAGAATGAGTTTATTTCCAGGTAGCATAGCCCTTGAAGGAACAAGAGCCTTATAACTGTGTAGGAGCTTAACACACCCACCACATTTCCAGCCAGCCATCCACCCAAGTCCCTCAGCTCTCAGACAGGCTTCTGAATTTTCAACCAATGTCTACATAGAGATGATCTTAAAAAAAAACCCCAAACCCTTTCAAAACCCTTTTTGAAATCCAAAACATTCTTTCACCTGAGTGAAATCAGGAATGTGTCCGTAGCAGCCAGTGAAGTCAAGGAAATAAACACTTCTCTCTCAATATTACCACATCAAAATTTACATTTTATTTCAGTTATAATGTGTTTCCAAGATTTAACTATTTGGATGGTACAAAGAGTGAAAACAAAACTTTTTGACCTCATGTGAGACAAAAAGGTAAAAATCCAAAAGGAAAAGTGTTTTGTTTGGTTTTAATCTAAATTACATTCCTAGCCCAATTCAATGTAATTTCACCAACTTTGCAGAAGAATTTTCTATTGATTAATTTGGTTCTCCAAATCAAGATTGTGTGGTCCTTTAAAGCAATGGATTTCATATTATGGAATCTGGCTGCAATTTAAGCTATGGAAGGGCTAGTTTAATAATATTATTACACTAATTAGTTTGTAACCTTTAGCTAATTGCTTTCAGTTCCCCATTAATTCAAGTTCTGATTGTCTAACAGATGTTCCACTGCAACAGAAATTATTATTAGCTCTTATGTGTTTAAATGTTAAATTCAATCTCTGAGACAGACTGCATCTATTTGCAAAATGACTTCAATAAAAACTGCATTTTTATTCTCCACTCCCCTTTCTCTCTCAGAATATTCAAGTCATGGTAACAGCTAAACTCTCCAAGACACTGCAGCTAATGCGGTTAATAAGATCAATAGCTGGTATTTAGAGTACATGCTGACATGATGGCTTGAATGTCAGAACAAGCATGCAGAAGTTACTGAAAGACACAAAAGATGCCTCCCTGTTTTTCCACTGGCTTTGCATGGGTTAATCAGGACCAAAGAGCCAACATAGTAGAGAAGGGCAGGAAATTACAGGCAAGAGTCTGTCTCACAGTTATCTCTGATGATCATTCAGTTCCATCATTATGTTATCTATTCAGACTGAAACAAATAAGGTCTATGTAATAGCTTTATCTCCTCTTAAAGTTTTCTTAATTTAATAATAAATAAATAAGGAGTGGTAGATGCAAGGAGCAATTACAGCAAGAAGAAATAGGTTTAGGCACTGGAACCGCAAGACAAAACATGCACACTTGGGTCTCAATTATCATCCTAATTAAAATGATATAAACAAATACAACTGGACATGATACACTAATTAAAACACTTGCATGCTAAGTTGACCTTTAGCACATTCTCTAGCATTGTTCATGAATAATTAGGATTTAATAATATATTGAAGGATTATTAAGACTTTTTAGATGAGCCTCATTACACTTAATGAAAGCACTCTGTAAGGGACAGCAGGACTGCCATGTAAATACATATGCCCTATCTGCATGACACACAGCTAGTGCCTTTCCCATTTTTGGCATAACCTAATGCAAAAGTCAACACATCTCCCTCCTTAGAGCACTTATTCACTCCCAAACTTGTATCTTCCTAAACCAGGTCAGATTTCTTAACAGGTTCAAATGAATTAGGCTCAAGAGGTCAAATACAACTGAAATGTACCTGGCTTTGGGATGGTGATGTACCCTGCATACAGGCAGGAAACAGCAACTTGGTTTCAAGAGCACCATATACTGGGTGGAGTCTTTATATGGTCATAAGAAAAACTAAGAAACTTTGGTCAGATTTTAAATTCTGTTCACTGTTCCTGTATTTCAAATCACTTTCATAACCATTAGATAGTTGTACCTACAGCTGTCAAATAAACTGCTTGCCAATATCCATTTTGTTTAAATGACTATCTTCCACAAGAAAGTGCCAGTTCTAGAAAAGTGCACACCCCCAAGAAAATATGCTTTCACATAATAAGCATTTTGAAGTAAAAACATTTAGTCCTCTCTATAAAAGCACGTATAATTTTGTTTCCAGTTTGCAACTCAGACAAGCATTGTCAGTCCTTAAGAATTTACAGGCAAACCCTGAAACTTTATTCCTTCTTAAAACAAGGATACAAAACCCCAAAAAATGTAATAATTTCAGGTTTGTTCAAGAGTTCTTAAGGGAAAAAAATATATTTCTCCCATTTAATAATTTAACAACTCTTTGTTTTGAATTTCTCAGAGAAATACCCATTTTTCCTTTCAGATTGTTTCAATTAGTACTCAAAAGTTCCCCAGTACAATATTAGTCAGTTTAAGTGTCGTAAACCAGTATGGAAAAGATGCCTGCTAGAACAAAAAGAAAACTTCAGGATATATTTATACTCTCAGAGACCAAATTTTAACTAAGTGTGTTATGTAGAGGTTGGCTTGTTCATTTATTTCTAGGAAATACTCTTCTTACATGAGTCTACAAAAAAAATCTGAACGACATTATCAGTGATAACTACAGGTCCAGTAAGGGCAGCATTTTAGATACAACATTTGATCTCTATTTCAGATCCTATATCCTGAGAAGTTTCTAAACTGCTTCACCTGCTGGGAAATTAAGATATTTTCACAAGGGCCTTCAAATGCAGTCTCAACAGCATTGGAAGCTTTGGTGAAGAAACAGAACTAGAGGAAGGCCTGGAGAAGTTCCAGATATTCAGTGTGGCTTTTCTTTTCCCTAGCAGATATCGCCTCTGGTTTTCAGGTTTTCAGAAGGGGAGGAGTTGGTGAGAAAGGCTGCAAAGAGCTGTGCTTCATCTCACATGTTGTCCTCCAATGACTGTGTCCAGCTGGCTCCACGTGTTAAGAGGAACCTGTTCAATATATACAGCTGATATTTTGGGTGAATTTACAGAACTGGAAATTCTTCTCACTACTTTGCCTCATTATTTCTGCTCCTGGTTATCACTACGCAAGAACTCTCTCTTCCAAGTTTCTAATTCTATATACGCAGGAAAACATTTACAAGAGACAAGCTCAGTATGATAGCTAGAACAGTTCACCCAGGTGAAAAATGAACAGATACTAAATTGAGTGGTGTTTTTATTTGATGCTAAAATATGAGAAAATAAAACATTGCATGGTAGGAAGCTTCTATTTAGAAAAAATACTTGGATAGAGACACACATGTGCATAACATTTATTATGTTGCATGACTCTTAGAATACAAGCAGTCTCTCCCTCCCCCTAGAAGTTTGAAACCTAAAATAGGCAACATAAGTTTAGAAGCAAAACAAGCAGAATAAGAGGATAAGAAACTGATCTCTGATAACAGCAGGATGGTGTTCTATCCTTTAAATCATGAGTCATTTTATGGAAGCTTAAACACCTATAAGTTTTTTAGAAAACATGTATTAAGACAGATTCCAGACTGTGGTTATTTGAGAACAAGAAAAAAAAAAAACAAAACAAAACAAACAAAACCCAGAAAACCCAACACAGCTCAGATATTCCAACTGCATCTCCATCCTTCCCTCTCAGAGCCAAAGCACAAGACAGCTTCTTCTGGGGAACTGTAATTCCTGTAATGGTGTAGGAGAATGGAAGAAAAACACAAGCTGAATGATTGCCAGAACCTGAGCAACCTTCCTGTGGACAGGTAGGTGATATTGGGGCATTTTCATCATCAGGAAAGAATTCAAGATGAGATGCAGGAAGGGCAGCTGCAATCCAAATCCACAACAGCCTAAATTTTAGAGGCAATTAGGGATTAAAGTGCCTAATAGGGAACAAATTAAGTACACTTGATCTAAAGAGCAAAGAGATCCAAAAAACTGGGAATTTTTAAAGTATGTCAAAGTGGGTATCAAAAGAAGCAGCAGCCCAAATTTACTTTCTTTTAGGAAAATTGAAGCTGAGATACTTGGGTACTGGGAAAGAATTACAGTACATAGCAAAGATAAAGACAGGGAAAAGCAGGGAGCACAAGTCAACCGTACTTCTACTAAGCTGTCACAGATCCACCAAAAAGACATTGGAAGGACCAAGCAACAGGAAACAAAGCCATGCCTTAGGTTCTCTCCTGTAAACAGAGAATGATGACAAAACCCAACATGTCTCTATTGCAGGTAATCATGGAAAGGCTAGGGAGCAGGTCAGAGCTGCAGGGCAAGGAACACAATCAGAGAAAGCATACTCGGGTATTTTGCAACTCATCATGTTCCCCCTCCATTACCATTCTTTAACTACATTTACAGGTTTGATGTTAAATACCAGATCCAAAAATGTTATGAAAGATAGGTAGGTTCCTATCCTGAACTGCAGTGAAACTAAAAACATCCTGAAATGAACAGATATCTTTACACTGGTTGTTTTTCAAGCATGGCCCCTGCAGGTGTGGCTCCTAAAGTACACTGAGATGCCTCACATACTTGATGTGGGGAAGGTTCCCCACACAACTACATGATAACTTCATGACATTAACATTAGAAGGTGAAATGCTAGTAATTAGGCTTGCAATTGACTAACAGGAAATATATTTTCAAGCTAAATCTGTCCCTGTATTGTGGAAATGTACTTTCAATTTTTGACTCTTGAAGAGGAAATAAAATGTTATATAGTTCAAGTAGCCAAAGAAAGTCCAATTACTTTTGAATGTTATGCCCAAAAAGTTTACTAAAAGCCCAAACACAAAACCTCCTCATTATCTATATTTATTTGACAATTTTTTTTCCCCATGGAATTGATTATTTCCCTTATTGTCTGAAAGGTCAATTCAAATGACATTTTTTACATTGCAAAAGAACAGGAATCTCAGTTTTATATTTGCATTTAGTCTCCTGCATCTTTATTAATGCATTTAGTAAGTTCAAGTAAGTCAGATATATTGTGAGGACTTCGACTTATTACTACATTTCCATTTATGAAAGTATTTTATTATTCAGAAAATGAAAGCCAGTCTCACGTAAGCCAAAATAAAGCAAGCCACACCAGATAGAGTTGGGAGGGGGTGAGTGGGGGGAACAGTCACAGTTCTAAATGACAAGTTTCTCTAATCCAGAGCTGAGTGATAATTTCAGCAAGAACCACAGATTCACTGCTACTTGATGTCTACTGCATCATTAAAGGAAAAATTTGGAAGCTATGTGTAATGAACCATGGCAATTCACACAGCAAGAAAACATATCCATTCCATCCCTACTCATCTGTCAAATTGTACTGTGTATATCTTGTATCTCCAAAGAGAGGTTCATTGAAAATGCCTCCATTCCTCCCAGACACCTAGTTGGTCCCTTTCAGGATCAGGCATTGAGTTTTCTCTACTTCAAAGTGAAGGAAACTTTGGAAAAAACCTTGCTTATCAACCTAGTCAAAGTACTGAACAAATGAATGGGGACCTAAACAGTCTAAGCTGTGGAAAAGAGAAACTCTTCCTCTCCTGCTGCAGCTATAACCTCAGGTTATGTCATGCTACTTATGTTTAAGTGTGACCATCCCAGCATTGCTCATTTCTTGAGGACCTGACCTCTCCAGAGCTGTTCTCTCCAGTTGCCCTGTTAGGTAGCCAAAGAGCTGCATGACTTCATCTGTCAAAACTCAGTTTGAAGCTTTTCCTTGTTCTCAAAGTTACCCAATTATATTTTCAAATTGTTCTAAAAAGATTAACCTGAACCTCCTAGGGCACTCTTTGACAAAGCATAACTATTCTTTACTCTTATGAAATTAGCATAATTTAGGTTTTCAAAAAGCCCATAAACCACAGTGTTCAGCAAGGTGTGCAGATCAGAATTGGTCGATGGGGGTTCAAGTGTGTGAGTGGGGAGAGAGAATAGAAAGTTCCACCTGAAATCTGTTATGGATGATCAAACCTTCAAAATAAAATCATGCCTGAAATTAAGGAGCTATGAACAGCAACTAGTTAAACAACTGGCCTGAAAGAGTAAGCATCATTACACAAAACTGCAACAGGTAATAAATAGATCTTTAAACATCTGGTAGCAGTTGGTGAACTTGTGGTCATTATCATTTCTAGGAAATTTTAAAGAAAGTAAAGTTATCAATATTTTCATCAACTCTCCTCCTAAACAGCCTAATGTCACTAACTCAGAAATGGCACAAAGTGACCCTTTGACAGATCTGGTCTGCTCCATTGGACAAGAGCTCAAAGCCTATCCCAGCAACCGTTTATTTGATATCTGAGAGCAAACTTCTCTTGCCTTTGATATTCACCTTTTTACTTTCTCATTTTAATGCCTAGTCTCAACACTTGATAAAAACAGAAGGACTGTTTTAAGATTCAGATCTTCCAGTTCAATGATGCAGATCAAATAGCTTCCAACAATGTTTGGAGAGCATCCAAACATTTGGTTATCAAACTGAGAAAGTTGGGGGTTGACTTGGATGACTGACCCTTTGGAAATTCCTAGCAAGTGGAGACAGAATGATCCTCTCTCTTTGCTTTGGTTATAGTCAGAGAATTATTATTTAGGATACGGTAGTAGTTAGTAACAAGCAGATAATTCATGTCTTAGTCTTGTCATTCATAATGGTCCACATTCTTTGCTGATGATACTCATGTAATCACAAAAATTTATGTTGGCAGAAATTGGCCCAATATTGTAGATAAGCACTAATCAGAACCACAGACCCAAATACCCTGTAACTCAGGGGAAGGCAAAATCCATGCAACAGTTACATCTGTAATCTCTAGAATTTATACAGACTGAAATAACTGTGAAGTTCTCATCAACACAGAATAAAATTACTTCCCCCCCCCCAAATATTGCCATTGTTGTTTCAAAAACAAAAATATTTTTCTTTTGTTAAATTTATTTGATTTTTAAAGACTTACTCAATTTCAAGGATCTTTATAGCCTGGAGACAGAAAAGGAATAAAAAAAAAGTTTACTAGAAAAATATTATTGAGTTTGAATGCTCCTGCTTTGTTTACAATGCTTAATTTATTTTGAATGTGGAGAAGATGGATGGGAATGTCACAAGCTATCTATAACATCTATTTTAAGCCTTTTAAATAACAGCTGCCTTCAAATAGGATTTCAAAGGATATTCACTAAACTGCTCAGTTCCAACAGGCTGATACCGCAGGCTACTGTATTACCTGCTGATCTCTTTGAGGTCAGTGAGAGCTGCTGGTGCCAAAAACATCTCAAGACCTGGCCCAACAAAAAATCCTCAATATGTGGATGAAAGACCACAGGGAGAAGAATTCAACCAGCATCATAGTTTTTTCTCAAACTCAAAAGCAGCTTTGTTTGTGTACCTCAAAGCTATGGATGATCAATGACAGAGAAACATAGTCCAGTCAATCCTTTGAAAACTTACCCAATCTATAATTTGGTTTCAGTTTTAATTCTTAAAACACAAGGTTGTGCTATTAAGAATTTGGTTTTAAATGAAAGAAGTCAAAGAATTTTCCCTATGAGAATATGTAAGATTATCTCCATTCCCATAAGTACCTTGGCACTGAAGATATCATGACAGGAAAACAAGTACTGAAGCTTGAGGCTGTAACCTTCAAAGCTGATTTTAAAAGTCTCACCCGAATTAAGACTAACTGATATGGTCCAAATTCAGTTCAGACAAACCCTTCCAGAAAAAAAGCTGCTGCTTATATTTCTTTAAAGCTGGTGGGGTCTGAAACTTTTTAAAATTTTCTTCATCAGCTATGACTTCTGTAACAAATTTGCTAAAGAGTCACACATCTTGATCATACTTGCAGAATGCCAGTCACAGCATCTACAAAGTCTCCTTACTCGTGTTGTGTATCTGGAATGCAGTTATTTTGTGTGTAGTTGCAGTAGGCTGCCTTGCTTTTACATGCTTTATGGGGAGATTATTGTAACTATCATATGTGGCATTTTGAGCTTTAGAACTCAAGATCATCAGTGTCTTGTAATTTTGCACTGATAAAAACAGCTATGATTTTTCAGGTGCACTTTTGTGGCATGGGCTCAGATAGAAATGGTATCTTCATGCATGCAAAGGAAGCTAATTTTACCTTTCAAAAACTAGAAAAATTCGTATTAAAATAAATACTATGATGAATATTAATAGCACAGTAACCAAGAAATCCATATGTATGTGTGTGTGTCATTGGTATATTAGTTCAAGATGTAAACCAGCAGTTACCTATGTCCATCTTCTCCTAAAGTTGGAGATCTGCTTCTGTCAACAAAACAGGGATTGCTGATTCCTTCTGCAGAAGGTACAAATTTAACACAGCTAGTAGATTCCTGTGTGAAAGAACACTGATACATCTCTGCTTCTTGCAAGCAAGAATTCCTGAAGCTTAACTTTTAATATTCTTTTATGGTAAGAACTAAGCTAAGAAGCAATACCATGCTCTATAGGGTTGCCCTATATTATTCCTCACATAATTCATGCAAGTGCTTGGCAGCCAGCCTATTCTACAAAGAAAACAAGTAGTAAAAAATTATCTGCAGCTCCATGAAGTTAATCAGAATCCCATTTGTGCTTGGTTCATACATCTTACAATAGCCATTACTAACAGTACCAAGATATTTACATCAAATGAAAAACAAAGTGAAAGAAGGCATCACTCCTGTTTGGGAAAGCCCTGTTGAGCTAGTAAGAGAGGCTGCAGTTTGGGCTAAATCATAGGACCTTCTTTTCATCATCTTACTTCTCAAATAAAGAACGAGCTGCAGGGCTAGGATGTAGCAAAGAGGAAAACATCCACTTTATATAGCACAATAAACTGGGAGAGAGAGAGAAAGAACAGAAGGCTTTACTCATTGAGCAAAAGGGGAACACTTACCTCTCACAGAATCATTTTCAGAAAGCTCCACATAAGCTGAGCTCAGAAAGTCCTGAGGAAGTCCTTTCTTATTGTGTTTTGGGTTTTGGTTGTTTTGGTTTGGGTTTGGTTTTTTTTTGGTTCTGTGGGTTTTTTGTGGGGGTTTTCTTGTTTGTTTGGGGTTTTTTGTTTGGTTGGGCTTTTTTGTTTTGATTTGGTTTTTACTCTTTATTTTTTCCTCCTATAAAATTGAAGGGTGGAAGGTTCTTTTCTACTTTTTCCGGATGCCTTTATGATCTCCTGAAACAGAGCTCAGGGTCCATACTTATTTCTACATCTCCTTAATACCTTCACCCTTGGCTACAGCTTGGAAGGACTTCTGGCTGCCTGAGTTTTCCCTTCAACTCCTGCAACTCCCTGAGCTGAGCAACACCACTACTGACATTGGTCATCCATCTATAACCTCCTATAACCAGAAGGAAAGCACCAAGAAGGATAACTCTACTGTTTGATGCCCAAGCCAGTCAGTGAGAAGAGGACAGAATGTATTACCTGAGACCATGAGGAAGGCAAACCACATTCCATACTGGACGACCTCACCAGGGTTAAGAGGAAAAGTCAACTTGAAGAAAGACAATCTTATAAAAGGAAATCTAGAGAGGAACCAGACAGAAGCAGAAACAGCCAAAGTAGATTGAAGCTATTTGGTTTTGAGCCAATTTTTGTAGAAGAATTTCATCAAACTCTTCCCCGATGGTCATTTGTTCAAACCCTTACTTACCATGCAACAGCTTCAATTTATTTCCACTTTAGATTTCACCAATTACTTACTCATTCCCTATTCCTCACCCTCATCTTCCTCATCCTTTAACTTCACCACCTTATGGTCTCTTCCTCTGAAATGTATCCTCTCCTAACTAAATCTGTTGTCACTATCTTTTTCAGGTCTCAGTTTTCATCCATTTAACCACATGCTACAAGCTCTACGGTGCATGAAGTATCTGCAACTTCATCCTTTTAGTTAGCCAAGTGCAACAACTATTCCTCAGGCACTGCTTTCAAACACCATAAAAACCAAATGTCATCCACAGGGCTCACTTAACACTGTATTCAAATCAGCCTCTAACATGCTGACAGTGGAGTATCTGAGAAAACATCCCTGTTTGCTTGCATCATACTTGACTAATGGAGATGCTCTTGATGAAGAATGACATTTTGAGTGATGGAACCAAAACTACTAGGAAATTGTTATTTCTAAACATCTCTAAACAAACTGTTTAACTTGCCAGAAGCATTTACCTTCAACATTTTTAACATGGAAAAAAGAAGCATTTTAAAATAAAACTGCCTTGAAAAAAAAGGTTATGACAAAATGGTTAACAACCTCAGAATAAAATGTTTCACTTGATTAAGCAAAGGATTTTAACTCAATCCCAACTGAGGTTGTGGGGGAGGGAGAAATCAGAGTGGTGAAGTACTAGAAGAAAGAGTACTGTTTCATCAAAAAGAAAAACAACACACCTAGGAAAGTGTTCCTTTAGATTCACCTTAAAAGAACAAAAATCATCATATCAATTCAGTCAGCAAACAAGAGTGACTGTTATTTATGTAGTAGATGCTGTCAATACTTGAATGACTTCTTGTCATTTCAGTGTGGCTACTTGGCCTAAGGTTCATGCATTTTCTTGACTGATGTCTTCTCTGGAGAAATCCCTGGATGACAGATCTAGAGAGATCTGGCTTTGTCCCCAAAACAAGTTAGGTACCCATAAAACAAAAACAAAAACCCACAATCTTTTACATCAGTTAGATGCTGTCCTGAATATTCTGCTTATCTTCTGCTTATCTATTATCCCCAAAACACCAAAGGTTTGGGGAAGGAGATGACAGAAGTTCACAGCTGGAGCTTATCTCTAAAGTCAGTTTCAGATGCCAGTTCAAGGTCTTGACTTTAATCTTCAAAGCAATTAACAGATGAGCCTCTGCTACACTGGAGACCAAACTGCTATCTATAAATTTCCTAAACAGTTGTGCTTCTTGGGGACAATGCTGATCACAAAGCCCAGATCAAGATTCATGAGAGCTGGGGCAAAGCATTTTCTGTCATAGGAATCTGGCTACAAAACAAGTCTCCATAGGAGAATTCAGAGCTTCACTCCCTTTTGAACCATGTTAAGCCTCTTCCTAATGGAAAAAAAAAAAAAAGAAAAAAAAAAGAGGAAAGGAAAGAAAAAGCCAGGCACCAGCAGCCCTCCCCAATCACATCAAAATATTTTCATGACCCTATCCTCAAATTAATTAAAAAAAAAAATCCAAGGAAAACACACAGAAAAGGTTTTTATCCAAAAGGGAGATGAACTTAAAATTTTTAAAGCATTCAGGAGAATTTTAGCTAAAAAGCTAAGTCTTTAGCTGTTACAGAAAAGGTAGAGACAGCAATCCCAGCTAGTCAGGATCATACGTTATGCACTAACATGAGCAATTTTCTTGGTGTTAGCCTTTCAGTCCACAGTTCAGAAGACAATGCACATCTAAGTAGATTCATGAAACAAACACAATGTCAGTAAATTTTATTCTCTTCAAAACAGAGGCAGCCTACCTCAGCAGAAACAATACATGCTACACTGATACTCTTTCCACCTCGAGAACATCTTTTGCCCCATCTAAAATCCAGATACATAATTCAAATTAGTAAAGAGGAAAAAAATACCATTAAAACATGAGGTTCTGTTTCTGATGGAATCATATCCCACATGGCACAGAGTCAGATACCTGCAGTCACTGCAAAAAACAGCTGAAATTGTGAACATGAACAGACAGCAGATAACCATGTGTAAGTTCATGGATCAGTGCTCAAAACTGAACTGCTCAACTCCCAATCAGGAGAGTTGATACTTGCTAGCTGGAACAACTATGGGCTGTTGGGAAATTTGATAATACCTGAATTAAGCAGAAGTGGCACATGTTGAGTCCCCCAACTAATTAAGAGACATTAGATGGACCCACCAATTAACAGACTTCTTCCTATTGTGCTTCTGCACATACACTATTTAGGCTGGAAAAACTGGGAGTTTGGCTTCCAGAAAGAAAAGAGCTAGTGCCAAGAGATGGGGCTCTGAAAGGAAGAAGGAGGTCTTGGAAAGAAAGAGGGGGCCCAGGAAGACTGGTGAAAATCTTGGAGATGAGGGAAACATTTGGAGTCTAATGTCAGGGGATGACCATGGACCTCGGCCAGTGGTCCCTGAGACCAGTAACTGCAAGCAGCATCACAGCAGGAACAAACATGACTTTCTGTCCAACCTTCCCTGGTAAGTAGTACCTCCCTGTGGTGAAAGGAAGCCAGACCCCTAGGAATGAAACACTAGGGATGTAATAACCACAGAGAATGGACACATACTAAGTAAAAAATTTCCACTGGAGTTTTTGCAGAGGTGATATTCCATACTTTCCCAAGGGCTCTGGATGAACCTTAAAGAAATAACTATAGGATGGAGAAGAAAGCAACGATGCAGAAGTGCTGCTGTTAATTTGACATTCATTTGAATAGGAGCCAGAAGTAGTACAGATGGCATCTCAATTCCCTCTTCTTTAGAAGAAAGTGTATTTTTCATACAGTGATTTTTTTGTTTCCTTTAAAGCATTTTTAGCTTTGAAAGAAGGACAGTTAAAAGCAATAGTTAAACCCTCATCTTTTAGCTGACAGTTCTAAAAGCAGTTTATTTCATGAAGTAATAGCTAGTGATACACACATGCAGTTTCTTGAAAGTCCTAACAAGGTGCTGGGCAGTAAGGATGCAGGGAGCTGTTGGCAGCATCCTACAGAGAAACACTAAGCAGCACAAAAGCGACCTTACTGTTGCCTTTGCACAGGGCAGGAGAGAGCATGGAATTCATACTAAATTATATATTCTACTTTGTTCTTCACAATGAATGAAGAATGTTCTTTGCAATGCTGCTACACAACGAACCAGGCAGCTGCCTGGTTTTCAGACATCTGATTAAAAGTCTATCTGACAGGCATTAAGGCTGCCAGTCTGGAACTGTGACTGCATTTCAGACACTAACACATCTCATGCAATAAATAACACAAGAAGCTGAAAGGGACACAGGTGGGGAAAAAAAAAATCATGGTGGCAGTTTTACAGTTGTCTCACCTTTAGTAGAAATGCAAGCTGTGTTTAAGAGCAAGATTTTGTTCTGACTAGGGAAATTAGTAAACATCACAAGTAAAGATTTGCAAGGAAGAGTCAGCAGCCAAGTAGGAGAGACTGGGTAAGAAACATTACCCTACACAAAATACTGCTGAAACACTGTCTCATTAAAAGGGTTAAGTTCAGAAAAGGTATGAAGAACCTCAGGCATATTAGAGAGTCACCATGAGTGCTTTTGAGCTCCCACAGAAAAGTGCTCTTTGTAAAAATCACAGCCCTCTCCATTCCTTATCAGATGGTCCTGCATTATGTTAACTTATTTTGGTTACCAGTGGCTATATCCTGGGGCATCACAAGAGAATGGCATGCAAATGTCTTGTGGGGGAAGGTTAGGAAGGAAGTGGAGTGGCTCTCAAAGCACTTCAGGCATTAATTTCATAATATACAGGCTATATGGTCTGGTTCAGTATATGCCCATGTCTGAACATGGTTAACTGCTCAAGGCCAAAAGGAGAGCAGCCTACAGAGTTTAAAACCTTAAACTTTCTCAGAGATGGTAAGAGGTAGAAACCCTATCAGAACCCAGTGGATCCTGAAGCACATGGGAGTCCAAAGAGACTGGTATTGGGAGTACTGCACCACTTTATCAAGCTTCCATGTTCAGCATCCCAAGCTACAATACTTTTACTTGAGCCAGCTCCTTTTATTCCCAACTCTGGTTCAGTCTGCAGCAGGGGCAAACCAACAACAGCCCCAACTGGTGGAACCTGAAGTTAAGAATATCTGCTTGATGATACCATCTAACACAACTGCATTAGCTCTGTCTGTTAGCACAGAGATTTACATTTCCAGCTGCTTTCTCCATTTCTCCATGAGGAAGAAACCTCCAAGAAGCAATAATGCCCTTAAAACAAACCCAAGAGGCTGAAACACATCAAATACATGATAATGTTTAAATCCCAGGAGGCGTTTAAAAGACTTGTAGGTGTGATGCTGAGGGGCACAGTTTAGTGGTAACTTGACAGTGTTGGATAAACAGTTGGACTCAATGATTTTTTCCAACCTAAATAATTCTATGACTTAATAGTTTGCTTTCCTGCATGCCTTACATCCTTACTCAGGTCATGTCGATACTGTTACCTATCACCCTCTGGTTGTCCCAGTACTGTATCACACAATCAGCTCTTACTCTTCCATACCTGCAGTGGTGTGGCAGGAGTGCCAACAAAAATTCATATCCACCATCAATGACTGCCATGGTGTGGGTGACAAGATGAATAAAACTGCACGGTACTGCATAATCACAAGGTCTTGCAGATTCATCTGAGCTTTCTGACACTTAATTCCCTTCAGCACCTACTTCTTTTAATAGTCAGTAGCACTTCATAGATGAGGTCTGCAATAGCATAAGTTGCCATTCCAGTTTATCATCAATGTTATCAAGATCAACAAGTCATATTACCAATCTACATGTGAAATGATTACAGTTGTTCTTGCTATGCTTATTTTTGCCACACTCCCGTATCTCTCTCCTATTTTTAAACAGTTGTGAAAACTAGAGTTAACCTAAACTCTAAAGATAAAAAAAAGGGAATGGACACCCTACCATACAGTCAGAATTTCAGAATGGACACCCTACCATACAGTCAGAATTTCAGTGCTGCTTGGCAGCCACATATAGTGTTAGAGTAAGAGCTCCTTCAAATCCTTCATTGTGTTAACTAGCCAGAAGTCTAATATTCCTAACATAAAAATACACAGATTATGAACAGATTTCCTGTTCTAGAAAAGACTGGTTTAGCTATCAGCATACAAAAACTGACCAAAATTTCTGCTTTTTGGGAAATTTTGAAGCAAACAAAACCCAGTTTTCATTCCTGCAAATGCATGGACAGAAAGCTGTGCTGAACTGTCAGAAGTACTACATCACAACCTCCAATTATGTCTTCCACATTTGGCAGGGATTTTCATTATTTCACAGCAAATAAGTAGTACTGTATAATTATATATTACTGTTATTGATGCCAGTATATGGATATTCCATTATTTTCAATGTCCTCTAGGGCAATTTCTAATTAGTACTGTTTGGAGAAGCTTTTTTTTTTCCTCCTAGTAAATGGTTTAACACAAAAAGCATGTAAAATAAAATAAAATGTTCCCATATCTGTAGCAGCAGAGATATTAAAAACACAAATATATTTATATGTATTATTATATAGTTATACATAATATATTACAGTATATTTTATAATATATATTATAATAGAAACAAAAATAAATATTACTATTTGAGAAGCTTGACAATTTTTGTTTATGAGGTTTCATATTTTGTTCATTTAATTTTGTTCTCTAATTCCTCACACAGGTAAAATTTTATCAGAACAATCAGTTCCAACAAAATACACTTTGTATGAGCAGATTTGCCTAGACAAGGCTAATACATAAATGAATCTGGCAGCTCTATACACTAGACAGCAAAGGTGAGACACAAGCAGGCTGAAACATAAGCAAGACCACTCAGCAGATGCTAATCACTGCTGGGCAGAAGGAAAGTCCTTCTCCTCCAAAGAGAAGGACATCAGCTCTACCCATGCCTCTGTGGTTGAAGACCTCCCTTCCTTCTAGTAACTATCTGTGCAGCTAAAGTCTTCTTACAGTATTCTAGAAGATGAAACTCCAAAATAGAAGATAAAACTCCAAACCACCATGCCACTACACGTGTTCCTGGTTATGCCCAAGCTAGAGTCTACTCAACTTTTTTAAAGCCACAATTATAGGACTAGGTAAACAACCACCAGTGCTCAGGTACAGCCCCCATTCTTGTTAAAAGTTTAAGCAAAGAAGTGGAAAAAGCCTGGAGAATGGTTAGATCTTTAGCCAAAGTCTCTGCTTGCTTTGTACGGCACTAGCTCAGCACAAAGACAAATCCAGCCTCTCCCTAGCCCCTGCTCTGCAAATGAGGCACAAAAAGCCAGAGGTGGTTAATGAATATGCTGCCTTTTTATTTTTTTATTATTCTTTTTTCCCTAGAATCAGCACAATGCTGCTTGGCACAGGTGCACTTTAACAATGATGAATCTGGAAAGTCCACATTGATTAATTACTCTCAGATTTTCATGTTCGCCATCTCATACAAAGAGGAGGGGGATCAAGCTGTTGGATTTCTCCCTCCAGCCCCTTGACACTTTGTACTGGTAAAAACAAAATAAACCCAAAACACACACGAAAACCAAACAATAAAACCCTGTTTTTCAGCACCTATTTTTTAGCTGTAGCATTTTGGGACTTAAAAGCAGAATTGGATTAGCTTAAAACATAGCTCTAAGGAAGGCAAAGAAGGATTTAGTAAAGCTTCTAAAACAGTAAAAGTAGCTGTTGAAAGACAGCCACTTCCTTATCTAGGGGAGGATGTGCCACACACTCACGCACCTTCATGGTATCTCAGCCTTTTCTACCAGATAAATACAATTACTGCCAACATCCTTAATATTTTTCACAGAAGTAGAGGCCAAGGCCAACAGTATGAGGAGTGAGTGGTAGATGTTCCAGTATAAATGCTCTCTCAGAAGCAAGAGGTTTAAAAGGAGTTCTTAAAGGGCTCAGATTCAAGTGAACTCCACATCAGAGCTACCTATTGTAACATGTTCCATCATAGTTTCCACAAAGTAAAGCTTTCAGGACTTAAACAATTTTGATTGTCTAAGCACAATTTAAGCACAGATGGTTCTGAAAATCAGACCTTTGGATTCAACTGTTACTAAATTCAAGGTCATCTGCATTCAGGTCTGAGGTAATGCTGTCATCCTCTATATAATGAAGAAATATTTCCCTCCTGCTTGGAACAAAACATGACAACAATGGCTCCTCAATTACCACTGTCAAGTTCAAAACAAACAATCCATAGGAAGACAAATGTGAGTTTAAATATAAATAAAGGCACAGAAGGAATGCACATTTAATTGCTTCGGATTACAAGCCTCAACTAAGTAACCTTAATTCAATAAATGTGTTTTTTCATATCCTTTGTGTCATCTAAGCCAGCCAATAGTCATCAATTCGACCACAGGAAGCCAATGAATCTGAGAGTGCCATTTTTATTACCAAAGTTATTTAGCTACCACTATCAGAGCATCCTTGTTGTATCACACCAAGTCCAACCAGACATTTTGGAGGGTGATGTGTTTTGATTTCACCACCACCACCACCACCAAGGAAAGTGGGCTAGACACAACTACATGATTTCACAAAATTGCAGGAAGGAAATGCATAATATGTATGAGAACACATAGACAGTATTGCCCAGACACTCTGTATTCTTCACTCTAATTAGCTTCTTTGGAGCAGATTGCTTTCAACAAGCTCAAGAAAATTGAGCTTGATTCACTGGAGACAATCTGGGTTCAGTTATTAACCTTTTAGCCTTTAAACAAGGAAACTTCTTTCAAATGTACAACATTAACAAGTATACTTGTCAATAGAAATCAGGGTAGCATCAAGATGTGAATTTTATTTATTTTTAAGTACCAAAGAGGAAAAAAAAGCTACATATTTTGCACTGATTAACAAAGTCAATCAGACTCTACCTGAATAAGACTGGAGCAGACATATCAAGTACTAATGTGCTGCAACAGTGCCTAAATTTGGATAGAAGTGACAATACTATTAAACAAGGGCAGATTTATCCCCAGGCCCCAGGGATGTTGCTGGCCAGCACTTGGTAGGGGGGAAAGAGGCAAGGACAACAGGCATCCATCCCAGCCTTTGCCAGCTGATGTGCTTAGGGCTGGTCAGCCTGCCCATTCCTGCAGAGGCTGCATCTGTTCCTGAGAGCAGTTGCATTAACACACAGTCATATTCCTCTTTATCAACTCCAACCTCCTTCCTACTTGAGGTAAGCCAATTCCTAGTAATTGTCAAGTATCTCCTTTTGCCTCAAATGACACTAAAAATTGCAAAAATATGCCTTCCTAGAGGTCAGAAGACTCAATCTGGTAGAACTGTATACCAATAAAATTGTTCTAACAGTTTCTGTTTTTCTTTTGAATCAACTTTTCTATTATAACACACACACACAAAGAAAAATTTCATGGGAAACCAGAAAGTTCTGCTGACTCAGATGCAGTTAGGTGGGTTTAAATTTGCCTTTGGGGAACTCTGATCTTCTTCCTCAGTATCAGTTCAAAATAAAGGTGTCAAAATAGAAGCATCAAAGACTCAAAACATTTTCAGAATAAAATTCTAATCTTAATGCAGAGAACCATATGAAAGATAAATTCAAGCTACATCAAGGAAACAACAGCTACCCAGTGCTATGAAGATTGATTTTGTTCTATACTTAGTGGTTCTCATCCAATACAATTAAATTGACTTATATTTTTTCTTTTCTATGCTCAAAGATCTTAGCCTTTTTAGTCTCCCAGGGTCCACACAGGGTTTAATAGACTATTAAAATCAATGTTATGGTCATCTATTAGTCAGCTAATAACAGGCACAAGCAATTATCCAAGGTAAGGTATGTAGCTCATAAAGGGGAGAGTAAAACCCTGGCTTGGATTAGATGGTAACAAGCTGCAAAAATATTATGTTTACAGATGCTGCAAAAAAAAGATTTTCATTATAAAAAAAATTACTGAATGCCTTCTATTGCTTATAGAAGAGAAGCCATTATCTGTGTTACTTACACATATGGAAATGAAAGAAATTTGGAAGGAAGATGCCTCTGCTACTGTTCCTATTGGACAGTTATTCCCAACTTTAATGTTTCTCTAACTGTGTAGTAAAAGATTTCACCTCATTAATCCATCAGGAAATTAACCCAACAAATGTAATGACTGTCTTTCTTCTGGAGTGGTGAGTTCAATTATTTTATGGCAAGATACAAAAGAGCTAGAGCTGTTGCAAGGAGTACAGAAGATTACACAGCCAAGAGCAGGGCCCGAGGGACGGAAATGGTGGAAAAGGAGAAAAGAAGTAACAGTCTGTGGCACTTCAGTAGCCCCAACCAACTGCATCATCCCAGCTGCACAGTCTAACCCCCTCTAATTTCATGCTCATCAAGTACAGAGAAAAAAAAAAAAAAATCAGACTGTCCTGAGTTGGAAGTGACCCCCAAGCATCATGAAGGCCAACTCTCATCTATGCACAGGACAACCCCACCTTAAAAAAAGGTCACACCATGTGTCTAAGAGCATTGTCCAGGTGCTTCTTGAATTCTGTCTGGCTTAAAACAGGCTCCCCAGAAAAGTAGTCATGGCATCAGTGTTCTGCCACACTCTGGGTGAAGAATCTTTTCCTAATATCCAACCTAAACCCACCCTGGCAGAGGTTCATGCTGTTGGATAGTTTCATCTCCAAGGGAGGTAATGCCTCAGAGAACACTAAAAATAAAGTTTCAGCAGTTACTTGTGTTAAATATCATATTTTTCCTCATACATGGGATTACATGAGCCCATTCTCTAGGCACAAGAAAATAGCTCACCTTGGCATATGAGTAAGAAGGTACCACACAATAGTAGAAGCAAGAGAGAAAATAAAGACAAGTAATTGATAAGTGATTTAAATGGATGAGGAGCACTAGACTACTAATGTAATCACCGAAACAGACCTCTCAATCAAGAGCTGTGACATGAGTCACTTCACACAATCTGAAAAGCAAGGAGAGGGGTTTGCAGCAAAACAGTCCTTCAGAGCAGCAGTGGTCTAGTTAGCCATGTAAAGGATGCAGATGTGCATCTTGAAACAGCCAAGGAAAATGTAGTTTCTATACTGGAATTGTTTTCAGGCCTTTTAGGACATTTATCTTTATCATTTTTCCAAATATACTGGCAAGGGGAAAGAGAGAAAAGGCTCCTGGTAGTTGGCAGCTTGCTAACAGTAAAGGAACAGGCAGTGATAGGTACTAAAGATCAAAGATTGCTTGGGAAGGATAAAGGAAGAGGGTTTGTGCCTTGTTTGGGAAATAATAGGGGAGTTGGTTTGGATTTTTAAAATTTTCCTTTTTTTAAAAAAAAAAAAAAAGTCTGGCTTTGGTGTTTTCAAGAATGTTTGCTTCCTTAAGACAGCAATGTCACTACTACAAGCACCATTTCTGTATTCCAGCCTGATTTGTCAAGCAGAAAGCATCCAATTTTCAGTAAACATAAGAAGGTAGATTCATTTGCAAAGAATTAAGAAGAAAGCCATGAAGTCACCTTTAAAGGCAGAAAGTTTCAGCTACCCAGAAAGAAGAAGAAAGATGGAAATAAAAAATAAGGCCTCATAACTCAATGTTTGACATTTACTATTGTATTTGGCACATCTTGTTGATCCCTGCAAACAACAGCTGTTTACCCAGTAACCCAGAAACAAAATATACAAGTGGGTGAATTGCTGTTACAATGTCAGTTTATTTTCTCACCTGACTTCTATACACTTAAGGTATGAAGTTTCCATTGTACATTACTATGATCTTTCAGTTGAATATTGTATAAGTGTCCAAGAATCCTGCCATGAATGCCATGTTATCACCCTGGACTGGATGTCAAAGTCCTTGATCCAAACTTAGGCAGAGCACACTCTCAAGACAGGTGGAGCTTCCAATATGTGAAAAGCATTTAGGTCTTGGATATACACTTGAATATAGCAGTGAAAGATGGTAGCAATATCTAGCTATCAACAAAGGGAAAGGTTGCCCCCCTGCCTGCAGAGTCAGCAGGAGGGAAGGCATTCTCACTTCTCCCACCTGAGTGTAAATTCCAACGTCTTGCTTTACACTTCTGATGGGTTGGAGCAAGACTGCCAGACTTGGTGGAAACAGCCGGAGGCTCACAGACACATTCTGTGTCTCTCTGACTCTCCTCCTGGGAAGCATGGACACCTGGTAAAGGCAACTTCAACTGCTTCAGCTTATCTGTCAACACTTTGGTGGAAGACATGCATGCTTATTTGACCTTGAAATGGGATGGGTTAAGAGGCTACACCCACGACTTTCTTGGGGGGGAAATCATCTTTTTTTAATTCAACTTGATCATTACCATACCTAAACCAAAACTTAAATTATGTAAGACAACATTCTACTTTTAGACAGAGTCAAGAACAATTTATGGGGGAAATAGACTTCTGAGTAGCTTACAACTAGACCACAGACTATAGAAAATATTTTAGAGTAGAATTTAGCCTGTCTTTAAAAAATTAATAACATTTATTTTTGAAAGAACATCCTTCCAGATTGAAACAATGTGGTCACGTTAGATCTGCAGGCAGCTTGAGAACAACAGTGACCCAGTCCTTTTCACTCCAGGGGGCTGATAAATTCCAAACCTCGATAAAAACTTTTCTTTTGTCTACAACAGAAACTTATATGATCATCTATGGAGGCTACCCAGTGCTGAACATCACTGTATACTAATTGCCACAACTCCTAAAAAAAAATCCACCTTGAAGATGAATGTGACAAGTTAAAACACAATGGAAGTGGAAAACAAACTTTTTTATCAAGCACCAGAAAGCACATGATTAGAAATGCAAGCTTCCTCCTCCTAAGGGGACAACAGTTTGGCAAACCCTCAGGAACTCTGTGCTTCCATCCACATCCCAGAATACGATTTTCCAGCAGACCAACAGTTTGGAGCAGCCACAGTAATGTGAAATAATACCAATTTGTATTGATTTTTCCTTTGGCACAACAGCTGCTCCTGCATGGACATTTTCACGTTTTAGACCACAGTTACATCCAGGAAAAGCCCATCACTGTAGGTAACTTAACTGAAACTTAAAAGTACTCAGACTCCTTATGAACTGCTGTACATCAAATTAAACGTGAAGTATCTTCTCAGAAGTTAATAGGGGATTTTGAGCCATTTCTCCCACTCCCACAGCACAGCAGGGACTAGAGAAAGAATTTCATAGAAAACTAGTGGAACAAGGAAGACAAGAGATGGTACAGGGATGCATGCTACAGGCCCTCGTTCCAGTGGGAGTCACAGTGAGGTATTGTGATACAGGTTTATAAGACCTCTTCCCTAACACCTGAGACCTGCTTGGGCAATGAAGAAATGCTACTGCCCTGTTATGTGGCATTACTCCTTCGGGAGGTTGTGTGGCAAGCAGATGAATATCTCATTCCTACTTCAATTTCCCTAATAGGGATCAACTTTGCAGGTAAAGTTTCTCATTAAAATTGTGTGGCTCAATTGTCTGCAGTACCTATGTATGTTTTGACCTTATTTCCAAGAAAAGAATAAAAATCCAGTTCAGGCTTTTCTTATTCATTTAGACTCAAATATGATATACAACTAGTGAAAAGCGTCATTTAGGGTGAGCCTAATAACTAAGCATCAGTGAACGGCCTGATTACCACATACTAGATTCAGGCTTGATCCAATAATGGGAAAGCTAGTCATTGAACCAAATGAAATTAAATATGTTATTGGGTGATGCTCCAAGTTTTTCAAGAGCAATTCATTGACCTGCAATAATGCTGTGGGCGTCTTTGCCCAATCTATTAAACAAGATCCAGAAACAAGCTCTTGATTATTTCTGACCCTGAAATTTCTGGCAGGCAGAAAGTGACAGACTCTGAGGTGATTAATCCTGGCAGAAGTAGAAAGATGTAGGTTTCTGTAGGTGAAAAAAAATTCTGAAATAGGAAAAAAAACTGCTAACCCAAATATAAGGTCTTTCAACATGGCAAGCTAGAACCATCTGAGGACTGGAAAACTTTCATGATCTGCAGGAGACTGGATCATGAATAAACACATTCAACTGTGAAAAAGCATCTCCTTCCACAGGCAAATAGGATTCTTTCTTTTGAGAACAAATAACAAACAGAAAATAAGCATGTCTGAGAGTTGGACTCATCTTCCAAACCATCCCATTTAACAACTTTCATACAAAATAACTTCTGTTTCTTTTAGTGGCAGGAATCAATACTCCCTGTTTCAATTAATCTGAAGTTAACTCCAACTGGAAACACTGCCACTGTTGTGATGACTGAAAACTGATGACTTTTGTCATCATTTGACTCCTATGATCTGGTAGTGGAAACTGGATACAAAAAAGCCAAAAGTTTCCTTTGCTCTTGTGGATTTGGTGTTTTGTTCTGGGGTTTGGGGTTTTTTTTACCTCTACTGTGGAGAAACTTTTCCTAAAATCAATTCTTTGAGTAGAATTATATTCCTTACCTAAGAACAACCATTTAAATGTCATTCACAAGAACAATGTCTCACAGAACTAGACAAAATGAAAACATTATTTGGAGTCCAAACACATCAGGAAAGTCATTAAAGGAAAAGCATTTCCTACCGAAGTCTCAATTTTTATTAAAGACATAAAAATAGAGAAGTGCATGGCATCAAATGTTGTATCTTCACCAGATCATTTATCACATAGCACTTCAAATGAGAGGATAAATGCCAAGTGAAATTTAAGGAGCAATACCTTGAAGAAGCAGGTGTATCCTTAAAAGTTTATCCTGTCTTATGAGAGCTTCTCTCTAGTGGGATTCAGGATGGTAAGAAGAGAGGCTATCTCTGAAAATTCTTCTAAGCAGAGGATTTTAAGTGCATTTTTATATCAATACATGTGGTTTAGCAAACGTCTCTTTACTTTGACTTAACTGAAGTCAGATATTGGTGACATTCAATTAAATATAAAGTATTGTGGCTCTTAAAAAGAGATCAATGGTAAGCATCTGTTTCATTAACATAGGAGACTTTCTAAAAAGAAAGAAAAACTCCAAAGAATAAGAATTACTTTATCTTCTCACCTTATTGTTATGGGTGCAGCTCCAGTTAGAGTTGAACAAAGCAAATTAAAGATGACTGTTTAAATTGATTTAGAACATCAGTTAAAAAAAGAATTATTTCAGTTTAAAACAGTATTCATTTATCTTACTTCTAACTAATGCTTTGGTGATGTAATATAAATATCTTATGCAAGTTTCAGATGCATCCTTATGGGAAATAGTGCTGATTATCTCATCCTTCTTTCTAGCCTACAGAACTGTGGGATGTAGTGTGTAGACAGATAGACTTCAAGACACCTTGAACCTCACAGAGACTCTGTTATCATGATAAACAGAGTTACAATAAAAAAAGCATCATCATAAAACCCTACATTAAATAAAGCTTTAGGTAGAAAATACCTTTGTACACATGTGTCTAAGTAAGTATGATTTTTGAGCAAGTTATCTATAATAAAAGGCTACGAAGTTCCTGCACACTCGACTGGAGACTTATCCCTGTGCACATCATCACAATCATAGACACAAGGGTGCACCCACCCATTTCAGATTACAATAGCTGAGTTTCTGGTCTTGTCTAAGATCAATATGACTGTACCTCTCTCCCCCTTTTGACACTGGGTTATTGTGTTTTGACTGTTGTGCATTTCTATACCCACTGCTGTCTGTTATTATCTGCCCCTGCCCCTCCATCTGGTAAATGACCAAGACAATACACATTCACTGACAAAGAACTGAAAATTATCTGTCTTCAAAACAGTATTCACTACATTTTCTATGGCATATTGCAATGCCAAAGGAAAGCTCACTCTTCTGGTAAATACCAAAGAATAGGGTATTTTAGCAGCTGCTTTTTGTTCTGTTTTTCAGTTTGAGATTTTCACCTCAAGCAGAGCTCTGGTATTCGAATTTAGCATCAGGCACCAGCAATTAACCTGAATAAGGATACCTCCCCTCTAGTAATAGAGAAGAAAAGAATCACTTCATGTCAATGGAAACAAGCATTTGGAGAACCACTTTTAATCTAGACTGTTATAAGGAGAAAAGGTCTTAAAAACTAGCAAAGCAATAATGCACATATTAGCTTTTTGTTTGAACATGCCCATAACCTCAGAAAACAGAATTACACCAGTCAACCTGTAACAAACATAACTGGACTGCCACCATCACAGGGAGTTTGATTCAATCAGTCCCCAAATCTTCACAGATACTAAAATACTTGTGTACCCCCACCTACATCACTGCTCTTC
The DNA here is from genome assembly GCA_013399015.1 of Galbula dea. Lineage (NCBI taxonomy): Eukaryota > Metazoa > Chordata > Aves > Piciformes > Galbulidae > Galbula > Galbula dea. Next base: position 72,753 of record VWZX01003224.1, on the reverse strand, counting down.
TATCCAATGTGTTTCAGCAAAGGCTTAGTCTCAAAGACAACCTAAAATTTTTTCCTCCTCCTATTTTAAGATCTAATTGACTTCTCCAAACAATATACTGTTATGCTAACCATTTATTTTTGTAAGCAAGAGAATAACTAGTGTGTTTCGATTTTTAATGTGCAATTCCAGCCCAATAATCCTACTGGGAAGGTTTTTAATATGACATCATGATTCCAGAGTAGAAAGCAGTAGCATGAATGGCCTATCCCTACTCCTACTACAGTCCTTGTTTTCAGTGTCTGAGATAGGAGACATTTAATACCTTTTGGGTTTTTATAACTTATTTTACAATTTCCTACTAATGAGTATCAGGGAATGTAGCTATGTCGAGATATGGTGCTAATTAACAGGCCTACTTAAACAGCCAAAGCTGGTCTGGGTCTCAAAGCAGATATTTCCCAAGATGTAATTCAGGTCTCAAACTCATCACATCTCTGTACTTTGGCAGAAGACCCAACTTTTCCCCTTGATTCCTTGTTAGTGTATGGTTTCTACAGTCTGAAATCTCTCTTGGGTGAAGCTGGGGAGAAAGGAAACTACATGATTTTTCGTGGCTGTTTCAACTTTTTGAGTTTTATGCCATGAAAACATGCAAAGGGAAACAAGGTGTTCCAACAATCTGTAGCCAAAAATTTTCTGTGAAATATATAATTTCCTAGGAAATGTGTTCATTTTCTGAAGGGAAAACATTCAACTGGAAAATATTCAACTACCTGTATTAAATACCATGAAAATCATTACAGCTTTGTTAATTCCTGTCTGCAGCAGTTTGCTAATCAGCACCAAAGAAATACTCTAAGTGAATCAACACTGAGCTTGAACCACAACAGTATGAAATCAGACATTCACATGGTGACTGAGGGATTTAAGCTGAGGCTCAGACTGCAACTGTGGGAGTAGATCACAGTCCAAGTTGCCCTTTCTTCTCAGTAGTCACTCTTGCATGCTTCAACTTCTTCTCTTCCCTCCCCTATATTTCACTTCCCCATACCCAGCATGGAGTTATATCAGTTCTTTCATTACTGTGTTTAAACTGGACTGTCCTCTCCACACACACACACTGTATCCGGTTGCTTCTCAGAGCTGAACCATCCTTCTCTAGGTATGTCTGTCACGTGAAACATTCAGGCTAACGTTCAGATGAGCAAAAGGCATGTACAGGAAACCCTTACAAGCCCTACACAGTCACAATCTTGTTCAAAACCAGTCTGTATGCAATCAAGCAAGCAGTTTTCAGGGAGTAAATGTTTCACCCTTAAAAACAACTCTGTAATAAATCTAATTTTCACTATTTTCACAAGACCTTTAGAAGCTCAGTTAAATTTAAGGCTGCAATGAGGACAAAGAAAAAATTCATCTAGGAAGACAAGCTCAGCTGAGCTCTGTGCAGGCAGCAGATGTCCCAACAGCTCCCACATCTTCAAAATCCTCAGGAGAGGCAACAGTAGCAGCTCTGCATATTCAGATTTCTGGAGGAGCAGGAGTTAGAGGGATCTGACTCAGACTGTTCAGTGCCAGAACAGCGATGTGAAAGACTGTCCTCAGCACCACGCTGCAGTTCAGCGTTGCTCGGTTCAGTATCTGCATAACCATCAAGGGGCTTAAGCTGGGTTTTGACACCACAAAAGTTCCCCTTCCTGCCACTTCAGTCAGCAGCATGACTGGATACTGAAGTCAATGACAAACAAAAGCAGTAGTTGTTCATGTTCCTTTCACTGTTTCACAGTTTCTGTTCAGAAACTGCAAAACATAGGAGTATAGCAGGAAGTGTCATGGAAGAACAATGATCTGAGCAGATACCAGCATTATCCTTTGCAAATATACTTATAATCCATTTTTAGAGAAGTACATGCTTGCACAAGATGTTTCATGATTGTCTAGTGAATCAGCCATTTAAGGAACCTTATTAGAAGTTGTATAATACACTTAATGTAATATGGAATTCTACTGCTTAACAGCATAGCAATACTACATTCAGTCTCACAAGAAATACCTACTAAAGGTCAGAAATATCTAATATTCTCTAGCTCTTTAGAAGAAGTAGGGGAGTTTTGCTTACAGCCAAAGGTCTAAACAGTTCATCGAGTTTATTACTATAAACCTTATAACAGCAGTTATATAACAAGTTCAATTTTTCATCTCAAGCTCTATATGAATTTCACTGAAATGAGCAAAGAAATGGCACAAGTTCAAAAATAGAGATGAAGTTAGGTTGTGTTGACTTCTCGGTATTTATTGCATGAAGTGGTAAATATTGACAAAGATTAAGACAGATTAGAAGAAGGTTAGCAAGTCAATATGTGCCTTGAAGGAAGGGAAAGCTTGATATTTATTAAACTCAAGGTAAATTATCCAGAGAGGATTTTTTTTTTGCTTTTTGTGAGGCAAAGAATGCTAGCTTACAAAGGACTATTCATTGCTATCCAGGAGCTCATTTGCCTTTAACCAGTGTTTCTCTAAGCTCTGAAAAAAAAAAAAAACCAACCCCAAATATTCTCCCTCTGGATGCTTACAGAACATTAGCTCCTTCTTGCCTCCAAGCCAAACAGCATGTGTCCCTGTGTCTGTAGTTTTACTAATGCTGTTGCTATCACAAATACTGAGGAATGTCTTTCAGTATATAAGCGCATATCAAGGCCCATCCGTAACTAACAAAACATTTTGGCACACATCTACATGCAAGAAAAATATTTTCTATTCTTTGTTGAAATAGGATTTATTATTTATCATTTTTAGCTGGGAGATAAATCCATACACAAAGTGAAGGTACTGTGGAAAAAACATATTTCCATTTCCTTCAACCAAGGTCTTCCCAGTAGTAGATTCACCTTCAGACCTAAAGGAAAATACAACAGAATCTTCCTCCAACTAGACATTTAACTGTAAAATAGTTTAAGGCACTTAAATGATTATTTTTGCATTGTCTCCAGAATAGGTGCCACACAATTGTACAGAATTCCAATACACATGGATGAGATTCAAGTAATAGTCCTGTACTGCTAAATACTGTTTTGGGCAGAAAAGATAGCTCTGCTGTCAAAAAATGGAATGGCTAACTTCTTGTGTCAGTGGTAGGGTTTTTGTTTTATGATAACAGATTGCTAACTTGTCCTTTAACTTCTAACCAGTTGTTTGCTTTTCCCTAGCTCTTCTCTTCAACAGACTCATTTGGCCAAGGTATCCCAGTGATAGAGAACTGAAAACAAGAGTGTCCTCATGAAACATCTGCTAGACATAGATGGAATGATATGACATCCTGAAGAGTAAACTCTGTAAAATACAGTTTCTTATAAATATGTAATTGTTCATAACCTTAAGTTGTTTTCCCTTTAGGAACAACACTTGAGCATATGCTAGTAGGTCCAAAACAAAACACCACACTTCTCAGCCCCACAATATATATCTTTTTAAATTCCTTTCCCCAAGCTGCAAGGCCAAGGAGGACTTCTGAGACAGAATTTGAAGTTTGTGTTTCAAAAGAGATTTAAGTACAGGTCAACAGAGCCCTATATTCAAAGCTATATATACAAATTATCACAGTCTGTGCCTTTATCTTCAATACTACATTCTCCAAGTGTCTTACAGTAACAATGTGATATATACATTCCTATACAAGTGATCATTACCTAAACATTTTCAGTTTCAATCTGCTTTTCAGTTTCTTTGACACTGTGTTCATCCTGTGATGTAACATGGCTCCTTTACTGATAAGTGTATGGAAGCACTGTCACTTAAAATAGTCAGTTACCATTAAAAAAAACCCCAAAACTTTTACTGCAGTTAAACTCCAAATTATGCTTTTGAAGTTGCCCACAAAATACTGCTCAAAAACAGAATGAAGAGCTCAGAAGAAAGCATCCTGGGTGAAAATTCCAGCATGCATTCCAAAAGCAGCAAGTGAAGCAAGTGCTGCCTGAAGAAGCTTCTTCAGAAACATACTCAGTCTTCTCAGTGCTTAGTGAATTTGCTCTTACAGTAGTGACATCACATTTGAAGTTGTTAAAAGAGCTCTACAAAATCATAATGCATGTTAAAACAAAATGAAGGCTCACTAAATTTGCAGAAATTCACCTAATGAGGAGTGGGTATAAATCTTACAAGTTCTGCTGGAATCAGCAGAGGTCTATCTGTAATAATCCTTGTTGTCCACAAACCCAGCAGTGCTCTGCACTTCTTTCTTTCCTTTACAGACCCCACTGGCCCATTAACCCCACCCCAACATGCTGCATACCCCATTTTATCCTCCATGCAACAATAGCCTTTGTACAGTCCTGCTTTGGCAGTCTTCCTACCTACCCCAGGCAACACAACTGCCAGTTCCCAGTTTCTCTGGTCTCAGTTAGCCACTGAACCATAGACCAAGCTGTAAGGTCTGAGCTGCTTCCAATATATTTCCTTTTCCTCACTGCTCTTTGCCTGAGCCCTGCATACTGAAGAGGCAGCTAACAGTGAGCCACCGGCAATCAGCTGTGTACCACCTGTTCCTCTAGTCTCCCAACCAACTTCCCTGGATTAAGAAGAAATTTGCTGCACCCATAACCAAGTCAGGAAAGGAAAGGCTGCTGGAGATACCACACAGGCATAAACCAGAACACCATGGTTCATGCACACAGGCAAGCAGGCCTGGGTCCCCTTCAGATAGCTGTCTGCTTCATGCCAGAGACCCCCTCAAGTTTCAGGCAAAATGAGCAGAATGAGCTAGGACTTCAACACCCCAGGAGGCTGTAGATTCACCAGCTGAGTTCACATGCCATTAAAATAGGATATAGCCATATTCAGCAACAGGGTTTAAGCCTGTTAAGTAATTATTTCACCTGTGGTCTAGGGTATTTGTTCTAATAGTCTTGTAAAACAAAGTCATTACTGGTACCTTAGAGGTGAATGGCAGCTATAAATCCATCAGTATCTAATAGTTGCAGTCTACAAGGCAGTGTATTTTTTGCCCTGTCTTCTCCTTCCATCAGGTTCCCCTTCTTTTCCTCAAAGATTTACTTTTCCCCAATAATTAAATTAGATAAATTTGAGCCTAACTGGAACTAATTTTGTATAATATCCCAAACCATTTACATAAGGATTCTAAAAATCTCCAAGCTATTTCTCTAGGCAGTGGGGTAGCTAATTATCTACCTCTCCAAGCAGCCTTTAAGGCATCACAGATCATAAGTTTAGAAGACAGAACAATTTCATTCCTTTGAAAAAAAAACCAAACAACCAAAAACCAAAAAGAGTGCCCATTACAGTCCTAATGTATCATGAAAATTCCATGTGTCCAGAGAGATTAAATAATTCACCCTCCATGGAATATATCTGATCATATAATAACAGGCAGACATGATCATTATACCCTGAATATCATCATTTAGGAAATCAATTCCTGAACTTTTGGGATATGCAAATCCAATTGATTCTTGAACTGTGGAGCTCTCAAAATGAACTGAGACTTTTGTTAGCATACATATAGTCACCATCCCTTTAGGCTGGGCTAATTCGTCTCATATCTCCTTACACATACAACTGATTCCATCTCAACCCAGTAAGAAACCTTTTTCCACCACAACCAGCTGATTAACAAAAGCTAAGCTCCATTACAGAGCTATTCTAATTAATATCACTGTTCAGAAAGAGCAAAGGATTAGGAACAGAAGTTAAATATGAAATTGTTATTCACAGGAAGTGTCTCTCTGCATGTTCTTAGAATACAGTTAGCTATTCAAGAAAAATCAGTCCCTCAGCCTCAGGCCCTTGACAACACAGCAAGTATCTGACTGGGGCTGACTCACAACCTGTTGTTTCAGACTGTAGATGTGCTGAGCTCTTATCTGACTGCCTGTAAGCATCCTAGTCAATCTCCCCAAGATCTAAAACATCCAGATCTCTCTCAGCTCCTCCACAGTGGCAAATTTCAGCTCCATAACAATAGAATTAAAGTAAACAGAGACTGTTAACACTTTAGAATACACCAGCTGATCAGGACTAACCTGAACACTCTTGTTAACTTGTTTTAAAACAATTCTATGACAGAAGGAGAACATTCCCCCCCCCTAGTAATGCAAGGGAAATGTCACAGAATAATTTTCATCTACGTTTTACCTCTCCTTTCAGTTCAGAAATCATCCCAAGACAAAGAGCTCAGCAGAAACCTATTCATAACATGAGAGACATGAAGGATTCACATCATGAAGTCACAGTGCCAATTTCTGTCCCAGCTTATCTTTAGGAAGAGCTTAAACCATAAACTATTCACCAAGGAACATCAACCACATTACATTTTTTAAACATTTTTAGCTCCCTGGAGGGCTCAGTTCTAACCCCTCAATTAAGTTACAGTCCCACTTTCATGTCCCATCTGTCTAAATGACTTACTGAGGCTGGCACAAGTCAACAGCAAGCTCTATGGTGCTACACTGAACTCTCTTCCCTTGGTGTTCCACTAGTCACAAAGCCTGAAGTACAAACTATAAGAGTAATGACTTCTAGAGACCCAAACACAGTCCATTGCAGTGGGAAAGAACAGGGTAATTTATTTTTCTGAAGTTCTGAGACTCTCAAGTGCCTTTGTACCCAAGGGCACTAAGCCCTCTGCACCCTTGGGCATACACAGAGAAAGGGAGAACTGATGGTTTGGAATACACCTCATCCACTTTACAGCTAGAACCTAGAAACTATTACTTCATACACAGAAAAAAGCAAAGTTCTTGATGTTGATTATAAGCAAACCTCTTTTATTTTTAGAGGATGGAGAAGTATTTCCTCCCAACCTTTTAATATTACACTTCAGGCTTCAGCTGTCCTTAACAGTCTATGTTATGTACTTTCCCTTCTATGATGTGCAGACCCACTGAGGCTGTGAGTAGCCTGGAATGCCAGAGAGGAGACTTCCCTTCCCCACCCTGCATTTTCATAGAGCTGAAGAACAACTGCACCACCAGTAACGGCTCCGATAACACAGATCAGCTAAATCACATTACCAAGGTGCTGATAGGGAGAAAACAGGATACTTTTAGGATGCAGAGAGTAAAAGACAAGTCAGAGCATTAGCCTGGAATCTACAAGACCTGTTGTGCCAAGGACTTCCAAGTCAATCCTTACTAAATTGCAGCATTTCTCCAAAAGAAAGCCCCCCAGCTGTCAGTTTCCCTAGTATCAAAGGATATAACTGTTATTCTTTCTCATAGAAGGCAGATAGTACAGATTACCCAACAATGAAGTTCAGAGATCATGAGTTGTAAAAAGTACCCTCAAGTCAAATAACAGATTAGTATTTATTTGCCTAAGTCACCCCAGCATGCTAGAAACATTGTAAAATTAAAAACCTCTTGTCTAAACTCACTTATGCCAATTGAAAAAAAATGCTTAATGACTGAAGCAAGCTTTGGAAAAATGACAATATTAAAATATATATGCATATCTAGATTTCTTTGAACTACTTTGATCTGGAAAGTAGGTTGTACAGCTCTTATTGTCAAGTTTTTTAATGAGGTTTCTAGTAGTTCACAAAACCAGCAGAAACTACAAACAGAAAATACTTGTAACCATTAGTACATTCAGTACTGGTATAGTCCAAATTCTGTATAAGATAGTGATTAAAATGAACTGCATAAAATGAACTGCAGAACAACTTAGTATTCTGAGAGCATGTCCAGAAATTAATCTGGAAAAAAAAAACCAAAACTCAAATGTCATAAAGTGAGTGACAAATAACTACAGCAAAGTCTATACAGAAAGAAAATTAAGATAAAATATTAAAAAATTATACTATTATGCACCTGTGTCTGAGTACAATGAAAACAAGATGCTGTGGTGCCAATTTGACAGAGGAAAATTAGAATGTGAGGGCGAGTATAAAAGATACATCAGGAAATAAGGGAACATTTAGAACATCAGATTTCAGGTAGTATGTTGCCAAGTAGACAGCTTATTTAGAAACAGAATAAAGGTAGTAACTAAAACAACATTTGAAAGTATATTTTTTTCAACTATTGTAACAAAAAATGCATAATTTACTTGCACTGAATATTGTTTGCAATGCAGATATCAGATTCGTGCCACACTGCATTTATTCACTATCATTTTTTTAACCTAGGCTTATACATTTTCCATGAAGTTATTTAAATACCACCCCAAGATACAGAGTTGGCTCTGTGACTGCAAAGACTTTTTTTTTTTTTAAGTGTGAAATAATTCATTAACATATTCATGAGGGAGTAAAATAACTGCAGCCTTCAGGTGAAACACTAGCATAACTATAGCCAGAGCTAAATTGCAACAGAGGTGCTAAATCCTGTGAATGTGATTGCTATAGCACTACTGAGACTTCTACCAAAACAGGCAAGTGCTCATATAAGCTCCCAGGAGCTTTACAACAAAGAAAAGATACCTGTTTTAAGTAAGGACACTGGCCCCAAAAAAAGCCAGTAAGGGCAAATAACTGAAGAGGAAACAAGGAGAGAAAAACAAAAACAAAATTAAAAAAAAAGCAAGGCAGGAATTAGAAGGAAAGGGCAAGGAAAGATCTGTTTTGCAAAGTGCATAGAAACTTCTTTATTTGCAGCCATTTCCTCCAATCCTAGCTTTTAAAATAGACTATGATCTCTGGACCAAGCACTGCAGATGCAAGCTGGGAAGACAGCGCTGGCTGTATGGCATTTTCCACAGTGGAGACACCATTCAGATTAGTATCGTTGGAAAGAACAGTGGAAGCAATCACTACATTAGGACCAGAATGATCTATCCTTATTCCTTTAACTGTTTTTTTCCTACATTTAGAAAACAATCATTGCAGCTGCAGTCTGTCAGCCTTGATACTGTCTAATGTGCTGGCTCTTGAGCAGGAAAATTTTGGAGTATTTGCAGTTTTCTTGGTTTGGAGCAGAGAACAGGATTAAGTGATTATTCTCTTTTCTTTGCTAATACCTTTCCTTCAATGCTGGTGTTATTGTTAACATCCCTCTCTATTCATGACTGTACAAGTGTCTTGTCTTTCATGTAGTCTTGTTGGTTTGCCTCTAGTTTCTTTACCTTTTATTAAGAAGATGTAAAAAGAAATTAGTCTACTAGCTGAAGAGCAGTAGTACCAAATTAGTAACAGTCACACATGACAATTATTAATACAGGAGGATTTCACTTCAATTAAGTAAGAAATATTTTAAAAACAAACCAATTGTGGATTCCCAGGGAGCACAGACTATAAGCAGCTATTTAAAAGGTGCTTCCACCACCATCCTCAGGACTGTTATGATTGAAGACAACTGCATTTCCTGATTAGTTGGGTTTGTATTTTTTTTCCTTTCTTAAACTACCTCAAAAGCACACTTGTGCTCTGATTAAAACAGCAGTTCAGCAAATACCTCATGCATCTTCCCTTCCCTTGCAACAGTCACTGCCTTGTTACTCTGTCCATCTCAACATGGTGCAGCTACATCCAAGGTAATATCCTCCACATCACGAGGGCCACACTTACTCCCAACTCTCACACAGGAATTTGCACATCATTTGACATTTACTTGTGTGTTCTCGTGGGTCCTTGTCTCCCTCCAGTGGTGGGAGGATCAGACCTCAATGCACTGCAAACGATGCACCATCTGAATAACCTATACAGCTGAGCCTTCCTCCAACTTTGTATTTCCCCAGTGAATGAGGAATGCCAGGAATAGCCGTTATTTTTCCTCCAAGCATTTAAACTTTCATTGTTTTAATACTGATTCCTTTTTATCTCCAATCCATCAACTATTCAAGGTCAATCCTGTAAAATGGTCTCTTATGCAGTTGCAACTTTAAGCCATTAGCAAATTTCATTAACACATTCTTCATTTTATTTTACTTCCTGGTAATTACTGAAAATAGTCAATAAGATCAACATCAAACCAGTCCCTGAGGAACTCCACTGATAACCTCCCTCCAGCCTTATAGTTTCTTTCAAGACAGTTTCTTGTTATCTCCTTCAGTCGCTCTCAAAGTGCTTGTCCTAACCAGTCCTCCAGCTTAGAATTTTTCCCCCATGTGGCACCATACAGAAGACTGTGCTGATGTTGAAGTACACTCATTTTTTCCTTTACACTCAAGGCAAGTGACATGGCTATACCTATGAAAGAGGCACAGGTAGGGCACATCACAAGAGGTGTTGTCAGGGAGAAAATTAAAAAGTCATCATACTTGGCCCTGGTGTGACCTCATCTGGAAGGTTATGTCCAGATTTCCATTTAACAAAAAAAACCAAACCAAACCAAACAAACAAAAAAAACACCAAAAAACCAAAAAGCCCTGGAGGACAACAATTAAAAAGCCACTAATTAAAATAAACTAGAAGGGTTTGCTTTTATACCTTAGCAAAATGAAAGCATCTCAACAGTAAAGGGGGAGAAAACTGTTTAAGCAGAAAAACAATAGTAAGAAGAATTGATAAGAAATGCCTATGGACACATTCTGTCTGGAATTCAGAAAAGCTTCAAATCATGACAGGAATAACATTTGTGAAGAGACTTGTAGATAGGAAGGAATCTGGAAATGTTTCATTTATGAGATGTACAGCAAAGTTGTTGGCACTATCCAAAAGCAGTAGGCTTCACTTAACCAGCAGGTTCCTTCCATTTTTCCTTTCCAAAGATCCTGTGTGCTTTATTGTCTCCAGTGCAAGTCAGGAGAAAGAGAGACATCTACCCTCAGCATTTTTCAAAACCACCACTCTCAAAGCCAGGCCTTGAAGGGTAATGTGCAGCTTGGTTCTTATTCAAGCCAAGAAGAATTGAAGATATCAGACATTTTACTTGCATAAACATTCCTAGATAGTTGTTGTCTTTAGCTCTTCACTTACACTGCTGTCTGTAGAGCTTCTTAGATCAGCTGAAGTCTCTTCCTTGTCCAACCAGGACGTGCTCAGAATTTACTAACAACAGCTTCAACAGTGTGCTAAAGCTCAGGTTGATCATGAGCTGAAATTGGTGCTGGTATAAAGAGTGCCAGAGCTACTTTATTCATTTTATTGCCTCTGTTTGCACACAAGTCTCAACAGGAATGTTAGCCCACAGGGAATGACAAGAGGTAGTGGTTAGGTATTTTACTGCAGATAGGGCAATGAGGGAGATGAAGAAAAGAGAGGAAGGGGGTTGAATTGGGGTGTGAGGGGATATTTTGGGATGTCAAAATCTGTTATATTGTCATTTGCATGAATTAAAATTTTATTTAAAGCTAAGAGATCTCTATTTTGCAAAACCAGCAGGTTTTAAATCAAGTGTTAGCTCTGACACTTATGAGCAGTTTTGACAGAAGCAGCACACAGATTTTAAGGTTTTCAGGATTTTCTTCAGTTGGGTTTTCTTCTTTGGTTTCTGTTTGGATTTGTTTGGGGGTTTTTTGGGGTTTTTTTGATTAATAGTTTTGGGAAGATGGAAGATGTCTATGATAGATCTCTTAATCCCCTCTCTCCTCAAACTTATTTCACAGACTACAGTATCAATTCAATAACTCAGAAATAACATTGTAAACATATTTAACCCCACTGCAATATTTTATTATTATATTTTTATTGTTCTACTGACCTTTAACCCTCTTTTTCCAGTAACAGCATCCAAAAAAAAACAGAGAAGGGATGAGGTCTAATCTGTCAGTATGCCCAACTATGACCACTTTCTACACACCAGAATCTGCACTAACAGGCAGGTACAGCTATCATCAGTACAATAAATTTGGTCATCCCTAGAATAGAAGCATGCAGCACTTCAACAAGGCTATTCCTACACACACTTCATAAGCCTCCTCTGCTTGAAAGAAAGTGAAATAACAAACAGATCTGGAACAAAAATAGCCTTTCTATCATGCACATCAAAAAATCCCATTCCTCAAGATTCTTAAGAAATCAAGCCTATAAAAAAAAACCAAAAAACCAAAAAACAAAAACCAGAACTTGGGTGGGGAAAAAAAAAGGAAAAAAAACAACAACCACCACCAAGCAACTGCCCACTCCTCCTTTCAAAGGAGGTACCTTGACCTGCTTACTGGTTGGCACTCAGTACATGGGCCAGCCATGCTGCAATCCTTGCTTTCTATGACTAAGCAGAAGCTCAAAGAAGCATCCTAGCTATCAGGCAACAGGCTGACAAGGAACAGCTCAGGAAATATTTCGTGCTGCACATGAAACATGCTGCACTAAACAGCCAACAAGAGCACTGGTGTCAGTTGTGGGGGACAATAGTTCAAACTGGTGCCCTAGTTAAAGCTACAAAAGTGTTACATGTGTTAAATGACTGGCTATTGACTCCTCTGCCTCTTCCTTTTTGCCACTTTGGCTGAAAAAAACCCCAAAACACTACCAAAAAAACTCAAAACAAACAAACACACACAAAAACCCCCAAAACAACACGACCACCACACACCCCAAAACTCTCCTGGCAAGAGTTTTATTAGAATACCTCTAAAGGTACCATTTTCTGGTGGAATTTACAAAATCACACAACTGTTAAGGAGAAGATCCATTCATCTATACAGGAAAAAAACAGCTGAAATACTAGAGTAAAACTGCCATTTAAATTTTGGCAACAGACTATTGTTTTAATAATTGCAAGTGCCCAAAACCCTCTTGGAGGCTACACAAATAAGCTGGAGCACATGGACACTGTTCATAAGGCTTTTTAGTCTGCATACAGCTAAAGAAAAGAGATAGTTCTGCTTTAAATTGGGAGCTCAGTGTTGAACTTGATAGCATTGCTCTAAAGGTAATGAATTCATCAGGAGCCACAAGAGAAAGTCCACCTGTAGCTAATTCAGATTTACAAACCTAAAATAAAGTAACATTTGATCAGTCAGCTTTATTCAAGAAACCAGCTGAGATTAACTGTGTTGTCAGAAAGTGAGAGACATGAAGAGTTCTGGAGTTACTTCTCACTTAACACAGGCTTTCCAGCATAGCCTATTTTTTCATCAAGAAGCAAGAGTTTTCCCCTCAAGAGCACCTATTCTATATGTTTTTTATATATATATTTGCCATGCTATCAATGAATACTTCCATAGGTAAACACTGGCATCTGGGCTCCTGAGCAAGAGTAGCTCCTTGCTGTAGAAGCACCAAAGTAACAACACTGGAGGAGGCTGGGGAATGGTTGGCTATGTGCCACAAAAATTGTTTGCTCAAAACAAGCAAGAGAAGCTGTTTGATATGAGCAAGCAATAGTCCCTAGGAAGAAAAGTTTTATTTCCTTTCTCCTCACCAGTGGAGGCTACATGACCACAAAACAATCTATTACATCCTTCACAGCCAAATCAGATTATCTAGAGGGGGAGAGCTCTATAGACCAATGTGAATACTTGAGTTTTCTTTAAATACACAAGATGACAAGCCAGGGGACTCACTTCATTACACAGGAGAAACCAAGACTGTTTAACTACTCAATCTGTATTTGTAATAACACTGGTAAAACACTTCCTTTCCTGTATTAGAAGGCTGGGTGAATCGTCAGGCATCACTATATCAAGCCCTGCCATTTATTAATAAGGATGCTTATGAAAGAATTAAGTATACTACTGCTGTGCAGAAACCAAGGAGTTCAACCACTTTTGCCCTCAATTTATGGCATTCTTTTCCAGAGGAGTAACAGATTATTCCCTTTCTCCTTCTAGTACAGTTAACAAACCTTCCAAAAATTTTGGAGGTAAAAAAAAAAAAGACAAAAAAAAGACAAAAAATTACCCCTTCCCCTGTTTTTTCCTCTTTCTGGAAAGAATTGATTGATTGGGAAAGGGTGCAAAACAAAAGTACTACTGAAATGTCAGGTTTTAATATCCTACAAAACATTACTAAAATGTTATTTTAGTCTATGCATTTGTCACTCACTGCAACATGTTCCTGAGCAAAGTTTACAAAACAGAGCAGAAGAAAAACCTTGCAACAGCTTTCAAGAGAAATAGACTGATGAAGTTCTATTTGTTTCCTCTCCAAGACAAATTTCATTGGTGTTGGTGTCATGGAATAAAAGTAAGGAAGTTCATGGCTGAAAAAGCTTTCTGCTTGGGAGCAGGCTGGATGCTAAAGGAGATCTTGACTGAGTTCAAGGTCATTTGTCTTTCCACTTGTACACTTTCTGATGTGTCATGCAGAAAAATCAACTTTTTAGTATGGGGGCAGCAAAGCAAAAAAGCAAAGGCTTGTTGGGTCCCATGTGCCACTCTTTCATATTCCCAGAGCTTGTAAATTGAGGATAATTAAATACACGAATCTCCCAAGAGTATTCTGAATATTAATTAGCCAACAAATTTAGAGCACTTTGAGAATGAAAAGTATTGTGTATTTACTGCTCTCTTTATACATGCTGAATAAAACCCAAAAGATTATTTTTTATAGATTTGTTAGAGAAAATGAACTAAGATGTTGGAATCCAAAATAGTAAGCCTTTCTGCTAATGCAACTTTTGAGAATTATTTCAAGAAACTGAAACTGTAGGCTGTTAGTGCAGTCATTATAGAAGATGGCAACTCTTGAGCTCTGAAATGAAGTAAAAGAGCTGTTAAAAATAGGGAGAGAAGTCACATTAAGTCAGGAATAATAACTGGCAAACTTCTCTGGGTTTATGCAGAAAAGCATATTTATCAGTTTTCTAACTAGGATAGCACACGTGATTCAAGAGAAATATAATTCAGCATATTCAGAGCTGAAGTGAATAAATGAAGCTATAAGAAATATAATTCACTGACCAAAGACCTGCCACGGGCATGGAATGGGTACAAGCAGACCAATTCCTTCATTTATTTCACTATTTAAAACACAGAACCACAAAACTGCAGAGGTAGGAAGGGACCTCTGGAAAATGTCTTGGAAGGGCCAATGAGAGCAGGCTGCTCAGGGCTGCGTCTGGATTTTGAGTAACTCCAAGGATGGAAATGCCACAGCCTCCTTCTCTGGGCAATCTGTCTATCAGTCACTCCACCCAGTTTGTAGCTTCTTCTCCATGAAGTGTTTAGAAATGACTTCTGGGAGAATTTGTTCCATCTCTTTCCCAGTGGTCAAGGTGAGGGCGATTGGACTGTAGTTTGCTAGATCCTCTTGCTCACCTTTCTTGAAGATGGGAGTTCATAGGAACTTCATCTTAAACTCTCTGACCTTTCATAGGCAATCAAGAGCAGCCTTATAATGACATAGGCCAGCTCTCTCAGCCCTCACAGGTGCATTCCCACCAGGTCCCATCTACTTGTGTATGCCCTGTTTAAGTGTTCCATAACCTGATTCTCCTCCACTAAGGATAAGGTTTCCTTACTCCAGGTTTTCCCAGTAATCTCAGGGGGCTGGGACTCCCAAGGGCAGATATTCCCAGTAAAGACCAAGGTAAAGATCTGTACTTTGGCCCTTTCCATGTTCTGTTGCAATAACACAACATATACACATTTCTTGGGGAAATAAATATAAATTCTCCCTGAAGAAGGAGGAAATTCTTTTGCAGATATATCCATCTCTGAAAAACTGTACTCTGAGTATTGTCTTCAAATTTTGACAACAATCAAGTTGTTACTGATTTAACTTTCTTCCAATGCATTCCATCTCTATCACAACTCTATTCTTTCCCAGAACCTGACCCTTGACTTGAGTAACATGAAGATTCACGTTTGCCGGCTAAATGGTTTATTCAACATTTATGGAAAGTAAATTCAAGAAATCCAGGTACCTAAACAGTTAGAGAAACCTAACATATAAAAAAGAAGCAAAAGCTACAGAATTCTTTTAATACACTCTACTTCTGGACTACTCATCCTTCTGCCTACAAAGTACCTCAGAATAAATATTCTAAGGTAATGTTCCAAAACTATCCCCGAGTTCTACAATTGTACTTATTTTCAGGGATGAGTTAGCCTTCTTGATTTTCAATAAAATTTAGACTCCTAACTAATTCTCAAAGATGGCACTAAGATACTTTTGCAAGTCTTATCTTTGAACATTAGAAGGGGCCAAGGACTTGAGTCATTCAGCAGTCATAAACCTACCCGAAAATATAGAATTCAGAAAATTTCACAAGGAAGTTTGGACCTTAAAATTAACAGGCCAAAGCTGGACAGTGACCAACCAACCTAGAATTACAATTTAATTGTTCCTTACTCCCACAGGCAAGAAATCCCCAAATTTTATATATCAGTGAAGATCCATTTCGCTCTCTTGCCCTACCTTCAGGACTCTCCTTCATCACATTTACCCCTCAATAGTACCACAACATGCAATTGCCAACCCAATTCTTGGTTTTCTAGGATTGCCTTTCATAAATCAGGAGTCATTAGAATTACACACATGAAAGGGATGGGGGGAAGGAAATCCCTTAGCAAGCAATTTCCCAGACAAAGATTTAATATCAGGCGAGTTGAAAAACCAATTCCAATTTAGACGCCCTATGCCCTTAAGTTAAGATGCTCAGCACTGAGTATGTACTACCTGAACCAGTAACCAATCTGACAC
Organism: Galbula dea; assembly: GCA_013399015.1. Lineage (NCBI taxonomy): Eukaryota > Metazoa > Chordata > Aves > Piciformes > Galbulidae > Galbula > Galbula dea. The sequence continues at coordinate 56,288 of VWZX01003224.1, read as the reverse complement.
TATCAGCCATTTCTGTACAAACAGCCAGACCACTCCATGCATTCTAAAAGAAATCACTCAACAACAATTTTATGATTCACGACATTCATGGCCTTATTAAGGTCCATAAAAAACCCCTTCTTCTACTGCAGCAAGAAAAATATGTCATTATGAACTTTAGTAATGTCAGCCACAATATTGTGTGCTGAATAGGAGCCTGATTGGAAAATTTTGTAAGAAAACCTGGTTGATTTAATCTTTCTATGCCAGGTGTTGGATTTTTCCAGTACAATATACACAGTGGGTAACTGTCACAATGAAATCTCCAGCTTCAAGGGGTCTGATACATTTCAAGCTGGTTTTGTGGCAAAGGGCTGCATTTCTACAAGCTGTGTTAGCTAGAAATTGTCAAGTCAGAGTTGTATTTTGAGCCTAATGGAAATTTCTATATTGATTTCTTTTTAATTGAATGGCATTTTCACTGCAATGGGATAGTCACAAAGCTTCATCAAGTTGTAGGCTTTTTTCCCCTGCATCTGCTTTAGTTTGCTCCTATAAGAAATCTTTTAACCCATGTATCTGTCTTCAGAACACTAATTGGGTAGAGTTGTCTGTCTGGAAATTTTTTATGCTTAATGTGGAGCCCTGTAGTTCCTTCCACCCCAGCACCTATCTCCATTGTGCTAAGTACCATGCAAACCACTCAGCCTCCAAACTGCACAACTGACCTTCAGAGCCCACAGTAATAACCACAGGGGGGGGGAAGGGAACAGGACAGCAAAGCAAAACAATTTGATTTTGTTTGGATGATCCACTAGGGTCAGAATGAAAGCTGAAACTTCATACTTCCTAGCCAATATCCTTTCTTCTAGATCAGGGGAAACCAATTCCCAAGGACTACTTTTGCCTATAGTTTTTTAGTTTAAATGACAAAAAGAACAATCACTAAGTCAGGTTAGTGACAAGTTTCTGCAACCCTCTCCATCCTTCCCTTATCTCCAAAAGGTCCTTCATGTATTGCCAGATTTATCCTGTGTGAAATTGCCACTGCTGTTCTGACAAGTTATAAAGGAGAGAAAAAAACTTGACAGCTGCAAAAACAAAGCTGTACTGTCCAAAACCACTCAATATAAAACCAGGAAGAGATCTTTGCATAGGATTTCTTGAGAAATGATGAAATACTGAACCCAGGTGTAAAAACCAAAATTTGTATTTTTACCTTTGTCGCAGGAATAAAAACAGAACATAGTTTTGCCCACCAAAAAACTATCTTTTTAGCTAATCTTTTAAGAGTTAGACTCCACTGTTTCATCCCCTCATTTTGTAACTTGAAATTTAAGAAGCTGGTGATTCTGATTGATTACTGAACTGTCTTCAAGGGAAAAAGAAATAATTCCAGGTCATGATGTAGCCTTTTGCCTGCCCTCCTTTCCTCTTGCATCGAAAATATTCTAGTAGAGTTGGAGAGTGGCACTTTTTCCAAAGGAATATCAGTATTCTAAGAAAGAAAAAGTCCATCTGCTTCCCTGAAAAAAAAAGCCTTTAACAGATACTCTAACGTGCATAATTGATACAAAAAACCCCCACACTTTTGGTTCAATTACTTCCTAGAAATTTAAAGCTTTTACAGAAACCCAGCAGTTTTCTCACTAAAACCCAATCTATTTATCATCACACATTTCCATACAGAGAAGCATCATCTTTTAAAACAAGAATTTAGCATAAACGGTGATCATAGGAAAAGACACTCACTCTCGCTACAGTCTCATTTATTTTAGGGAGAATTTGCTATGAAAAAATTCCACTAGATTCCATTTTATTTCCAGGCCATGTGTTGCAACCTAGCTAACTAAACAAGAAATTAAAATAGTAAGATTTTAAAAGGACTCCAATAGAATTTAGGTACACAGATGTAGATTACCAATGTTTTATAGAAGCATAGCAACAATGACATTCACTTTGAAATACTCCTTCAATGAACAAAAAATAAAAGAGAACATTAAATTATAAATTAAATCATAATATTTTTAGCCTCTGGAAGCAGCCCAGTTACAGTTATACCCATTCCCACATATGCAGCAAATCACAAGCATCTGCACTGGCTTGTGCCGATGAACACACTCAACCATGTTGCCCTACAGGCACAGGGTGAATCATAGGTTAAATCCAAGAGCGAAGACGTATCTTTACTTCACTGACTACCCCTGACAAAAACCTCACTGTAAGCCAGGAAGGCAGAGTTGTCTGCTTTCCAAGACACCGAGGAGCTACCTGTGTGTGGTCAATATAGCATGAGACTCAAACTAATAAAGGCCCAATAAGCAGAAGTCATGTTGCTACGGGTTGCTTCTCAGGCAGAGATAAACTTGTAGGTTTTGCCCGTTCATGCAAAGAGCAGGTTGTTCCCAAGCCAGGTGTGATCAAGATCAAAATCCAGATATGACAAATTTTCTAATTGATCTTTATTTCATCCTAAAACTGCAATTTGTCAAATGCTAACGTTCCATACAAAAAATTTGCTTTTGACAGAACACAGGCAGGGCTGAAAATCTGCCTGGTTTGTAACTTTTTATTTACCTGGCTCCTCAGCAATAAGAAGCTGGACACAAGGACTTACAGGTTTCAGAGCCACCTGAGCTCCCAGCTGCCCGAGTCCAGCCTGTGGCTCCCAGGACAGTCTCCTGCTCACCAGACAACCCCAAGAGCCCACGTAGCTGCTGAACAAACCCCATATAATTCTTTTAGTTTCACCAGCAACCCCCACTGATTAACAGCAGCAAAACTGTCAACCCCTGTCAGCCTCAGTCAGGGATCCTAGGGCGCACACTGAGTTTCATAAGTAAAACATTGTGATATTGTAATTGCATGTTCTGGGGGAAGTGGACAGGTTTTTATCTCAATTTAGGATTATCACTGCTTTGGGATGAAAATTGGTGAATAAAAACTCAGTTTCAAAGTCAGCTTGGCCAGAATCAAGTGAATTGCTCCTATTTGGATCTCTGGCAAACTACAACCACTTCATACTGCCAGATGTGGACAGTTTCATAGTGGTCACAGTTACTGAACACTAACAAAACTAGATCTCCCAGGCTGTGTTCAAAGGGAGTTGAGGATTGTTGACAAATTACAGAAGAGAAAAATTAGAATTGTCTCAGCCAATGTCCTGGTTTGGGTTAGAACAAAACTAATTCTGTTCAGTGATTTTATTTTTCAGCTAAAGCTCCTCTAAGGAGCTGCACTTTCTGAAACTAACAGAATGTTCTCACAGACAGAGCCTGCTTATAGCAGTGATATGACCTAATGTTTAGATTTGCTGTCAGGGATTGGTATGCAAACCAAGGTCAGGCAATATAGAAATAACTAACAAATACATTGTAAGATATAATTCTCCAAGACATTGGAAAACAGACGCCTAGTGATAAGTTGCTACATCTCTATTTATTATACTTGGTAGTGCCACAGTCAGAAGAATTAAATGCTCTGCAACACATCTGAAACAAAAGCTTTTAGCATTGCAGTAGTATCCCCCCAAATAAACTCAGGCCAGGCCACTAGAAAATGCAGGTCTGGATTAAGTGGTCTAATTCTATGCTTCCAGAATTAAGAACAGAACAGTGACAAGTCATCAGATAACACTGCCAGCTGACACTGCTTCGCTTAGTGAGTCTGTCAATTAATACTGTAGCTTTATTCACAGATAAAAACAAACTTTAAAAAAACACCCCCAGTCTAATTCTTTCTTCTAGATTGTACAAGAACCAGCAAATTCAAACTAAAAATGATGTTCTGAATTTCTAGCAGCAACAAGCAAACACTGAAAGGTTCAAACTTACTGTTTTCCAAGTACCATTTGCTTCTGCTTAGATTGCAAAAACACTAAGAACAAACAAAAGATCAAAGACGGAGTCCATTTCACAGAAAATCTTGAAATGGTAACAACAATCTCAGATGCAAGAAACAAACCTCAAACAATAGAAAGCAGTAAGGAGGTAAACTTGTTCCAAGTCTACAGATGAGGCTTTTTGTTTATCAGGACAAATACCTTACTGCAGTTTTTCCCCCTAGTAACATTATTCCAGCCAAAGCTGAAATAAGCCTGGATTCAGAGCAGCTCACACCAGGTGCATGTAAAAAATCCAAAGGAGAGGAAAAAGAAAATTGTTTTGATGACATTTTCATCAGGAGTCTTACAGCTATAAACACACTGCTTTGTTCATTTTTATGTCAGAAGTTAAATCAGTTGTCACCACTCAGGAGAAACAGTATGAAATTAACTTCCTTCCCTTCTCCTTACCCCATTTTACCACGGATCTCTGCAGGCCCACAGCATGAACAGGTTGTGATAGAAAGTTTTGCAAAGCATTACAAAGGCAGCTCAGGTACCATTCAAGCAGGAGATTTCCAAAGGAGAGCCACGGAGCAAGATGGCATGTTGTGGTATCAGGGCTGAGGGTAGACAACCTCCTCCCTGTGCCAGGTGGAAGGAGATCCTGCTCCAACAGACCTGGCTGGTAGGTCACTGCACCCTGGCATTCCCCAGCACTAGCTTAAAGGCACCTGCTAGAATTTTGAAGTGGGCCAATTAATTTAGACCCAGGTGAATAGGGATGTGCTCACAGCAACCACAGCCTGACCATTAGAAATAGGAACTGGTGGGAGGCAGGAAGTACCAAAGCAGCTTGAGGCCAGTAAAATCTGTCTATAGGCTTGTAAATGTGGAGTAAACCTCTCACTGAGGGGGGCAAAAAGAGCCAAAGTAGCTGTAAATAAAGGGCTCAGAGTGAGATCCCAGGCATATGTCAGTCAGTCAGTAACATTAAGTTTCTGGTGATTCCAGCAAAGCAATTACTATGTCCAGCTCTGGAGTTCTCAGCAAAAGACAAGCAATGGACCTGTTGGAGACAGTGCAGAGGAGGCCACAAAAATTATCAGAGCTGGAACACCTCTCCTATGAGAAAAGAGTTGGGGTTGTCCAGCCTGGAGAAGAGAAGGCTCCAGGGACACCCTGTTGCAACCTTTCAGTACTTAAAGGGGGCTATAAGAAAGATGTGAACAGACATTTTAGCAGGACATGTTGTAACAGGACAAAGAGTAATGGTTTTAAAAAGGGAGATTTAGACTAGATAGAAGGAAAAAAATTTACAGTGGGGGTGGTGAAACACTGGCCCAGGTTGCCCAGAGAGGTGGTAGACACCCCATCCCTGGAAACATTCTAAGTCAGGTTGCACATGGCTCTGAGCAACCTGATCTAGTTGGGGATGTCCCTGTGCACTGCAAGAGGGTTGGACTAGACGACCTTTAAAGGTCCTTTCCAAATGAAAACATTCTAGGATTCTATGAATTCAGAGTTTCTGCAGTGTTCAGTGTTGGAAAACATTCATTGAGTCCAAAATTGGTCCCAAGAAAGAAGGCTTTTTCTGAAGCACTCGTGAACACAAACATGCTTTGCTGTCCCAACACTCTACAGACACCACAGCCCAGGTATCAGAGGAACCAAGTGAATGAAAAAAAAAAATTGAGAAGACTGGGATTTCATTTTAGCTATGAAAGAAAACTGCAGCAGTCACTCACATGAATCCTTTTCCCTTTGAGTGAATACTGTAAAGAAAAAGCAGCAGTAACTAGAGCTGTGAGTCTGCTAATTAAAGTCACGAGTTTGTCGATGCCAGCCCCTGTCTGTGCTGAGCAGGCTACAGAAAGAGAGAACAGAGAACCTGTATTTCAGTTGTGTGGGAATTGTGTGGCAATGCAACAGGCAAAGAGTTAAACCCACATGGAAAGTGAACAGAAATTGGAATACTTTGTCCCAGGAAGCTGACACACACAACCTGGAAACCTTGAAACTGTTCTGCAGCCAAATGTCAAATGGTCACTTTTTTCTTTTTTATACTTAGAGATGACAGACACTTAAAGTAATGTCTTCAAAGCTCTATTCAATTTTCTATACCTGAGCAGCTTCATGGCTTACTTTTTAATTGCTTCATCTAATGGATGTTGGAAGGTACATGAAAATTGCTAAGCTTTGAGACAGTGAAGTCTGTTCAGTTCCTATTGTTATGCTATTTATTTCCACAGTGGAAGACCATAATCTGTGGCACTCCGCCCTGCCATGTGCATTCAAAATGATTTCTTTAAAAGAACACTCTGAAAAGGACAGACTCATCTTACATTTCATAATACTTAATTTTCTGCTGTTTCTTTAGGTATGCTTGAATAGGCTGGACACCAGAAATCCATTCACAGCTGGGGCCTAATCCTGCCCCACAGAACAACACAGCAAACTCCTCAAACTCCATTGGAAACTGCTTAAATCAGGAAGAACCTGGTCACTAATTTCTTGGATGCTCTATTACAGAATACAGCTAACAGTTTGGTTTTGCAGGAGCCAATTCACATTGGCCTGGATGGAATTTCAAGACATTAAAAGCAGGAGGAAAAGGAGTAAAGAAGTGAATATTTTTAGAGAATGACTATCCATCGTCTTTCACAAAACAAAATGGAAGTTTAGGTGCCTGAAAAGACATGGAAGTTTCATATCTAATATATCTCATTCTAGCCTGGAAAAAATATTTGAGGCCAGGCTCAGACTAGGATTTAGAGTGCTAATGCAAGACTTTAGTGAACAGCTATATGCCATCAAAACTCGCAGCAAAAGACTCTGCTCAGCTCTCTTGATTACCTGCACTATACTATGAAGTGTCAAGCTTGCATTTGATAAAAACTAACCATAAAAGTTAAAATTTTGAGGGAGTAGAGTACCAGAATTTCCAGTCAAATATCCCAACTATTAGGGAGTAGGGTACCTCCTCTCTTTGTTCTGTTTGGTCTCAAACAAAGAACTGGAGAGTGCAAGACAGGTAGCTTTCAACTTTCTCAGAGGGGGAAGAAAACCAAATGAACATCTCTCACACCCTGACAAAATACCCAGATTGCATGTACAAGCAACAGTTGCCAGAACCTACCCCACATCTGTCACATTTGAAAAGAAAGGCAGACAGAGATATTTCTTTACATGCCTTTTCCTACTGTCTTCCTCTCAAGCAGGATCTTCATCTTCTCTGTGTCTGTTACCTACAAGGTAAACTCCTCCCTAAGCAATAGCCCTTAACATCCTAATTTCCTTTTCTTTCTACTACCTTGCATTTTCAGTCTCCCCTCAGAGCAGGGGGAAAACCAAATTCCTGTATTTCTCTTTCACATATTAACTGCAAGGTAAAATATAGCTGAAATTCCACAGCACTGCAGTGTGGAAAACAACATGAACAAACAAAAACAAGAGTTGGGAATAAGAGGAAATCCCTTAATTTAGTTTAGCTTGTTTTGCCTTTTCTCCTGCTGCCCATGAAGAAAGCAATGACCCTGGAGGGGGAGAGGAAATAATGGTTCCATAATCCCAGTTTGTTCTCGAGACAGAGAATGACTCCTCAAGATATTTCTTCTCAACTGGGTACCGTTAGACCACTGCCAGCCAACCTGTGACTAATTTAAGGAAATGTGCATGCAGCAATCATCAGCCAGCAGGCACCAAGGCAAGATGGGCTCACTGCTCTAGAAAGACTCTGCAGAAACATGCATCATTTCAGACAGCAAGATGGTGGAAAGAGACTGCAACAAGTTGACAGATCTTTCTCATACCTGGCCAGGTCCTGATCTCAGAGAGACTACAGTCTCCCCTTCCTGTCATCTTTATTTCAAGAGTTTGAACATTTACTTGAATGGAAGTTATGATATAGACACTATACTCTGCTCATTCAGCTTAATTCCTGACCCTGGGGCTTTTGGATTTTGTGCATATGCATGCAACTATTAAAATCCAAGCCAAAACCAAAAGCCTCTCTTTCTGAAAAAGAAAAATGTGAAATCAACCCAAGTCTTCTTTCTTGAAGTATTTAGACATAGATACACCAGGTGCTGAGATCTTTCTTTAAGACTAGTGAACTATTATGACAATGTAGAACTCTTCATTTATAGATTTTTTAGGTAACAACTCTCACCTATTGATGCTTGCACTATAGTTGCTCCCAGGACCTTTAATGTTGTTGCTGTTCTCTGACACAAGATGTTGCTCTCTTTGCCACAAACCCTGGCAAAATATCAATTGCTTACTCTTGGATATCCCAAGAAAGTATCTCCAGGGATGATCCCAGTATTAGCATGAAGAATCAGATTCTTCTACCACACAAACCCAAGATTCCTTTCATCCATCTCCTGATCCTTTACCTCATTGGCATTTGCACTATTGAAGTTTTTTCTTATAGCTCTGAGGGGAGGCTTTTTTGCTTCTGTTCTTAAAGTTGAGGTTGTCACAATTGCACATCTCCAGGATATGAGGTTTTTAAGAAAAAGATTATTTGGTTACTAAGTGACTCAGTATAAAAGCTGTCTCCATGTTCTTTGTGTTTCATCCAGTGTCAATGTGGTTTTGGTATTTGTGGTCAACTTATGGCCCTGGTCTTGAACTCTCCTTGCCAACCTGAAGCAAAGCAACAAAATCACGAGGAAACAGCCACCAGTGCAATGCAGCAGGTCTGGTTATCTTGACAGCAATACACTTAAGAATGAACTTTTATGATAGTCTATACCTATTCTAACAGTTTTACATTCAACTATGTTATATGCCTTGGGCAATTGTAGTGATCCCTCAGCATTATTTAAGCTTCATTATTTTAGAATTTCATTTGTTTCATTCCTTAAATACCTCCCTGTGCAGAAAATCTGCACATAGAGAAGGCTGTGTGTGTATACACACATATATATATAAAAATATGTATACACACACAGAGCCACAGTAGTTTAATCAAACATGACTGTTATAAAACTTCTTAAAAGCACAGCAGAAACCTGTCAGTCAAATAGCTGGAAAAGACAGATTTTGATATTTCTCCCTCACTGAATATGAATACATTACTTTGAGACAAAAATAATAATGCCTTTCTTGGTTCATGTTTTATGCAAAAATGAGCTGGTAGATGAGAGTGTTTTATCTAAGTAGTAGATTTAGTGAAGTAACTAAATTCTCTTCCTAGCTTCAAGACTTAACTAAACTCATGCAAATCAGTTAACCTCTCTCTATATCCCTTAAAATACCAGAAGGGGGAAAAACCAATATTCACCTTTAGGAGACATTCAAAAAACCTAAAGTGGAAAGACTGACATCAACCTGAAACTAAGATAAATACATATGTACTGATATTAACAGGGTATAGTCATGTGTGGACTTTGGAAACCTGTTTATCAGTTGGCTACTTCCATTACAGTCTGCCTCAGTAATTAGCCATGTGATTGCTCCTCATATGCCATCCAGCAAGGTTTTAAATCAAGCCAGAGGACTTCACACTGAAGTGAGTTAGGAGAACCCATGTCAGAGCAGCTCTGCTTTAGGGACAATAGCAAGTAGGCAGCAAACACAATAGCCATTACTCAAGTTCTCATGAGGTTCTTGCCCTTTGATCAGATACAAAAGACAATACACTAGCAAGCTTTTTTCATTTTTTTTTTTCCCCAATGTCAGTCTTCATGAATACTTAATAGGGAAGACTTTGTATCTTTTTATACTATTAAGGAAGAAATTTTTTTTAATTTTTTTTTTTTTTTACACATTCATTTCCACAAATACCACAGAAAATCCTCTGCCACTACATGAGTTTTTGTAGTATGTTTTCACACCATGTGGAAATTACTTTTTTCTCCAAAAGCACTCTGACTTTATAGCTGGCTTGACTTAAACTCTTGCTGTGAGTTTTTTTAACACAAAAAGTTGAGTATTTCTGAATTCATTCTGTCCTATGCCCTTTACACCCACATAAGGAGAATATGCAATTACTACAGAACAGCAGAATCCTTCCTCCACACACACATTGCTGTTGACATGAAGATATGTCCAAGCTTCTCTGTTCATTAAAAAAAAGAAAGAAGCTAAACTTCTACTGCCATTCCTTTTCCCCAGTTGACTTCTCATCAGACTGCCAAAGATACATGCTGAGGACTTAATCTGACTGTTCACTTCCATGGGAGATGAATCCCACACTATGCCAGTGAGTTGGTAGGAGAAGAAAATGGTGCAGTAAGCAAGTAATAATTAAAAGGTGTCTGAGGCAGGGAGTATCTTTTTTGTTGCAAGACTGCATAGTGTCTCACAGAGCAGGGCCGGGAACACCATGAAAACACATACTGGTAACATCTGAAACAAAGAAGCTTTACAGGTACAGTAAGACAGAACAAGCTTTCAGTATCTTTGGCTTCTCTGTCATACAATAGATAACATCACCCTGGACTTTTAAAAAGGATTAAGTTTAATTACATTGATTTTTTTTAATCTTTCTGAAGAACAATATACACAATTACTTTCATGACTACAAAACTGAGTATTTCTTCCCTACTGCAATATATCAAAGTCAAGGACAGCATAAGACAAAAGTTCAGCTTTCCTTAACCCTCTTGTTTTAAAGCTTCTGAAAGTTCCTGTTAACAAGTCCTGATAGTGACACTTTTGTATCAGAAAATGGTACAGAAAAAATCACGTAGTAGGAGTTTTCACTTCGGTACTCTGCTCATTTCTCTCTTTCATGGTTTCCTGTTAGGGAGTAAAAAGCGGTTGCCATCTCCTTCACAGAATGGGATAATGACCTTCTGAGTCAGCTCTTGCCCCTTCTCAATATTTTGTACTCTAAGAGTAAAAGAAAGTACTCAGAATGCTGCCCACGTGGTAGTTCTGAGGCAAGCACTGCACTGGTTCTCTATCTGGTACACAACTCAAAGGCCACCCTTTTTCAGGCAAATTCAACTCCAGAGCATTCTGATTCTAAATAACTAGGTCCTGATTTGCTATCTTGCAATACAAGTGGAAATCTACCCAAACTCGTCTACTGTAGTTGCTCACTGTCCTCGAAAATTTAGATAGTTTTCTGTCAAGGTCACACACAAGCCACAGTAGCAGAAATTAAAATGACATGGCATTCTCTTTGCCTTTTTTTTCTTAAGAATCTCCCCAGTTTTGCCAAAATATTTCATCTAAGTATTTATTTTTTTTAACACTTCAGAGCCTTACAGTCTATATTCTCCTCCTCTCTATGGACAGAACAATAAACCCATTATCTTCTACCCTCCAAGATCTCTAAACTATCCACTAAGCCTTCTTTCATATTCACCCTTCCACGAAAAGCAAGCAGAATGGAGTCACAGTATTCAGTAGAATTCATGTGTCCTGCTAGGTAACAGTGGCAGAATGCAGCACTGTCTGAGCTACTAGCTGACCACTCTACCCTTCATGGGAGCAGCAGCAGCACAGCAGATACAACAGAGTATGGCTGAGCAAGAACCACTTTGGCCAAATGGAAAACATGCAGGAAAAAATAGTTTCTATTTTGATATGTATGATTTGCAGGAGGGATGCACAATAGGGCGGGGGAAGGGATATTGAGTGAAGTGGAAAACATCCATTTGCAGTCAAAGTGAAAAGTTACAGTAGGCATGAAAGGTTGCTTTTGTTTGGAGGCTATATGACCACTTTGCTTATCATTTTTCTCCACATTTTACCTAGGTCAAGCTTTTGAAAAGCCATTTTAAAATGAAAAGTTTAAAAGGACCCAAACCCCCAACATTAACATTGAAATTAAGTAATTCAGCTTTAAAAAACAACTCATTTTAACATCTCCCATATGGCACATCTTTCCTCCTCATCAAAACCATTTGATAGTTTTGACACAATTTCACAAGTGATGTTTGTATGTCTCCTCACAATTTCAGTACTGAGTGCATTTACCCTTTGTCAGACTAATTTTACTGGGTGCTACCAGTAAGTGAGGATGCCCACACACCCCAAAGACCTTTGTCTTAGCTTAGGATGAAGAGAGTTTTCTACTAAAACAGAAGTAGGGTCCCAGCCCAGCTGCTTTGAGCAGCACCCCAGGTAGCCAGCCCTATCCAAACTCCATCAGATCCTGGTGCTGGCTAAGATGATGTGTTCCCAGGCAGCTTTCTTGGGCCAGGAACATCTTTATGTAAGGAGCTCTGCAATGTTCAAAACTCAAGACCATGAATTCAAGATCAAGTCTAAATAAAAAAGCCACCATCACACAGATGCACATCTTTACCTCAAACTGAAGAGCAGCAGTTGGAGAGTCCTCAAGGAATAGGCACACAAAGAGATCACCCAGCTCTCTTTAGACTGCACAAATGTTTAATAGGTATCACTAAGATTCCAGAAAGCACTTTGGGTTAGTTTTCTTGTTGCTGTTTGACTTTTAGTCAGTTTCTGTCGGTGGATTTGTTGTTTGGTTTTATTTTTTTCAAAACACAGTGGCACTTTGTCTGCTTTTTTTCCTCCATAGGAGCTAATGGAATCTACTCTGGCACACAGCTGGGCTTTCCATTTCAAAACAAAAGCTTTTCTTCTGATTCTGCCATAACCTTTTTCTACACATCATGGCCAATCTCTGTCCAGATCCTCTGATGCATCCTTGGCAAAGTGTTCAGCTCTGCAGGAGCCATGCCTGTATGTGTGGCCTCTCCTGCACAGCAGTATTTCTACAACATAGCAGCCAGTTGGGCAAACACACTAGATGCTCCTTGCTGGTTTTGCCAAAGGTTGACAGAGCCAGAAGCAAGAAAAGGCCTGGATCAAAGTGTAAACAATGGAAGGTGCTCTGCCAAGCACAGCTTGAGCAATAACAGTTAGAAAATATCTTGTCATTTGCTTCAGACAGGAAATACACCTTATTCCTAGTCTCTTGAGCTAAAAAATGGAGCTGAGAGGAAGATGGGTGTTGAAAGTTATCTGTCTCTGACTCAATTGTTTACATGATCCCAGGGCCAAAAAAAAAAAAACCACCACCAACAAACAACCAAAAAACCACCCCCAAAACTGAGAGCATTTATACTGGCCACTAAACTGACAGAACTTTGACAGTCTGCAGCCATCAAAAATTTGGTCACAGATTGTTTCTGGTTTGCCATATCTCTGCCTGCAGAGAAGCCTCTGCTGTGGGATGCATGAGGAATGCATATCATCTCAGGGTAGGCTGAAATCCAGTCACTCAGCACTGGACAATGCAGGGAGAAAAAGAACATTTTAGCATCCTTTATCTTTGTTGGTTTTCAAAATATTTGTATTGAAATAATTATTGCTTTATTTAAGAACAGCTTTGTAATTACGACTGTTAAAACAATGTATTTATCCTCCAGAGAATCAGAAAAATGTGCATGTGAATCAAACATTTATAGAATACCCAGACACATTTAAGAAGGCAAGCAGAGGGGGATATTTGTAGATTTTTTTTTCTTAAATGCTTTGCATAAAGGCAGAAAAAACCCACTTATGTAATTTCTCTAACAATAATAATTAGCTGTCATGTAACCCAGCACAGAAACTCTGCATGGATACTGGCACAGCAAATTAATCAGTGGTCTAGATGAGCTAAAGATCCAGTAACTCAAAGACCATGGCCAGCTCAGAAATCCTTGCATAACTACATCTACAAAGTGGAGCTCAGCTCCCAGCATGTAGGGCTGGTGGGAATGTCTTTCCCTGTTCTGATCACCTACAACAATAAAAGTCAACAAGTTCAGGTCATTCTCTTTCCTAGCATCTAGGAAGGAAATCCAGCTCAATGAACCTGGGGGTATCTTCTGTGTCATTCATCATCTCCTGGAGGGGACAAAGGCTGCAGAAGACACAACAGAGCTGCCACACAAGTTTCTGCCTGTTATTCGAAGAAGGCTGAGAAAATGAGAGCAGAAACTCTTTGCAGTAGGACTACCTGAAAGTCTAGATGCCAACCAGTTTTTACCTGATATTGTAGATATCACAGGTGTGTGAAGGCCCCCAAATTCATTCCAGAAGTATTTCTAACTTCAGAGTTCTTTTGCTTTAAGCTGAGAATGATCACTTCTGATCAGGCCTGTGCAATGCCCAATACCCAGGGCAAAGATGGGTCTGAAACCAGAAGCTGCTCTCACGCCACAGATCCTCTGCTAATTAACCTTGCAGATACAGTCAGTCACACACTGCTGGAACTGCAGGGAGTCCATGAAAGACTTCGCGCACAGTTAGCTAAAATCCAACAACATTACAACTCAAAATTCCTCCTTCACAAGTGTATTTGCACTTCCATCCATATTTCTTTAGGGCTCATTTGACATAATGCTCTACAGTTGGCATAGCCTCTAATATGTAAGGACACAGAGAAAGCTAGCATACTTGGATTGTCCCGCACGTTTTTGCTACTTAGATGGTCCCAACCCACTGTTATTCCAGATAATGAAGCAGTGTCTGTCTATTCAAAGTCTTAGATGAAGTTAAACTAAACCAAGCAATCATTAGCTCCAGAAATGGACTCAGTTTAGAGCCCTGTCAATGCTGAATACAACAGAAAAACTCCTTCATGCATCTTACAAGGCGATGCTCCCCTGTCCGTTCCATCTTATAACTTGTTTCTTTCCATGTTATCTCTTCTCTGTATAACCACACTGTTTCCTGCTCACCAGTTGAAACCATTTTGTCCATACAACATCAGCAACATTCTTTGCTTTTAGAGAAAGTGTTAACTCATCTGGTGCTTGGTTGGTAAGCCCACAATGTTTATATAAAAATAATTCTTATTTTCAGATAGAAAAAAAAAGTTCATATTCCAAAGAAAATATTGGACATTCCTTCTCCCTGATCCAGCCAAGCTCTCCTTCTGCCAGAACTGAGAAAGAAGGGATCCATAGAATGCAGATTTTTTCCTCTCCCATTCATATCTATAGGTAGCTCTCTCTTGTGCTCATTTTTAAAAACAATAAAGATTTCTTCTATTCTCAGCAATGCCAACGCTGGCAGTAAAAACATATATTAGCACACCCCTGACTGCTCCCATCCTTTTCCTGGTCAAAAGACAGTATTGACCAGAAAATTCATGAACTTCCAGCAAAATGCTGGTATTGACCTAGGAACTGCTGGAACCATCAGAGTGTGGGGACTTGGGCTCACAAATTCAGAGTTAATCTTTACACTTTATCAGATCCCAGGTAGCTGAGTAGGGTGGAAGCATTCAGACTAGCCTGGCTCTCTCCGAGCTTGTGTCAGAAAACAAAATGCACATTGCTCTATTTCTATCTCTAGAATAGTAGCAGAGATCTTTTCCTCATGCTGGTTTTTATTTTATGACTCATTAGTTCAGCAACTGTGCCTATGCATCAGCCCAAAACTCAAAAGAAGACTGCATGTATAGTTATTTAGTCTGTAACTGAACCACCAAACAACTGCTAGCTTACTGTTTGTGCCTCATGATGCGGTAAGCTTGCCATTTGAAAGCAATTTGGGTACTCAGTGAACCACAGTACCCTGTCTGCCAGCTCATGCACAGCACAGGTACTGTGTCAAATTATACATTACAAGTACCCACAGTACCCCTCATTCTTATGCATTATGTCAGGTTACATTGTGTCAAGCCACATCATTTTCTCTAAAGGAAAATCATGTCAGACAGAATTGCAATGATAAATTCCATTCTTTTTTATTTCATTTCATATGAATGGTCCATCTGTAATAATACCAGTGACCTCCCTCTTCCTCTTCCATCTCCAAGGACCTCTCAGAGGTTTTTGTTTTCTTTATAGAAATGCTAGAATCAAAAATGTAATTTCTCATCTCAAAATGCATGCTGCTGGTTTAATAAGGGCCCTGTCATCCAGTCCCTCAGGAACATCTCCTGAAAGAGCAGAAATGCAAAAAGATACTTTATTACTTCAAATCAGTAATATTAATATTTTCTGTTCTGCAGCACACCCACATCTCTTCCAAGTGGATTATAGCCCTTTGCAAACTTTAGCTTTTCAAGCGACCAACCTGAAACAAATGTTGGCTTGCAAATGTGCTGGGGCAGCTGCCCTACTTGCTTGTTCACTTGGTCTGAAACAATGTAGAATACGTAAATACTGCCTGAAGCCACTAGAAGTGTGGATATGGTGTGAGATCCAAGAACTTGTTTGTGACCCCCGTATACTGCAGTTTTCCATGTCTCCACGTTACCTGTTATTCCTTTCCCAACATCCTTGCTAGATTGTCAGGAGATTAGATAAGGGACAAGTTGTATACTGGGCACTTGGCACAACAACGTGTGATCTGGGTGTCTGACATGCTCCAATACACTTAACTTGTGTTGCTGGAGGTACCAGACCATGAATATATGAATGTCTTGATTGAAGCAGGCATGTGCCCTAAATTAACCATTCACATAATTAATTTTTAACTCCAACTTTGTGATAGGTGGCTACACCTGCAACCAGGTTGCAGCTGTCCTTAAACTGAAAGCCTCATAATCATAAAGCAGTAGAAGAGGAAGCACAGCTCCAATACAGATTTCTCCACAAGGTCCATCTCATCTTGAAATTCTACAATGAGCCAATTAGTACAATGCAACTGCTAACTCCAAAAAGGTACAAAAGACCTGTACAAAAAGCAGTAGTCTTCACCAGTGAAAGGGAACCCCAGAGGTGTAATGAGCTGGCATCCCTAATTGTCCATGTGGCACATCAGTCAGGTCAGCATGAGCACCTAGGCATTGAGCTAGTGAGGGCCTGGGAAAAATCCATGAGAAAATGAGAATGACTGCCATCAACTGTATTTAAGATAACTATCACCTTAATCTTCAGTCAGGTCTTGCACTGAGTTCTGCTACATTAGTTTCATACATAATTGCTAAACGCCTCAGACGTTATGCTCAGTATATTTATTGTACTGAGAACTCAATCAATTTCCTACTTGTAACATTCTCCAGTAATATATAAATTTTATCCCTTATTAAAACATACTGTGAGGAAATGGAGGTTACTGCTGATTTTATCTAGCTGTATTAGGACACAGCATTCAAGTGAAAAATAAAGAGTTTATTACAGCTCAGATATTAAATAGTTCTTGTGTTCAAAATGAATATATTTTTGAATGAATTTCATTCTACAAAATTAATTTTTTAAATTAAGACCCTGTTGATTGTTCATTCACCTAATACAATGATTTATCTTAGAATACTCAAAAAATGGTAAGTATTCCTATTGAACAACTGCAAAAAAAGACAGCTAAAAAAAGACCAAGAAATATCCAAGTTTTGCTCAAATATGTAGTAACAACTGCTATTCCGTACATACATCCTTATTGAACTATCACTTAAGGGTAGTAGATTAAATGCATTCTCTGTTCATAGAAATAACTTCTCATATAAGAAAGAGTCCCAAAGCCAGAATAGGAAAAAATAAAACTTTTCTTTTTTTACAGCTCTAACCAGTGAGTATTTGGGCACAAAAGCTACTTTCATGTTTACAAACAATGGATGAAGTATACATTCTATTATATGTACATGCACAGTGATCCCACAACAAACAATAGCACAAGACACAAATCACTTGGAGAACTTCATCATAAAGTGTAAATTTGAAATTACAGTACACCAACAACAATACCCTATGCTTTTGGATAACTTTCAGAAAGAACAGATGTGGAAAATGAATGTGAAGAGTAGAGTAATGCCTCTCTTTGTTCATCTAAAAGCTTTTTTCTACACAGCCACAGCAAGGACAGGCTTCTAAGCAGCATGCTTCCAGAACAGTAAGAGAACAACTGTTTTCTCCAAATTAAGAAACTTTTAAGTACATAAATAACAGGACAAAAACTCCAGACAAGAGACTCTCAAAAGGAAACAGGCATTCAACATTTGAGGGTACTTACTAGATCAAGTCTTAACAGGTATGTTTTCGGGAAACTATAGGCCTCCAAAAATTGAATCAACCCATCCAGAGGGCTGGGCAACATTTACATCTACACACTAAATAATTTCTGTGTGATGCTGGTCACACTGCTCAAAGAGGTACCCAGGAATCAGTGTTTGTATGAAGGCTGTATTCTGGGTACATCTTTTAAGACACATGGCACCAAATCTGCAAAACTCATGACTGATACTATCACAGAGTGGTAGGTGTTGGAAGTGACCTCTGGAGATCATCTAGTCCAACCCTCTCCTTCTAAAGCAGGTTCACCTAGAACACGTTGCCCAGGATCACCTCCAGGTGAGGTTGGAATCTCCCCAGAGAAGGAGACTCCACAGTCTCTCTGGTCAGCCTGGACCAGTGTTCTGACACCCTCACAGCAAAGCAGTTTTCCTCATGTATACAGTAATAACAAGCAGATTGTGATATTTCTCTAAAGCACACAAACCAAACTCTCAGTCTGGAGTTTCATGCTTGATATCCAGCTTATCACATACTTAAAAAAAACCCAAACCCACACAACATTTTATACTGAAAAAAAAAAAAAAAATAACATAACCTCTCCTTTCAGACCCCCACTCTCCAGCATTAGGGTGAAGATATTACCTCACCTCTCTAGGCCCTCACAAGCAGTTACTAATTAATACTATAAGCATTTAGACAACCCTTAAAACCCTCATCAGGCCCCCAGGGAGCAGCCATTACACACTGGAAACCCTAACTTTTTTTTTGAACCTGTGCCCACTTCACTACTTAGTGAAGTTTCCTTGGTAGCATCATCTTGCACAAACACCCTCCCCACTATTTCAGAAGAGGGTAAGAAAACATAGCAACCAGATTTGTGCCCCCCACAGCCCACAAACAGAAACACCCAGCCCCACCATACCTGAGAAGCAGCAAGCTGGCACAAGGGGTCCTGAGCTTGAGAAGCCACAGAGATGAACATAAACATAGCAAGAGCACAGCCCCCTGGCAGAGACTGAGATAAAATGGAGACCCAGTGCCAAGGGCAGAGGCAGGGAAGCCCCAGGTGGGGCTGCTCAGGGCAATTAAGGCTTTTTAGGGCCAGCAGGGATTTGGATTTAAAAACAAAAAAAACCCAAACCACCAAATCAAAGAGGTGGGAAGTAGGGGGAGGTTGCTTCATTTTCTAACAGAGGCAAAACAGTATGTTTCTTCCAGACTACATTCTGAGAAATGCACCTTCACCTGTGGCTTTCCTCATAAAAGTATTAAGTCTGAAAGAGAGAGCCAGCATGGAGGATTTCAACCTGAAGGGTTAAAATCATAAGCAGCAGACAACACAGTCTGAAAATAGGGAGTCTTTAGCCAAGTATCACAAACAGCTTCTCCTGTAGCATTTAAAAAAAAAAAAAAAGGGAGGGGGGAAATATTCATTCTGTGAGGAGGGTTATGCAAAATAATATCTTTCATAGCATTGCACTGCTAAATGAACCTCGTTTCAATGCTGCTTACACCAGCGTAGCTTTGATGTAATGCCACTGCTCCTGTTTTATTCCAGTTCAAGGGAAAAAAGAATCCACTCGTGTGTGTCTGGGCCTTTTTGTTATTGAACTGTATCAGAAAATACATCAAAACATCAGAACCATATCAGGCTGTCAGCTTTACTTCTCAAAAGCCAGAGCAGTGCATAAACTCACAAAAGAGCTTCTAGCTCAACAAAACTCTCTTCTTTTTTTTTTTTCTTCAGAGCTTGACTCCTTTCTGATCCCCTCAGCAGTGTGTGTGGTGCAAAGGCTTTGTGTGTGGTTGCTGTCTGTACCAATAAAACAAGCCATAAACCTGGAGTCTCCCCAGTGCTACATTTGGAAGATGCAGCTATGGAAATAGGAGGGGAAATTTTTTGGCAGCAGTTGCTCGCATCTCCTGCCACTGTGTCCCTTAGCCGCTTCAGCAGAAGGGATCACAGACAGCACTTGTGCCATGAAGCCCTTCTGGCAAAAGCCAGATCGTTTCTCACTCAGCCAGGTTGAAAGGCAAAGGATGTGCTTATCATAAGAGAGCTCTGCAATGGCTATACCTTTGCTGTTGGACTCCAGCACTGCACCCTACTTTGTAGAAAGGAGAAAGCCCAGATTTTCACTTTTTATAGCTTCCTGTGTAGCATTAAATTTTTAGTTTGAGCTGAGATGTCTGGAGAGAAAAGATAGCAAGGAAAAATCTGGCCTGTGTCTGAAACAGGGCAAGAACACAGTTATGAATATATGCCTAAGAGCTTGGGGCTGGATGAATTTTTCTTCTTGCTTTTTTTCTTTTAATTCTTGGACACATTAACCTTTTATGATGTCTCCTGTAAAAGTGTAGTTAAAATTAAAATTGTAATACAAAGAAATATAGCTGTTATCTTGCTAATAATATATCGGATTTATTTGCAACAACATACATTTCTAGCACCCCAAACACCATGTCATCTTTAAAGGTCATTTTGACTTTGATGCTTGAAAAAAAAAGGGAAAAGGTAGTGTTATCTACTAATGCTTTACTTCTGTGATCTTCACTTGTAACCTTTTCTTGCTGTGATCTATAAATGGATGCTGGTTTCTATGTAATGAGCTGGAATCTCAGATTTAAAACAAGCATAGTCCAACAAGTTGAACTGAGCTATACCAATTTATGCCTACTGAAGTTCTGGCTCATAACCCTTTCAGCTATGCCTAACTCTCTTGATACATTCTTTCTCTGTTAATCCCTATTTCTGTAATGAGCAGCATACCAGAAAAGAATTGAAAATCCATTCAACTCTACTATGTATTCTCTAAAATCCTTAGCAGCATGAAATAATAGCATGAACACAGGACATCCTCACTTTACCTTAAGGTCTAACAGCTTGAGCTGTGTGGTTACTTGTAATGTGGCGCTTGTTGAAAGGCAATAGCCAACATCTGACACTAGCTTTGACTTTCAGCCTGGTCATGATATAAGAATTTGCACAACCTGGTGGGACATTTCATATATAATTGGCAGGCTCATGCTTTTCACTGGGAGAGGTAAGTTGGAGAATTGCTCCAGTCTTTCCTCTGAAGAACTTTTATGTCACTAAAACTTGATGTTTTGATACACTTATCTTCATGCCTTAGTATTTATACTAGCCTTTCCACAAGAGTATTTGAGCCTATATTTTGTTTTACTGCTTGTTTATTTTTTTGGCATGGACCCATCCATCTCAGCCTAGCCACATGGTATCTAAAATACCATGCAAAACAGAACAAGTTATCTCAGATCTGGAGGTACTTGCCAGAGTTGATATATTCACTCAGACTGTTAGGTCAACATTTATAATCACAATTCTTATAATATTTCATATCATTATTATAGGATTATTATCTAGCAGTGCCTGGAGGTCTCAGAAGTGGCTAGCTCATCATGCACATAGTGAGAGAAAGTTTTATACTGCTGGAGAAACCATCCAAAATGAATTCTGGTTATTTAAGCAGCTGCAGTGTACCTTCTAATTTCAGCCTCTGGACTTGCACCAGACGTCATTTGGAGACACAGAGTGTGAGATGGCAGAAGATCATTTCCCAGCAGTGATATTAGCTCACATTGCTAAAGCAATTCTTAGTGCCTCCCAGACTCAACGTCTTTAATGGCTGTCCCAGGAAAATAAATGGACCATGAGCAGAAATAAGACAGGTTTCAACTGAACAAGGAAATTGTATGTGAGTTTGAAGTCATTTGAGACCCAGATGAGGGTTTAGGAATACGTCTCTGATCCATGTTTTTAGTTGGGTAATTGAAACTGTAATTCTGCTGAGTTTCAGCACTCTGTCATCATCTACATTTAATTTCACCCTCCAGGGTGCTCACCATAGTGCTAAAAATCCATACTAATAGGAGACTTTACAGACAATATACTAGTGCTGAATGAGAGACCCCAGAGCTGAAATCACAGTGAACTTTTGGAGAAGGAAAGAGAACAACGGAGAAGGTTGTGATAAATCTAAAAGACTCGCTGACTTCTACAAAAGATGAGGTCTGCCTTAACTCTGCTTTTTTGTTTTGTTTTTTTTTTTCAAACTGAGTAGATGCTGCTCTGCTCTGCATATTTATTCCATAGATATTGCAGATATGTTTGTCAGAATCACACTACTGCAAGACAGCAGAGTTTTAATATAAATCTTTAACACTGGTAAATATTTGCAACAGCAACAAAAACATGGAACCCTTTCTCCTTTTGCCTCTGATGTTAGAGTATAAGAATAGCCTAATATTGAGATTATATAGGGATTTAGGATAATATTAGGATTATATATACATGTGATAATTATGTAAGAATAGACTAACACTAAAGAATAAGAATAAGATAGCACATATTTCTGCATGGAAGATTCCAATTATACTAGGGGCCATTTTCACACTAAGCAACAGCTGCTGTTCCTCTTACCTACTTATGTAGTACCCACCAGTGGAAAAGGCTTATTGTCCCATTCTTTCTGCAGGAGTTCAGGGCTGCAGACATGACTGAAAGCATGCCCCTTCTCTCCCTGACATTCAGCCTGGTTTTCTGCTCAGCCTTTGACCTCTGCTGACAACCTCCTGCCTCATTTACTGGAAAACATCCACAGCATGAGTAGTACACTGGCAAAAATAATGGTCTGTGTACACACTTTATACTGCTTCTGAAAATATTTTTTCCACTACTGAAGGAATGTAGTCAGGCTAGCCTGCAGTCAGCAACATGGGAAAAAGACAACCATCCAATGAAAAAAAACAAACTTCCTGTAAGAAGTGGTTTCACTCAGGAAAGATGTTAGTGTGCTAAAAGAAAGTTTTGTGCTAGTGCAGGAGCGAATCTAAACAACCGATCTTTCGTAAAGGGTCTTCCCATTAGCAAGCTCTCAACAGAAATCCCCAGAGGTACTAGGAATCTGTAACATAAACCTGTGCTTAAAATGAAAACTTTCATCACCTTCTATAAGGCTTTCCTTAATTTCAACCCTGGCAGAGAACAATGCTACCTTCCAGAACTGCTGTTTTTCTCTAAAACCTTAACAAGACCTCAGCCAAATCTAATACACATCTCGCTTGCTCAGGGCACTCACAGACATACTTTGGAGTGACAGAAAAGCTTTGGCAATGATATTGTTGAGTTGAAAGTAAATTGGTAGGTTTGATACATGTGAGAAATGCACGTGTGTGTCTGAAAGGTTTAAAAGCTGACAGATGCCAGACCTGTTCTTACAGTCTAAGTAGCTCAAGTGCAGGTAGAAAACCATCACGAGAACACAATTTGTAATTTGCCCCTGCAAGCTTTACATTTGCACCACTACCTACTCAGTTATTCACATGCCCAATGTGCACACACATTTTAAGTCAGTCGTCAGTCTAGTCTTAATTATGTCTGTGCATTTAAAAGCTTAAAAACATTTTAGACTAGATGACCTCTAGAGGTCCCTTCCAACCCAAATGATTTTACAGGCTGCTCAGCAATTCTAGGGTCTGTACACTGAAGAAGAAATTAAAGCCCTGCTGAAGCCAAAGGGAGTTTGGCCATGGACTTCTGTATCTCAGCCTGGGCACTCACTGTGAGCTAAACTGAGGCTGCAGTTATTGCTCTGGCTATTTGTACCTATAGAAATGGAAGCTGGTAGCTAAAATGCAGCAGTAAGAGCCAAAAGCCACAATTTCAGTTGTTTATCAACTATGTTGTACCCCTTTCTAAACACCCTTCTAAGAGACATTGCATTACCAAAGTCATTAGCAAGTCATTTTATTTCCATTATATCCACATTTTCATCCAGAAATAGAGGAGAAAGGTAATCAGATCTCTTGCTCACCTACACACACTGCATGTTAATGCAGTTAGAGGTTTGGTTTTTCCCTTTGGTTGCTTTCTTAGTGCTAGACAAAACACTCTGGAATTCGTTAATAGCATACTAAACCCACACAACTGTATGTACACAGAAATGCAAATCTAATCCTGTCTTATACTAAACTTCTTCCTCTTCTTTCAAAAAGCTATAGGGGAAATCAGCATCATGGATCTCCAGATCAAGTAGTCTATTTGCCTGCCTACGTTGTGTGAAGAAAATACTCTTGGCAACTCAGAGCAATCACCAGTGCTAGACCAGCCGGCCAAACTGGCTCATAGCAATGGGGTATGAGGACATTTCCCCAAGGCCAGTTTCTGAAAGGAGAGAGTGAGTAAGTTGCAAAAGTTGC
This sequence comes from Galbula dea, assembly GCA_013399015.1. Classification (NCBI taxonomy): domain Eukaryota; kingdom Metazoa; phylum Chordata; class Aves; order Piciformes; family Galbulidae; genus Galbula; species Galbula dea. The sequence continues at coordinate 32,387 of VWZX01003224.1, read as the reverse complement.
TGAAGGAATTTTCTGTCCTGGTGCCAATGTAGTCTGGTGTCAGCTTGTACAGTTTACAGGGTCTACTCAGCTGTAGCTGAGACTTTAAATCAAAATTCACTTTGCATGTAATGATAAGTCAATATGACTCTTGAAACAATATTTTCACATTGTTTCATTCTGTTTATTTGTTTTGGCATATGACTTGACTTGAGCCTCATCAACATCCTCTTGGCTACATAATGTGGCTGGCACAGTTTAAACTGACCATCCCTTGGAGTGAGTGTCTGTTGTGTGAATAAATCTCTGAAAGTGCTCAGTGTCTGCTCAGTGCATTATGAACCATCAAGTTCAAACCACAAACAAATCAGGGTGGATCCACTCCAAGCACTGGTCACCTCAGGCATATTTTGTTCCTTCTCTTGATCAAACAGATTCAGACTGTCACAGCTCAAACACGGAGGTGGCATAGCCTAATTAAAATCCTTCCTGGGTGTCACATGAATGCCAAATAAAGCCTCATACATAGCAAGGTAAAAGACATGTAATTAATTAACTTAATGCTTGATTGACTGGGACTAGCACACCAACACAAAGTATCAGCCTTATAAACACAAATGAAACATTGATGTACGAGAGCAAAAAGGTTCCTTAAATTAATAACTTCATCTGATGACAGAAACTAGATAGATACTTACTTCCTCTTTATGTCTTTGTAAATCTCTCTTCTAAGTCCCACTAAGTAAATGGCCAGTATCTGTGAGGTATGGCCACTCATCTGAGGCAAATTCCACTTGGAATTTGTTATTGAACTTAGAGCTGGTCCAACTTCAGAACTGTTCTAAAAGATTTGGACAGGTATTCTTCACTGAAAAGAGTTTGCTTTCTGTGGGAACACACTGTTGCCGAAAAACAACACAACTGGGAAAACAATATATCAGTTTATAGGAGAAAAAAAGTTCTAATCCCCAATTCCAGCATGGTGCCTGTGGGACACAGAGCTTGGCACCTTATGCCCACGTCCTCCTTTGTATCCTGTACCATGAAAAATACATCTTGCTAATGAAACTTGTGCCTTACACGCTCCTACAACTCTCATCTTCATGCATTTTATATAGCCTACACTTCCAAATGATTTAAACTGTTGCTTGAGGAATCAAGTTGCAACTGAGCTGCAGTCAAATAAAGGTTAGTGTCTTTCTATTAGGAAGGAATACCAATATAGAGGTATGAAATGTCTATCATCACAAGTAGGTAGATTTAATTCCAACGTTCTGTTAAGGTTTCTTTCCTAGTAAGAATTTGAATGAGGAATAAGTAGTAAATTAAAGTCACATAGGAAGTTGCCCTAATCTACTAAATGGCTCTAGAAGTGTCAGCACACAAATGAGCTGACATGGAGCAAACCAAGTTATGCATTTTTAGTGTCAGCTATAATAATAACTGCCCTATATGTGCACCTTCGCAATCCACCCAATAGGTTGCTGCAATAACTGATGTTATCTAGGCTGTAGAGCCAAGTTTTGGGCCAGATTCCAGCTCCAGATATCTGCCAGGGTCATGTCCAGTCTCCAGCCTAAGATGAGAACCTCTTCTTCTTTCATGCCTACCTTTCATGGAAAGGAAGATGAGCATATGGGTTGGTGCAACTCTGGCATGCCCCAGCTTGGCCCCTGAATCCCCTTGTTTCAGAAACCAGGAGATCATTGTTGTAGCCTGTAGAACCAGACTCTGATATGCTTTCCCTGTTTACAAGCATTAGGTTCAGACTTGCTTCCCATGTACAAGTCTTTTACTTTGCATAGTAAAAGCTGTCTCAAGAGGTTGTGGTAGAATCTCAGATCCTGAGACAGCTGCAGAGAAGCTGTGTTGCACTGCATGATTTTTGTTAAAATTTCCAGGATCACAGCACTATAAATAAAAATAACTGTAAATGGTCAAAGAGATCAACCTTTAGGGTTTTTACTTCTGCCTTTCATAGGAGGTTGGCTGGATTGTGCTTACTTTGTCATATTTCCCAGTAGAAACCCAGCTGGAGCCAGAAGTAAGCAAGATGTGGCTGATCAGCTGATTTACACTATCTTGTATCAGTGTAAGACACTGTGTAATCCACAAATTCCCAGTGGCCACCAAGTCTTCCCACTCAAAAAAAACCCCCCAAAACCAAAAACCAAACAGTGCCACCTTTCACAGATACCTACCTGCAGATTTTGTGGGCTTAGTTCCCAGCACTTCACTTGTCTTGCTGATTGTCATTTAAAATTTGTCTGCTTTAAGCCAGATTTCATGAGTTGCTGACCCTGCTGCTGTGTATTTGCAGAGTGATCTGCCTCACTGTATTACTGAATGCTAACATTCCAGATTACAGCTCAAATTTTCTACCCTCTCTGCCTTTGCAGCCACAGGATAGCACACACACATTTACCAATGTAACCATGCAACTGGTGGTTGTTTAATAACACATTCCCAAGGAGCCAGGAACTACAAGGATGAAAATCGTTGGAGGCTCTAACTGAAACAGCTGGACACACTGGATTTGAGTCACAAGTAAAGTGGATGCAAAACTTCTGGGACTGCTTCTGCTCTCAATCTGTCATTCTTTAAAAATGATTATTTTTTAAAACTGTTCAGTGCAGAATACTCAGGGGAAGTTGAATTCTTGTACATTACCAAGGCACCTAGTGTTTGACTGACAGTGAAGCAGGCATACCTAAATAAAAGAGGTGCATGGAAGACAGAAAAGCAGAAGACATTTTCCTTACTGCTTTTTTCACACTCCTCAAGCAGACCTATTATGCTCAATGGTAAAGACAAAAGTAGAACACTCACTGCTTCAGCTTGCTGAAGCAGAAAAATGTTACAAGAAGTCTTTTGGGGTAGCCAGACACTGGAGTGGCCATTTCTAACTTGTTATTAATGACCACAGGGCTGATCCAAAGACCACTACAGGCAAGTGAAAGATTCTGTCTGACTAATGGGAGTTGGAGAAGCCCTGAATGCATTCATCCACACAAAGATTTCTGTTGGGAAATCAGGGTGGGTGTTTATGGGAGTACATAGGCAGCTCAGAGCTGCTGAGGTAAGCAAAGTCCTGCAGCTAAGGAGTTATTTCCACTTTCACTGAAGGACAAATGTTGAGGTAAAGATAAAATGTGAAGATCTTTTCATTTATCTTCTAGATGGGGAATATTTTTAATTATGTTGTTAGGCTTTTTAGTCCTCTACAGTTTGCTTTCCTTCCTATGCAATCTGAGATTCTTCCATCATAGCACCAAGGATTAGTGGAAAACAGCATGTCATAAAATTTTTTGTAAAAGGTAAGAGCTGGGAGAAGTGCAGTCATCACTGAGGAACCCTTGTGGACATACTTCACATTGCCCATTTGCATGCAACAGTTACTAATGTCATAATATTCTTAACGTATAAGACTTCACCACTTGTGGTTCCTCTTGAATCACTAACACTTACCTTTCAGGCAGCTGGTATAACATAAATCTATGGAGTCATTGCTCATTTACTTTTCCTTATTTAGCAGCTGAGCCTCACATCTCTGCCATTTCTCCTGGCACATCTTATTTTTTAAGAGAGTCCTAATGACTCTCAGTGGCTTAGTTCAACAGAGAATAGAGCAGACATCAAAGGTCTATACCTGACTTAACTCTATCCCCCATCTCTGCAATTCCTTGGTCAAGCTTCTAATCTGAATTATGTAGGTGCTTTCCAGAGCTCCAGTTCTGCTGGGTTTTTTTGGCAGAACAAAGAAGTCACTAAACAAGTGAATATTATAGTTCAGTATCATATTCAATGCATGGTTATAAGCATAGTTCCTTTAATATCACTGGCAGTTGCAAATCTTCTGTGACACTTCACAACATTATTTCTCCCCGAATTATTTTAATTCTGAATTTACAGCTGCAGGCACAAAATGAGAATGTTTTGTGATGATTTCTTCTGTTCTCAGTTAATTAGCATGTGGAAAGACTGTCATCCCTGGAGCATGGATGGCTGGTGTCTGGAAGGCAATCAGATTTTCTAAACAAGTCCAGCTGCAGATGGGACAGATTAATTTTTGAGTTCAAATAGGGAAAAAAAAATACATGAGTCATGGAGCTGCTGTATTTACAGATGGTCCAAATGTGAAAATCCACAGTGCTCCTGATAAAGCTGCTATAGAACATACAGCTCGTTCAGGGGTGACAGTGTCTCAACACCTTTCAACTGCATTTATATCTACCAGAGGCATTATTGAATCATCATGGTTGGAAAGGGCCTTCAAGATCATCAAGTCCAACCATTATTGACAGGCATTCATCCATTAATTCTGTGAAAATATTACCAGGCAAGACCAGAGTGCAAAAGTTACAGAAGCACTTTTCTAGACAGAGGCAAGTAATAACAGCGTCCAAGGAAGGTGCCTAACACTGCTCCTACCCTGAAGTGAGAAATTCCTATACTACAGCACAAACCAAAAGGAAAGCATGGCAAATCTTTCTCCCCATGAATATAAATATCTGGAAGGGAAGGAAAGCTGCCTTGGAGAAAAGCTATCTGGTAAGGGACTTTTTGATGGAAAACCTGTGTCTGTAGACCTAGGCTTTTGTAGGCAACACAGATAGACTTCAACTTGTCCATGATCCATTTAAGGTTCCTGAAGCAGTGGTTCATACCCCTGCTACTGCCATCCCATTGCCTTAATACCTGAGAGATTAATCAGTTTGCAGATGGGAAACTAATGCTGCTTAGAGAAACAACTTACGTCTTGCTGTGTTATGTGCCTTGTCATCCTGCAAGGTGAACACTTCCTATGCACAGCCAACAGTGTGTCCTGGGGACTGTCACACAATCCACATTCCCCATGTTTGAGGTCAGGAGTGAGCCCAAACGAACATATTTGAAACCATGTGTGCACAATTGCATGTACAAATAACAAGGTCAGCCTTGGAATTTACAGATCCACAACACAGCAGTTCTCAGGCATTGGCACTTGTTCCAGGCACATACACTGGAATGAGCTTTTCCAGGCAAGGGTGAAGCTGCAGGACCCTGACAGATGTGTGATGATGATGGTAACACTTGTTCATGCTTGGACTGGAAACTCTGCACACCACATCCTTGCTGTGCTTGGGTTGTGTCTAAGCCACGTCAACCTGCTTGGCAGTAGGGCTGGACCTAGAGAGTCTCAGGTCCTGAATATCTCCATCAGGACATCTCTCCTTCAGCTGAATGCCCCTCCCAGACAAACACTGGAAGTGGTTTGTTGCAGGAAGTGGGCAGAGACTTGTAGAGATATGGGTGCCCTGAGCGAATACACATGCCTGGCATAAAAGAAGCTCAGTCTCTTTTGTTTCCACTCCCTCAGCTCTCCTTTCCCAGAAAGAGGACCAAGAGGTTAATTCAGCACAACAGCAGCAGACCACAGCTGGATGTCACAGTCATATGCTGTTTATTGGGATGTCCAGTTGGATCTTAGCCTACAAATGAGATCTGACAAGTGCATATTGGTATAAGCAAACCAGCTAATGGAGCATTGCCTTCTTGTTACCTGCTGTACTGCCCTTATACTCACAGGCATTGCCTAATAAGATGGGAATAGGAGAGTCAGGAGATCTGGTCCTACTCTGCCTTTGATCTGCCTGTGATTCCAAACAAGTTGTTTTGCTCAAATGCTTCTAGTTTCTCCTTTTACCTTTTTTTCCCCCACAATGACACATAAGTCCTACCGTGAATGATGTTTCTCTACTGTGAATTTGAGCAGTATTCAAGTCCTACACTGAAGACTTTAGCAACAAATTAGAAAAAATCCTGAAAAACTCTAACAGTCCATCCAGGATTTTGAACTTAGGCACAAGAGACATGCTGTGGATTATGCACAAATTTCAATCGTTCCTTTTGCTTACTTGACAAACTGCCAAAGAAGGAAACAATCACTAACACCATAGCACTGACTCTCCTTTTGTTTACACCAGTTCTAAAATTCCTTGAGTTCAGCAGAGCTGCTTTTGGTTTACATCATTTAAGTGAGAAAGAATCAAATCCTGTGTCTCTAGAAGCAATCCAAGGTACTGGATAATCACCTGAATTTCTATAGCAATAAGAAGGATATTGTTCAGCCTACTGTCTGGGTATTTCCACTCCCTCTGTATGAGACAGTGTTATGTCAGAGACAAGAAGAGAGAGAGAATTTAACACATAATCAATTAAATTTCACCTTTGATCCATTCAGTTGTTTAGAAACATTATCTTGGCATCAGTGAATGATTTTTCTCAGGGGCTGACAAGGTGCCTATTTGTTTTTGATAAGGAATGATTAAGTAAGACATTCTTTTTCTTCCTGTGAATGAACATGGTTTGAAAAATGGGTTGAGTACTGATTGGCCCATTTAGTAATGCTCCCAAATCTCTGTGCCTCTGCTCTTCATGAAACCTTAGCCTTAGAGAGCATGATCCTCATGCCTGACCTAGCAAAGTCTTTCTGTTAGGCACAACGCTACATTTTGCTTGGCCTCCCCATGTGAGTGCTTAAGGAAGGTGGAGACATAGAGGTTTTCACAACCTTCAGCTGCTCACAGGTGGGAAGGAACACGTTCCCTCCTCCCCCCACCGAGAAGTACCAGTTCTGTCTCATCTTGTCTCCCCTCAGCATCTCAGTAGAGTGTAGAGCAAATAGCAGAGAAGCTATTTACCCAGACAACATGAGGAAGCAGCCAATAAACTCCTCAAGGTGTAACTTTACTGATCGCCCCTTCTGGGATCATACAGACCTACAACACAGTCAGACCTATGACTTAGCTGGAATGCTCAGTTAAGCAGGGCAGGTTCTTACCAATATGACTGATATGGGTCAAAAAGCTTCTGATAAATTCTGTGGGGTTTGTATCAGGCTCACAGTATAGATTAAGGCTCTAACATAGCATGAATTTAAGGGTTGGCTGACACCAACTTGGGCTGCTGTGTGGCTCAAGATTCAATCTAAACCTAAGTACATGCTGAATTTACATAGGACAATACAGAACTACCTCCTCCTACTGGACAAATAACAAGTTTCACAGTATATGTAACTGAAATTAAAACTTGTCTGTGTAAACAGAAAAATAAAGATTTGGAAATATCCAGATCTTTCCACAGTTGACAAAATGGAGCAATTCAAGTTCACTCAAGAATCTTGATGACATGATGGCATATTAACCCCTTAGTGTAAACGGAAAAGACTGTATTATGATAAGACACAATCAATACATGCAGCTTTGTATGGCTACTGCATACCAGTAAAGGAAAGTCAGTAGTTTACACCTAGGTGCTTCACAGCACAGCTTATGTAAAACATGAGATTCAGCATTTTATGCTGTGTCACTCGCATCTCATTTTGCTGGATAGTATCATGTAGCTTGTGCGGGTGCAGTGTAGAATTCATAACCAGTCAGACTCCAAAATACATGTAAATAACTTCACATTTGGTTGCCTTGCAATCAACAGTGACAAAAAATGCTAATCCCTCTAGATCAGCATTGCAATGTAATAATCAAGTATTTAGCACCACTAGCATCTATCCTTCTGTATGTGGTTTTAGGCATCCTAATTATCTGATGTAAATTACCTCTGTGTAAACTTGCAGTGTTTTACAAAAGATTTTTGATAAATACTATAAATGCTGTTGAAAATACTGAGACCCTGTTGTTGAGATAGAGCTAACATCTCCTTCATTTTTATCCTAGTAATGATGTAGCAACATATAGTTTCCCAATTATATATTACTGTCTGCTAAACAAGCTCTGTTTCTGTTAGCCCAGAATGTCCACTGGTCTAAATCAGAGGACCTACAGCTATGAAATGACACCTACACAAGAGCTGGTGCAATTTGTCCATTTCCAGGCTCAGGATTTCTACAAATTATAAATCTTCTGTCCACTAGCAATGCCCTGGAGCAGAAGGAGCTGTGAGATGATTAAAGTGAATAAATAAAGTGAACAAGCCAACATATATATCACTCTAAATAATAATTAGGCAGCAGAGTCTGACAAACTGAGCTGAATATGTGCCTGGGAGTCAAAAATTCCCATGGTTTAATTGCAGTCTCCTTGTACAGTTTCCTTTACCTCTCTTTGCCTTGCTCTTCAGTTTCTCTTTTTTATTTACTTACCCTAGTTAGGTCTTGTTTTGTAAATTATTTTGAAGGCATAACAACAATTCAACACAGAGCCATTATTCTTCTGAAGTTCTGTAATATATTGCCACATATGTACTTTTTTGCTCCTGGTGCAGATTCCTTCACCTGTATCTTCCCTCAACATATGTCTATGCTGTAGTAAAATCTCCTTACACCAAAAGAGTGCCCTGCTTCATGACTCTGGTGCAGCCATACTGGTGAGGTGCACTGGCTGCACCTCAAATACTGGGTTCAGTTTTGGGCTACTCACTACAAGAAAGATATCGAGGTGCTGGAGCGTGTCCAAATAAGACCAACAAAGCTATTGAGGGGTCTAGTCTTGTGGTAAGTAGCTGAGGGAACTGAGGTGGTTTAGCCTGGAGAAAAGGAGCCTCAGGGGATACTTTATTGCTCTCTTCAACTATCTGAAAGGAGGTTGTAGTGAAATGGGTGATGATCTCTTCTCCCAACGGCCTCAAGTGGCACCAAGAAAGGTTTAGGTTGGATATCAGGAAACACTTATTCACTGAAAGGGTTGTCAAGCACTGGAACAGGCTGCCAGGAAAGTGGTGGAGTTTCCATTCCTGGAGGGATTTAAAAGACCTGCTGAGTTACTGCTTAGGGACATGCTTTAGGAGAGACTTAGTAGGGTATGTTAACAGTTGGACCTGATGATCTTAAAGATCTTCTCCAACTTAGATGATTCTATGATTCTATGATATTGTGGCTAACAGCTGGACTATGTTGGCACAGTCACTGTGAAGGATCAAGTTTCCACCTTGCAGGGCACTTACACAGTGCCAGGCAGTCCACCACTGAGGTCATGTGGTGGGGAAGGTAATTAAGCTATGGTACAGGAAGGAGAGATCCCAGGTTACAATTTGCTCAGCCATCACCAGTTGCTGGACTTGGTAAGTATTGCTGGAAATGTAACTATTTTACAAGAAAGCAATAGCTATGGCAAGTGTCAGCACTCATACAGGCATGGAAGCTGGTGCTGGCTGGTGAGGGAGGTGGCAGCTTGATGTCATCAACGTTTTTCCTAGCTCTTACAATGAAAACAGAGAAAACAGAGTTCTGCTTTTAAATTCTTCTCAGAGAGTTCCTGAACAACACTAACCAGGAATACTGAGAGAAAGGAGGCTGCTTACTGATTGCTGTTATTTGCCTTCCTTACTTGCTGCACAGAAATTATTAGATCTACCAGAGTCAGATTGCAGGCTCTAAGTCAGACACTTGCAGCCTTTGTGAAGAGAACTCACTGACTATAAAGCTGTAACAACCACAAAATTTGAACAAGTTGAGCTCTGGTGCTAAGTGGGTAAGATGCTTAAGTGTGACACACAGTAAATACATTTTCTTGATCCATTCCAGGACAAATGTCAGGTCAAGCTTTTCAGAATCACCCACTGAAGCAGCGTTCCCTTGGCCATACTTCAGCACCTATTTGAGCAAAACTGTCTAGTATTCAGTACCACTGACTGATCCCAAGAAATATGAAAGAAACATAGATGCCCAGTAGCTCTGACAGAATCATAGTATCTACTATGGGATAGAGAGAATATGAGTTTAGATAACCAATTTGTAAATATTATACCTAATTTGCAACCTCATAAAACCAAGCACGTTTAAGGAGCTTCTATTTCAGCTAGTTATTGCTACATCACATGAAATCCAACAGCATGATCTTTAAATGCCAAGTGAAAATACATTTCCTCATCCATAAGACAAGAGAAATATATTTGAAGAATATCATTACTGTGCTGCCCTCTGGGTGCCTTTGACCACCTGAGCATAATAGGAGCTGATAATAGGTAAACTTTGTCAGGCTTTGAAAAGACTTCTCTTTTTAATTTAGTTAACACAAGAAATGTACAGATTGATTAAAATAAACAAAAGAGATCTCATCTCATCTCGTCACTTCTTTGTTGTTTAGCAACTGAGCAAATCCCATGCAAGTGAGTTTAGCATAGTCCACATTGCTTGCACACGTCTGTCTCTCTGTTGACAATGTTCCAACTGTTTCACTCATGTGGTTACTTGGAATTTACTTGAATTTCAGATTGCTTTTGGACAAATAAGACCTTGGAGCAAGAAGAGATTCTCTGGTGTGTGGCTTCTCACTGTCAGTTTGATACAACAAAAGACTGAGCATGCTGAGGGTGAGCCTGCAAAGTACTTGACATAAAAAATGTGTTTTACTTAGCACGTCAGAGGAGCAAGCCCCATTCAGAGTCACCTTCTGTAGCAGTGACAAATGCTAGCTTCTACCAACTCTGCCAAAGAGCCTTTTCCACTCAAATCAATGTTAATTCCACCTCCATCACAGGTACCAGGAGTGGGAGGTCAAGATCTACAAATAGCACAAACAGCAGCATCCCCCGGAGGGCTGAGAATTTCAAATCTGTGGGAGCCTTAATATTTGCATCTCAGTCTAGAAGCAAAGAGTATGGCCCTAGGAACCCAATCACATGAGCAGTCCTGTTCATTATAGATGGGCTTCTCCCTAATTCAGTATCACCAAGCCAGCCCTAAACTGCCAGCACAAACATAAAGGGGTCCCACACCCTTTCTTTCCCATTTGTGGGGAAGTTTATTACAGCACTTAATATACACAGTTACATGAAGGAGAGGTCATCCTCTATAAATCCAGTCTAGATTTTAATAAGTGCTGTGACTAATTTTTATATTTTACTTTTCTAATATAGTCATCATCTGGCAAGCCTCATTTTCTTTGCATTTAGATATATTTTCCTTTGGTTGGTAGCATCCTGTGGCCATGTACTGAGGGCCAGAACATGCAATAACACCTCCCAGAAAAAAGGAGCTCACAATCTGCATTTTTAACAAAACTAGTGCATTGATTCACTGTGTATCCTGCACATTACTTTTCTAGAGTTATTTCTTGATCTTTTTGCCATTAGAACACCTCCAAAAACTTCAATCCAGCTGCTAGAAATGAAACTAAAATTGCTTTCAGTCCTGTGTCAAGCAAGATTCTTATGAGTCACTGCTAGTATACATCCATACATTTGCATGAGTCAGAATTTCATCATCAGTATTGCTATACTCCTCCATATCATGAAAAATGCTGACTATTCAAATTATAAAACATTCATTTATGTCCTATCCTTAATTTGCTGATTCTGCTGAGCAAGGTAATTATCCAACATCAAAAAAGGGTTTGTTTTCTTTGAAAAAGGAGTGGGATAAGAAATTATTATGAAAAAAAAGAAAAACAAACAGTAATTTAAGGCACACAACCACAAAGCTAAACAAGACTGTCTAGCTGCAGCATAAACAATTTTTTCATAGTTCTGTTACTATAGTTAGAAAGAATAAAATACACCTGACCTGGCTTTTGTCTCTCACTGGTACAGCAGGTTATTGAAAGATTAGGTGTCTTGACAGCTCCTTGCAAAGTGAAACCTTTAAAGTATTCACTCTTGTGTCTATTCTTAACCTCATATAATAAACCAGGATTAAGTCAATCTCTATTAGTTTGAAAATATTTCATAGAATTAAATGTATAAACACTTCAAGAATCAATGAATAATTCCTCAGGTAGTTACTTATTTGTGGAATTAGTAATTTTTAACAGAGCATGACTACAAAAGCCACAAATTGGGGCAAGTTTACCTGAGAAATAGATGATAGTTACAAGAAAGCTAGTGGGGTTCCTTTGCCCATTCAAAACAAAAAAGCCATGAAAACACATGTAAGGTGTTTGAGTGTTCTTCAAAGTCTGCATGTTCTTAATTTCTCAATAAAACTTTAAAAATGGAAGCTATACAATGATCATTTCAGTCTTTATTGTTTATCTGAAACTATAATTGTAGAAAGTAAATGTTACTCCCAGAAGCTCTAAAAGGTAGGAAAAGTCCAGGCAGATTAAAAGGAAAGAAAAACAAAGTTAGCTGCATTTCTCAAAATTCCAGCTTTCATTTAAGAAAAATAAACCCTCAAAACTTCCTGATTTATTTCTTTTTCCCATTAATTTTATTTAAATCACTTGCTGCTTGTTTTATTTGCTCAGATGTTTTCAGCCTCTGGAATAAAAAGGAAACAACAAAAACAACAAAAAACCCAAACAACATTAAAAATGTTTAAGAAGGAATGCATTGTTTTCCTCCTTGTACAAACTGTTTTGCTCTTTTTTTCTGAACCATTTAGTTAAATCATTGTGAGCTTATGTTCATGGCAGAGTGGAGAATGGTATCTTCCTAGTGAGGCAAACTGAGTGACCATCTGAATTGTAATCATAGAATATTTTGGGTTAGAAGAGACCTTTAAAGTTCATCTAGTTCAATCCCCCTACAGTGAGCAGGGACATCCCAACTAGATCAGGTTGCTCAGAGCCCTGACCAACCTGACCTGAAATGTTCCCATGCGTGGAGCTTCTACCGCCTCTCCGGACAGCCTGGGCCAGTGTTTCACCACCCACAGTATAAAAACTTTTTTTCCTTCTATCTAGTCTAAATCTCCCTCTTTTAGTTTAAAACCATTACCCATTGTCCTGTCAGAACAGCCCCTGTTGAAGACTCTTCCCCTCTCGTGGATTTTGCTACAGCTGCTGCTACCCAAGGCTCTAGCTCCAGGTAATGGTGCGGTGGCTGTGCATGTGGACACTTGCTGTCGCAAACCCGTGGTGCTGAGCCACTCTTTAAAAATGTGCCGTTCTGCAAGACCCACTTTCTAACTCAAGCACTCTACTTTGGCTGATTCTTCACCCAGCCTCTTTTCAGGGGTTTAACTCACTTGCCTGAAGCAATCAGATAGAAATCAAGGGAAAAACAGAGTAAGGTGAACCAGCTCTTGTGGGTCAGCCCCAGTGATTAGCTTTTTGTTGGATTTTCATTAGTGCTTCAACTGGGGATTGTATTTGCAGAGAAAAAGGCACTGAATTCATGATCATCAGGCTCAGTGTTTTGAGATGAACTCTGGTCCAAGAAGAGAAACTCAGAAGATGAAATAGTTAAGGGAAAATTCTTGTGTCTTCTCAGGGAAATGGAAGAGGGATACTTTGCAAACCAGAACTGCTTTTATAATTAATTTAGGAGGGTTTTTTTCCCCCTCTCCCTTTTCTTCCCAACAGTAGTTAGCTGCTATTTTCACCATCTCCTTATTACATAGTACTGGTTTGTGGGAGGATTCAGCTTCACACGGCATCCCACACAGGTTGTCATTTTGTCAAGAATTCCTTCATTAACAAGCTGTCAATACCCTGCCAACAGCCACCATTTGGTTTGTGAAGGGAATGGGGGCTCTGGAGTGAAGAGTTGGCTCCGTACCCTTTCCTTTTTTTTAAAGAAGAAATAAATAAATAAGGCAAGAGGCAGATGTCTGCCAGTCTGTTCCTTTGTGACACATTGCAGCCTTTTCCACTTTTTAAATTTTTTTCCCCTCTTGCTGAAAGAGCAAGGCAGAAGAGGAGGGAGAGGAAAATCACACAGACTGTGTAGGTTGTAACTCAAGTCACTCTCTTTGTCACACTACTTCCTCCTGAAGCCAGGTTGCTTGAGCACTCTGCCCCATACTACCTGTCAGCCCCACAGGCCCCCTGATGCGTCCCTTAGCAGTAAGGGAAAGCTTGAAAGCAACACAGGCACAGTTTTGCCTGCAACCTTTAAAACAATCATCCTAACGAAATATGAAAAGAGCTTGCCGGTCACATAGGTGCTTCCAGAGGAGTTTGTCCTTTCCTGCTAATTAACTGGATTAATACAGATGCTGACAGGCTTTGCCAGATCCTCCCATCACTATTCTGTTGAGATGTTGATGATTAAGAATGGCTTTGTGCATCTACCCTCTTGAAAGCCATACGGTATTTGTAGAGTCATCTTTTTTTTTGGTTTTTACACCTGTTATCTCCAAAGATCAAATCCCAACTTGATTTCACTGATTAGGTTTTGATTGCACTGTGCCTCCCAGGTAGAGTCTCCGGGTTAGCACAGATGCTGAGAGAATTGGGGCATTTGTCCATCATCTGGGGCATTTCTGAAAACCTGCTGTTGTAACTGACTTTCAGCAGGAATTTAGCCGGGTTGGCAATGCTGACTGGCAATGAAAAGGCAGGCAGTGAACAGAGAGAGCAGAGAGGAACAGAAATCTATGTGGTATCCAGAAACCACACAAATAAAGGACTGTTCAGATTGACAGGAAATGAAGTCTCTGGAGGCCTCTGGTATGTTTTTGGTTCTTATGTGCCAGTGAGGCTATCATTATGCCCAGGAGGCTCTCAATGGAACTCAGGGGAATCAAAGAAATATTATTTTTTAAAATCTTTTTGTTCCTGTCTAATCATTATCACTTAAATGTGAAGTAGACCCTCCTTTCAGTTGGAAAATCAGATATGTAAGGGCCACATATGAACACAGAACACTTGACACTTATTTGCCAACAGCCTCATCTACACGCAGCTACCCACAAACACAGGTTTATAGTGAACCAGCTACAACTTACAGTTTATGTTAAAAACTCAGTTCCAGCCTTTACTTTTGAAGAGGTACAAAGGTGTTTGTGCCCCTGTAATTCTCAGATACAGACAAAATTATTCAACTGTGAGGAGGTAACGCTACCTGATTCTTGCCATACCATACAGACACCTTTTGCACAAGAGTGGGTGCCTGGATGATGAAGGAGGCAGCAAAGAACACTTGAGATTCCAGTATGAAAAGCAGGTTCCAGCTACATCAGATGCACCTCTGACGTTGCTTTAAAATATTCAACTGCAGTGTCAACACTTCTATCTGGATGGAAAAACCTCTCCCCATGCCAAAATTGCCATGCAGCCCACACAAGTGGAGCCAAGGAGTAAGTAGCAATGAGGTGAAGCAGGTTGGATGCAGTATGCACCAGACATCCTCTCTAGTTATATTCTCTCTCTTACTCCTTCCTCCCAACTTCTTGTCTTTCTCTCATTTTATGCTTATTTAAAGCTTTTCCTATTGGTGCTTGTAATACTTTATGGTATAAATGCAGGATAAGCAGAAACAACAGGGAAATGCTTTGGT
This sequence comes from Galbula dea, assembly GCA_013399015.1. Taxonomy (NCBI): domain Eukaryota; kingdom Metazoa; phylum Chordata; class Aves; order Piciformes; family Galbulidae; genus Galbula; species Galbula dea. Next base: position 17,252 of record VWZX01003224.1, on the reverse strand, counting down.
AGGAGTGCATGCAGAGAGTATGCACCTTGCAAGACACAAGTGTGTGTGTGTATATGTGCGTGTGTGTGTGTGCAGGTTCACCTCTGCAAACTTTCCATCCTCTTTGGGCCTCTTCAAGCTGTCACCACCACTGTCTCAACCCAAAGCCAGGCACTGGACATCCCACTGTCCTTCCTGACTGCAGCATTCAGGGAGGTTCAGCCAGAGGCCTTCAGATGGGGATTGTCCCAAAGGCCTCCCAAGGCAAATGTTGCAGGTGCCTCCCCTTGCAAACCTGCAAGAAGTATTCACTACATATTTTAACTTTGCCAAAACCCGGAGCCTCCATTTTCCCTGGAAGCTTCTTTTGTGCTTGTTCCCACATTAAATAAATTCAGCATGGGAGTATCTCTTGTCATAACTAGGTCCAAAGGACCTTTGTCCTTCTTCCTCACATTACCTTTTCCAAAAGTTGGTTAGTAATTCTGAAGGAAAACCTTTAAATAACACATTGTAGTCAGAGAAGCCAGAGGGAAACTAGGAGGCTTGCATTTCAGAAGACTTCTCAACATGCAAATGAGCAAGATTCCATGGCTAGTAAACACTTACTTGCCTTGGATCTTCAAGGGGATCATAAATGAATCAAAGAGATCTAACAAATAATGTTTTGAACAGAGCCAGGCTACATGTTTATAGTGTCCCAAATGGCACATTTTTAGAAGAACTTCTGCAGAAGATTTGTCCACACAGTAAGCAGTGGGAAAACTAAAACAGTAGGAATCAGGATGTGACCCAGAATCCAGCTTCTAGGATGACTCTTTATCTACAGCAATTTCCATGAGTTAAATGAAGACAATAAAAACCTGAGACAGGTTCAAAAAGAGGCTCTGAACAGTACTTTCAAAATCCTGTGCTCTGTTACAGATAGAATCACCTACATTTTTCAAGTGGTACTTGGGGGTCTGGCCATATGGTTCCCATATACCTTAATGGGACTCAGACAGCCAAATCCTTTATGCAGCACTTCAACAGTGTTAAAAAGAATGCCAGGCTCTATAACCATCATTGTTATTTGCTGCAGAGCATTAAAATAATAAAAAATCCAGCTGGATGCTGGATTTAAAATGTTCCTATTATAAAAATGTTTCCTTAAGCAAGAAAAAAGAGGGACCAAGGCAGAGAAGTTATTAGTAAGAGTGAAACCCTGATAGACCAAGATAGTGCTGCACAGCAAGTATTGTCATCACCATTAGTTCAACATTAATGTTATTTAAACATGGGCAGGACTGGAGATAACAAACTAGAACTAGTTCTTCACTTTCAGTATAGCATTAAGAAAAAATAATGAATCGCTTCTTCTGATAGTGGAAGATGCAGCATTATTCCTTCCCTTTTTTAACCAGGAAACAAAAATGTCATTCCATCCTGGATTATTTCAAAGCCTTAAATGTAGTGATTTTCACATAGGATTTCTTGAGCTGGTTATTTGTGTCTCAGAACAGGAGTGCTTCTAAAATATCTGGGTGGACACCGAATGACAACATGTTTAGAGCATCACCCCAAAACAGTTTCTTTGGGCTGCATTGAGTACCCAGTGCCAATGAACACCTCTGGTTTTTTGGTGAAGAAAAAAATCTCCAGGCATTAGCACACACTCCTGAACTGGGTGACTGTTTCCCTTGCAGGTACTCAGGTTTACCCAGAAACAAACCTCCCAGTTTTCTGGCAAGGATGTTGATCATGTTGAATCACATTATCAAAATGAGAAAAGAGCAAATTCTTCTAATAAGGCAAATCTGCCCCCATGAGCTTTAATGAAGCAATGCCAGTTTACGTTGATTTTAACTGTAGGCTCAAGAGTCTTACTCATATTTGTATTTGTAGAACATCTGTCTAAAAAGCAATACAACAAAATCCTCATAGCAAACTTAGCCCAGGACAAAGAAACTGAATTTTCTTTGAAGCTTAAGCATTTACTGCATTTTAAAAGTTTTTAAAATAAATGATAGATATGAAATGTTTCAAGATTCAGCCTAGTGTCTGGGAAAAACAGTTAAACAATGACTCTGATGAGATTTGAAGCCTACGTAATTAAGTTTTGCATGCATGAGCCTGGAGTTAATTTTTTATGTCTCATAATGTTTCTGTAGAGTGCTTCATTTTTTATTGGTTAGCTGTGAAGTTTTAGCTGCATTCTTTTCTTGTTCACACAATAATAAAATATACTGTATCTACAAAAATCATTTGACATGAGGCCCTATCATGGCATTGTTTCTGAAGCAGCTTTGCTTTCGCAGTATCAGTTGTATTGCTCTCCAGACCCACTTCATTTACTCTACACCACTTCCTAGCAAAGATAGGACCACAGCCAAAGGGCATCTTAACTCAGGAAACCAAAATCTTTCCTGGGCCTTTCATGTTAGACATAGCCTGTGAGCACTTGTCAAGTCTCCTTCTAGCTTCCTATTATGGATTTGAAGAACCCATTCAGGTATTCTCACATGGCTTATCCCAGGGCAAAAAAATAAACCCAGTTCTATAGAGACCAATAAAATTATAGACAAAAAAATGCAAAAATATTGGTCTATGCTTGCAATTTCCTCTTTGGCAGTCTCAAGATTTGCTGTTCTGCCTGTTGTGTAGAAACACAGAAAAATCCATGATGTGTATTTGAAGCCAAGATGCTAAACACAAGTCAATATTCCTAATGATAAAAGCAGATTCTAGAAGCTGTTACAACCCAGGGAAATCAACCAATAACAACTGTAAATTGCTAATGTCTCTGCCATGCAGTCTGGACTAAAAGTGTATCAATTTATGAATATAATGTAAGTTTGTATTACATGCACAGTTATCAAAGCAAACATGGGCTGAGAGAAACCATGATGAGAACTCTTGGATGTAGTTACATGTGTAGCATCTCTTAAGCTAAAATAGCACATTTTCAAAATGAACAACTCAAAAATATAAAAATATTGATTTTTACCTAAATAATACTGCTAGTATATTTCTTCATGAGCTCTTGGTGCCCACAGAGTATTTCTTATAGTATATCTTATAGCATCTTAAAGATAAGCCACAAAGGACAAAGGAAGATATTTGTACTCCCTCTGGTTTTATAAAGACACCTTGAAAAGTTTTGTATTTACTGTTAACAAATATTTCCCTCCATTACTGGTTTTAATATTCAGATGAAAGTCTTGGGTACAAGCCAAACTATCCACAGTATAAATCTTCAGAGGTATGTGGGCAATCACATAGGGGTTAGGGATTAGATCACCAAACCACACAAGAACTAAAATACTTTGAGAGTCTCAGATTGGTATTTACAAGATCATCTTCAGCCTGGGGAAGACAGTTCCTCACTTCTCTCTGGAGGACAGAGTTTGGCTTCTTTGGGAGCAGCTCAGATGAGTTAAATCTCAGCATTTCCCTCAGTTGCCCTAAGTCTTTCAGAGGTTTCAGTAGCTGCAGTTTTAGATGCTTGTATCTTCCAAAAAAAACCCCAGAGAACTGCCTTAGAAGATTGTTAAATGTCTCTGATCAAGTTAATGTATCCCAAAGGTTACAGTCCTCTCTTAGACTATACATGCATCAGAATCATCTTTTCTGTCTTTTTCAGAGCTAAACCTTCACAGTGTAACCTGGAAAAACAGCTACCTTGGACTGCAAATCATATACCAGGTTTCTTAGACCTGAAACAATTTAAAGTGTAATAAAAACTTAATTAAGTTATGAATTGGACATTTAGGTAACTAGCCTTGTACTGCTAGAACAAACCTCACTAATAAAAATTCTCTCTTATTATTTACATACATACTGTTAAATACTGCTCCTCATGCCCTCCCCCCGCCCCCCCCCCCAAAAAAAAGACCCTACAGCACAAAGACAGTCTGTGATACTTTGGCTGCAGGATTTAGAAAGCACTAGCCAAAGAGGGAATCCATAGAGAAGGGAAATACTTTTTAGCCTGCCTGTTATAAATACAGATGTTTGCTGAATTGCTTGGGTTGCTCATACTGATATACCTGCTAGCATCTATTTTAACAGCTGTAGGAAATAGGAAGGCTAACATTTCAGTACTCAAGTGCTTCAACAACCAAACTGAGGGGACAAGACCTGAGATTCCATTCTTCCTTTGAACTAACAGAAAAAAACATTTAAAAACTATCACATTTATCTACCTTCTTCCCTTCATTTCTTTATTGTCCAAAAGCACTGAGATCCCAAAACCTAGCACAGGGCTAGGTCATTCTCACTGCCAGGCAGTCATAATAGTTTGGTCCACAATTTGTCTATCTCCCTTAAGCCCTGGTGCACAGCCAGCTGCTCAACCCTCCTCTCTTGAGCCAACAGAATGTTGCAAGATTTGACACATGAGAAACAGAGTGGGACCACAGAATTTTCAGACCAGGTTTTAGTATCTAGAAGTACAAACCAGTGTGTGGCAGGTTTTTTGCAAGCCTGTCAACATCAAACACCTATTGGTATTTCAGCATTTAGAGTGATTTTAAATCCCAGAAGACACTCATCTGCCTCTTTAGACACCTGGGTCTTGTGATGTTAGCATGCTTTTGAAACAAGAATTTCAAAGAGGATCAGAGCTTAATCACAAATTATTTTGGTTGCTTGGGCATTGACATAAATCATGGAATAATAGACTCATAGAATCACAGAATCACAGGTTGGAGGGGACCTCAAGGATCATCTGGTCCAGCTTTTCTTGGCAAAACCAGTCTAGATAAGACAGTCCCTGTCCAGCAGAATCATAAAAGTGTGCAGTGTAGGGGAATCAACCACTTCCCTGAGGAGATGACTCCAATTTTCCTCTTATGTCCAATCAGAATCTCCCCAGGATTAACTTGCACCCCCTACCCCCTGTCTTTTCCATATGATTCCTTTTAAAAGGGGAATCTCCAGGTTCTTTGTAGCCACCCTTTAAATGCACATGATATTTTATGAACACACGCATACATGCTTGCAAGCCATGGGTTAACATTTTCACTGATCCTAAGGCTACAGACACATAAGGGGAAGGGGAAGAGCAGATCACATGGTGGCAGCTACCCACACACAAGCAGACTGCATTGACAGGCTGAGAGAAGAGATGACAGCGGCACACAAGAAAGCAGGAATCTGAACTGTGAGAATTCAGCCCTAGTTCAGTCACAGAAAAGCTTTTGGATTGCAATGCAGGGCCAGCATGCTGGCAGAAGCTGCATCATTGATCTGCCACTTTCTGAAGCCAGGGTAGCTTGGCTTATCAAAGAAATTCACAGCACGTGTGATTCAGATACCTTTGGGCTCCCAAAGATGTAATTTGATGTGGAAAAATTCCCTAAATAGAAACTTTTGAATTCCCATGTTTTGTATTGGAAACCTAATCATGACTGAGGGACTGTAAATTGCACCGAATTTAGCTGCTACACGCTGAGCCGAAGTCTGTCCTCATAAGTCTACAGCATAGATGGTTGTCATCTCAGGGTTAGCTTTTCTTTTATGATGAAAACTTCTCCCCAACATTAACAAATGTATCCCATCCCTTCAGTTGCCAAATTAGTGGTGCCTTCCTGTTTAGATACTATTATTACAGATTAATTATTTAATCCAATCTGATTTTCATGCCACATGACTGTTTGCTAACAAAGGCTGCTTTCATTTTGATCTTTAGATAGTATCACAGAATATTAGGAGTTGGAAGGGACCTAGAAAGATCATCTAGTCCAACCCCCCTGCCACTGCAGGATTATAATACTGCCTGAGAACATGAAGTTTGCAGGTAGCTTTTTATATANCATGAAGTTTGCAGGTAGCTTTTTTTATATATATATATATATATAAAAGAAAAATAAAAAGAAGCTGAAAAGTATCTCTTAGCCGTATCTTGTTCTTGATACAATCTCATTTTTTTTTATAGGAAAAATTTCCAGATGGCAGTTTTCAACTGCAACAGTTACTAGTTGTAGGAATGACAGAACAATTGGAGCAGTGAAGCTTTAAGCTATTGTTCTTTTCCTCAGGGTAACCTTGAAAGAATGCATTCACCCACTTACCAAGGGTGAAGAGTTTTTTAACAAAAGACTAAAATATAATTTATTTCTCACTGACATCAATCATCATGATAAATATCTTGATTCTCAACTCTCCTAGAGTCATTTGCAAATAGGGAGGGTAAGTAGAAAATGTTACCAGTCAGGGTAAGTGCAAAACTCTGTATCATCAACAATTCATATCTAGTTTTTCTGATTTTACATACCCACTCTGTATCATCAACAATTTGTATCTAGTTTTGCTATTACATAACTACAAATTTGTGTGACACAGAAGTGCAACATGGAAGAAGTGGCAAATCAAACTCCACAGCAGATCACAGAGGATGGTATTGAAAAGGAAGCTGACAGGAGTCTGTTGTTTCTGAACCATGCATATGTATATATATATTAAGGGGAAAGGGTGGTCTAGCAGTTAGAGTTCAGTGCTCTCACTGCCAGGACCCGGGTTCAATTCCCGGTCAGGGAAGCTTTGTTGTGACCTAGTCTTAGGGACTGCCCAGAGAGGTTGTGGCGTCTCCTCTGGAGATATTCAAAACCTGTCTGGACATGCTTTTGTGTGACCTGGTCTAGGGAGTCCTGCTCTTGCAGGGGTGTTGGACCAGATGATCTTCGGAGGTCCCTTCCAGCTCCTAACATCCTGTGGTTCTGTGATTCTATAATAAGATCTGTGGGAACGGGAAGGAAGGAAACAAAACAATAATACAGAATAAGGATCACCTTACTCACCTAACCATGCACTCACTTAACCATGATAGTAGTGATGGACTGGAACAAAGGGAGAAGGATTTGCTCAGCTGTGTTCTAGCCAAAACAATACAATACAAAACAAAATAAAATCTCCCAGTCATCTTCTGTTGGGGAGTTGGTAGGTTTTTTTTTTCCCCAAAATGATTTAACAAATAGCACTCAGCTGAAATTCATTTGGCACTCAGCTAAAACTTGAAATAAATATACAGTGGGCCACTCTAAGACTGATGTGAGATATAAATGAGACATTCACTTTAACAGTCCTGACAGAGACATCAGCCTTAACATCTTGTGACCTGCAGCACTGTGAGTCTACTGGAAATGATCATTGGTACTGGTCACTTACCACCTCTTTTTGAGGAGAAGTTACTGTAGATTTAAAGACAGTTTCTCCTTGCCTTGAAATTTAAGCTATATTAATGTTCCATATCCATTTTTTTCCCAGGAAATAAAAAATATTTGTTAGCAAAGCTTCTCTCTTGGATTATGTACAGTCGGGGATGCCAAAAATAATAACAAGACTTTTAGATTAACAATATTTTTCAAAGAGTGAATCAAATGACTGATATCTTAATTTAACAACCTCTGTTAGCTACTTCTGCTTATGAGAGGACATCATTTCCCTCTCTGTCATTTTATTTTCGGTAAGTTTAGCAGTGCAAGGATGCTCCCTTAGGATCACAAAGCAAACTTGGAAGCTAGAGATGCAGGAGTATTTGTTAAAAAGTATATAATTGTAAGTGCCAGTTTTTCTATAAAAAGGAAGCTGAGAAGCATGCTATGAATGTTCATCTGCAAAGTTTCAAGCTGTGACTGCGTAGCTGTGAATCTCATTCCGCTATTGTCAAAGCAGCGCATTGGTAATTGGCAAGAATGGATGGCTAGCCACACACAAAGTAACAAAAGTTACAAGATCAGCAGCAGCTAAATATACTTGCTGCTTCTCCAAAGTGTATAATCTACTTTTATTCTTGTTCCTCTGAGAGCTGTGTGTTAGGTGATGAAGTATAAAGTTGGGGAATAAAGTGAAAGTCCGGTTCCCATGATTTAAAGTTGGAAGCCAAGCCTCCGCTTTGACCTTGTTTCTGCTCTTCAGCAGACCATAGCTCTGCAAGAGGGGCGGAAGTGAGCAGCAGCAGCACCCAGCGAGCCTTCATCACCATGTTACTCACCAAACCCTTCTGGGACTGCCACGTGTCCTGATGAGTTAAATCACTCAGTGGTATCTGCAACTGATTCTCCCTGAGGGAAAAGCATCACCAGCTGGGAGAGGGAATGTGGAAGGAAGTTCTTAATAACGTTGTGTGGTGACACAGCACACATGTGATGGACTGCAGCTTGGTGGAACAGTAGCTAACTGTGGGGAAGGAATTTCACCCCAGCAGCGACCCAGACTGCCAAATGTCTGCTATAAATTCCTGTAATGTAGGAAAGATGCTGCAAGTAAAAAGATTGTACCTTTTTTTTTTTTTTTTGCAACAGCTGTGAATCATTTGACATTTAAGCAGTAGTGTAATAAAAATAATAAATAATAATTTAACCAGAGCCTGTTGGATCCTTTAACAGATGCAAGACATGAGCTGCTGGTGTCTCCTGAGCATTTCTGAAATGTTATCAGAAAACACAGGGAAAAGAAGATCCCATTGGTAGCTCTGAATATCCTCTAATGATTTCCTATCTAGACAATTTGCTTGGACTCATCACCTTTCCTATCATAAATCAAACCCTGATGTGATTTTAAGTCCCTTAGCTTTCCACATGGAAAATATATTCTATTAGATTGTTTTCTGTTGCATTTTATCTCTTCCAGTTCCAAGAAGATTGGTAGAAATCAAAGTAACTGTTGAAATCATAAAGAAGTTCAAAGTGAGGTTTAAGATGCTGAAACAGCTCAGTCTTATCCTTTATTTGGTGGAGTGCCTGAAGGAAGATGTTTTCTCTGTAGCAAAATGGGAAAACTTTGAATTTAATTTCTGGTTGTTTTATACAAAATTTCCATTCTAAGACATGGGCTGTGCCACTCCAGCTATGTTTCTGGAACAGTAAATTGGTCATGGACTGAAAAGGAGGAGAAAACTGGTGGTAGCACCATGACTGGGTGAGAAGAAAGACACCACAAAAAAGTATTCAGAAGTTAGTTCATCTAGGAATCCTTCAACCTAAAAAAAGGGTGCTTTTAGAAGAAGTAGGAAGCAGGAGTACTCAGACTGTGAAAGAAATGCAAAGAAATATTCATACTTCAAACCTTGTTTAATTTTGAACATACCAAAAGCAAAACTGAAATCATCAGTGGATGAAAATTACGTATGCATGTCCAAAAAAAGTGATTTTGGCTGAAAACTGAAAGTCTGCATCTTGATTTTAGCCTTTCTAAACCTTCTAATCTCCATTCTATGATTCTATGATGCATGTACCCAGTTGACCAAGAAATGCTGGTTTGTTTTAGAAAGACTATGTTGCTTTGCAAAAAATGACTGCTGGCTGTCTCTGCTCCCTATGGAGCCAAGTCTTCATCTCAGAGCAGCTACAAGCAGCTCTACAAGGGTGAGCAACGGGGCAAGGAGGAAAGGAGTCCCAGGAGCAGGCTGTATGCATGCTTGCTGCCCCCAAAAAACACCACTGGGAGCTGAACAAAGCCTAGCTTCATCAGAAACAGCAGGTATGTGTGAGCACTTGTGAGTGCACCTCTGAGACATGATCTCTTGAGTCTCCAGACTAGGGAGATGCTCTAAGTACAAAATGGCTCCTATCCACCCCAAACACAGAGGCAAGCAGGACAGGGATGGATGCAAACCTGCCCCTTGCCCCCCTTGCACATCTGGGTGTACAGCTGGGGTGTGCAGCATGATCCAGGCAGTCTGAAGGGCTCTGAACTAACCTTGCTTAAACACACTGGTCTTACTCTATGCAGGCTCATATATCCTGCATGCTCCATATTCCATGTGGGCTTGTATATCATACATGGAGCAGTTATCCCTCATTCCTCCTGTCCAAAACTCTGTTTGACCAGCTAATGACCTCCTGGCAGGACTGTCAGTCTTGGCAGTGGCTTGGGAGGAAGCCCTGGGAGTATCCCTACATCAACATACCAGTCACTAGTTCATCACTGTCCACTCCTTTCCCTTTTCCTCTCCACACACCAGATGTACTTTCCTAATGCCTTTCTAGTTTGTTTTTCCAACAATGCCCTCTTTCCTGTTGCACTGGACTGATCCATTCAGAGACAAAACTCACAAAGAGTTACATAGTGATTGTTGAACAGACCAAGGCACGTGGGTCTATACCTAAAGTAGCATAGGCATGAAATACTGCTGTCTCAGATCCACAAGCACTGCTGAGTCTATTTTGAACAGTGTCCTGATAATTCTGTGCATTTTAGAGGGCAAGGTAAGGTTAGGCAGGTCTTTTGCAGATCACAGTGAGCAGCAGCAGGTTAGCTGGCAGAAAAGACTGCATCTCTTTGGCACTGATTTCCAGACACTGCAGAACAGAACTCTTTTTTAAACAAGAAATATTGGGAAGGGAAAGTCTAGTAGCTTTTGGAAGGGACACAAGTTGGAGAATTTCACTGAAACTCTTTTAGTATTCCTTTGTATTTGTCTATGTTGTCTAACTGCTGTCTGGAGCTGTATTTGGGGAACTGTAGGGAGCAGGAAAAGGCAGAGGAGCTGATAAGTGGACAGGCAGAGAGCAATGCACCCTCTCTACCAACAACTGGTCCCCCTGGAGCAGCCACTTTTTCAGCACAGCTGCACAACGATGCTTCACTGTGCACAGCATACAGGTTAATCTGGTTGGGTTAGCTTACTTCAGACACCCACATCTATCAAAGCCCATGGCAAAACCACCACACATCTTCCCCTGTGTCACCCTGTGAGCAATATCAAAAGTGCAAGGAGGCTAATGAATTCTTTTAATCCAATCTCCTCTTTCTTTCCCTTGACTTAGTATACATGCATGCTGCCAATGTTTCCTTGGTCATCTTTCTCTTCCTTCTCATCATATCATCATATTTTTCTACCAAGACTTAGTCTTTTTTTTTTTTTTCCTTTAAGGCAGAAAATATGGCAGCATTGGAGCTGATTTGATTTCACTTTCAGAAAAACTGAAGCATGCTGCACAGAATATATGCAGTTGGACATGTGTAGCTGTAACTACACACACACACACTAGACCGTTTCTTCTGCAAACAGAAACACTTTTACCATGTGTTGTGTGACATACACCATTAGTACATTCCTTATATAGAAACACCATGTACCACTGTGCTTTAAGCATAATTAGGAATAAACATTGTAATATGAGCTCTAGAAAGTTGGACTCAGATGAGTGAGCATTAATCATTCCTAAGGAGACGACTGAGATGAGATTTGGCTTCTATGATACATACTAAAAGAGACGTAGCTAAGCAGCTTGTATTTGCTTTGGGGTTTGGCATGTTCCATTTGATTGCAACTGCCTCAATAGAAATACACATGTATCTTGCATAAACATCAATGAAATCTGTATTTAATGAAAGCAAGGCTGCATGTGCACATATGCAGAAAAGAAAGGATGAAAAAAAGAGGCAGGACTGTTACAATCAAGCAACAGATGAACCCTGAGACAGATCATCAGCTCACCAGAACTGATCTTCACCCCCTAAATTCATATATCTATATCCCTGAACCTAATGGCATAAAATAAATGTTTCCTGTCTCATAAGGCAGTGGATGCACATGTCACTTGTCAAGCAGATGACTCATGGTCCCATACATACTTCATGTAACAACCACATCAATTTACAACTCTAAGATAGAACACTTAGAGGCAGACTTTCTTTGTTCTTTTTTTTATTTCACCTTGAATCAGACAAGAATAAATAGCTTCATTCCCAGTCCCTCTCATTGCAATGAAAAGCTGAGAGCATTAGGCCCTTGGGCCCAGTCCTGCTAATGGTTCTTAGAGAGCAGCCCATCTTATCTGCAAAGAGTCTTGTTCAAACCCAGGATAAGAGAATTTCCAGAATGGGGAGGTAGACACTGAGTGGGTGAGTGGATCCAGGAAATTACTTCTGCCAGGATCCTGTCATTTATAAAGCTTGACCTGCCATAGTGCAGTGTCCTGTGTGAAATGATGAGGCTTGTGAAGGCTGTTAAATCCATCTTCAAGGAACAACACTAATATCAGTCCTTCCAACTCTGCAATAACCGGACACGAAAGACTTAGTAGCTCAATAACTGGCTTATGACTCAGCCTGGGCTCCTGTGCCCTGCATGTGTGGCCTTGAGCTACAGCCCTAGAGGGAAAAACCTCAGTCTTCCTTGATGTTTCTTTTCCTACCCATCACAGACACTTCTGGAGAAGCTTCAACAAAATACAACAGTGGGAGCAACAAGCAGAACAATTTTTGGACTCACCTTTCTAGAACTGCATCTCCCTGCTGTCCTCATTCATGTTTTGACAACAAAACCTCTCTGGAACCACTGGTGTATTCTTGTCTGTTGTGAGGATTCTGGGAGATCTGGGGATAAAATCCAGGGCATGGGTCTGCAGCAAGCAGTTCCATTTTCACTTATTTTCAGCTTTCTGTGGTACAGCAGATTCTTTCTTCTTCATTGCTTTAAGGGAAAGGAGAAACTCCTTAGCTATTTCTCTTGCCATTGGAGTTTTTAAGATCTTTTTCTTAAACATTTATTGCTACATATGTTTTGCTTTTCTCTTTTCTTCCCTTTTTCCCAATTATTTTGAAAGGAATTGCCCTGGTCACATTCACTTATCATTTCTGTTATTGTGGGATTCCACACTTTAAAATGTAAGTCTCAAATACCAGCATGAGCTTCAGATAACGAAATCATTAGCTTGAAAGAGAGAGCTTAAGCTGTCCTACGGCAGTAACATCTGTTACATGACAATGCATAGAGCTAGGCATACAGGAAAGAATTGATTTTGGTTTTGGTTTTTGAATGCAGGCAGTTTCCACAATGGTATTTATTACAAAGTTAAGAAAGGAATAAATAAAAAGTACTTATTGGAGCATGCTGAGTACAGTGATGGGCCAGAGAAATATTTTCAGTGTTCTGATCAAGAGCACTGGAGTGTGGGAGGCTGTAAAGGTGTCCCAGCTCAGGGTGTGTTTGTTCAAGAAATAATTTAGTTTGGAGATACTATTTCTGAATGACTGGTTGGTGTTATAATTGCTTCATGCTTCTAATTATTTTATAGCTTAATTGAAATTACCTCTTCAGAGGAAAGTGTTGGTTTCTTTATACCTATACCACAGTGTAATTTAAGATCAGGTAAAATTGAGCTCCAAATAAAAATTTAACACAATTATTCCTTATTTTGCTAAACATGTTCTCATGAATTGAGTATCTGCTGTAATGAACACTCATAACTCCTGCCCTCTTCATGGGACTGGAGCACTTAAGGATAGTTCAGCTTTTTTGCAACAGAATTGGATTAAAATCTTGTCTCCTCTCTTCTTCCTATTACACTTTAAGGTGTAATACACAGAAGCATTCAAGCCTAACTTTAATATCTGAGTAATTTCATTGTCTCCACTGGCAGCACTGTCTAGACTGGGTCCTTCATGTTACCTACAACCATACACTGATAGTCCACATCAAAATAGAAGATCAATATCACAGTATCAAAAGGAAAATGCTTTGGTTTTATGCAACTAGAATATATAAATCTGAAATAATAAAAATACTCCTGATTCTTCATTCAATACGAATCTATACACAACTGCTGTGGCATATGTGAGTATCTCTCTCTCTGTGCTGCAGTAAAAGGCTACAGGAATAATGCTTGACTTTCTTGTCAGAGATTAGAGACAATTGTCATTACCTCATGCTCCTTCATTTCACCCACTGTTATAATTCTCCTTCAGGAGAAGCAGCAAGAAGGGCTGACATACCTGTTGCACAGCACTGACAGATGTCTCTGTTATTATTACAAGCTTAACCATGGTGCGGTTGCTCACACTGTTACTGTTATGCTGGATGAAGGCAGCTGCAGATACACTGAAAGAAAGAAGGAAAAAAAAATCAACTCTGTTAAGCAGATCAGTTGGTGTTGATTAATATCCAGATTTTTGGGGTACCTCTGAGCAAACTTAATTCATGTGTTAATAAATGCCAGAAGCAGAGGACAGTCTGAGCGCCAAGTACTGCAAGCTGGAAACAAAAGGCACCTGGTGAGTTGGCCGTATGGCCAGTTTCCTAAAGCTGCTCATTATTAGCCCTGTGCTCCTTCTGACCTTCCCTGACCCTCTCCTGAGCAGAGATGAAACTATGATGGAAGGTCAGGTGCTTCCTCATCACTCTGAGTCTCCACTCCCTCATTTGTTTTCAGCTGTAGTAAGTCAATTTGGGAGGGATGTTTCTTTATGTTAGAAAGAAATCATTACGGAAAAATTAGGTAGGTTACAGAGTTGTGTAGGGTATAATGATCTGGATGAATATAGTAAGGTCTCTTGGCAGCTGAGATAGTGAAGTTGTTTTGAAGATTTGCCTGCTGTAGATTTAAAACTGCAGTTACAAAATCTCTGGTAGGAGGGAGTAGAGGATGCTCTACAGGGAATTAATGATGTTTAGAGAAATATGCTGAGAGGGTGCAGCCCCCTTTAAAATATATCTTTCCAATATATGGTCACACATCATATGCCACACCCCCACTATTTTGGGCACAACAGTTCAGGATAGAATCTATGCTTAATAGTCATAACACAGAGCTATACACAGCTCAAAGCTGTGGCTTTGGCTGGCTCAAAGCACTACCCTCCTTCTTGAGCAGAAATGTCCCTTACTGCCTGGTACAGCCACTGCTGCTCTCTTTTTCTTAACCTTCTGCACAGCAGCCAGCCCTCTGCTAGGATGTGAGGTGATGCAGAGCCTCTCCTTTTCCATATCTGATGTGAATAGATCCACAGCCACAGAGTAACCATACACAGGTCTGAATTGCCAAAATGCTGAGTGATGGATGAATTATTTTGAGAAGGAAAGTCATTGTAGATGTCCTGGGAAAGGGCATGACTGAGATGAAGCTACTGAATATATAAACTGCATAGGGTCCACGGGCTGAATATTATAACCTCCTGACACTAAGCATTCAAGTAGAGAGCTTGAAAGCAACATAATGAAAGCAATGAAGGACATAATCAAATAACTCTCAGGATTTATCTAAAGCATTTTGTCATTTTTAAAATAAAAATATTTGTACATTACTAATCAAAGTGGGTGAAACTATTGCTATAGTCCTGCCCTTCCCTTTTCACAGAATCACAGAATGTTAGGAGTTGGAAAGGACCTCGAAAGATCATCTAGTCCAACCCCCCTGTCACAGCAGGATTCCCTAGACCAGGTCACACAGAAGCACGTCTAGATGGGTTTTGAATATCTCCAGAGAAGGAGACTCCCCAATCTCTCTGGGCAGTCTGTACCAGTGCTCTGGCACCTCAACTAGGAAAATTTTTTTCCTTTTCTTCCTTCCTTCATCTTCTACTATCTTTTTTTGTGGTTTATTGAAGTAAATCCATGATCACCTCTTCCTGTTAAAATAGGAGTAAGAGAGCAATTGCCTATGAATGTAGAAAGGACTTTGGAGCAAGAAATGAGATTGGGACTCTGAAAGAAGCATAGAAATATGTAAGCTGGCACATTCCTCAAACCACTTTTCACTGAGAAATTGTCACCATTCCATAGTCCTTCTTGTACCATTCAAGACAAGTTATGGGAAGGAATTCATGCTAAATTAATCTCCATCTCATAAAGCTTAACTATGTGTCTTGGTACTACTCCTTCCTAAAAGTCTATATGGTAGCTTTATACTGACTATAAAAGGAAAAGTCACTTAAGGCAAAGCAGACAGGAAGCAGCAGAATCAAATGCACATATACAGCTTAGCTGGGTTTGCTACCATGCTCATCTCTTGTTGCTATGGAGAGATGGGGTTTATTGGTGCCAGCAAAATCAGATAATTCAGTGCCAAGATACCAACCATTGCAGAGATTTCAAAGATGAGTGGCAGAAGTTTCTTTTAAAAATGAGTGGGGTTGAGGGACAGAGGACATTCAGCTCCATTTGTCAATGTAAGGTTCCCTCACACATTTAAAATCACTAGATCTTTGGCACAACCAACATAATTAAGTCAGCCTGGAGTAACTCTAATGAAGTCAACACAACACAGAATTCTCAGGTTTATGACATAATGTAGCTATTGCAGTGTTAATTTTTTTAATCTGATAATATATTCCATCAGATGACACATATTAGAGCTCTTCTTTTTTCTCTCTTGGCATTGTCTAACAAAACAAAAAAAAAGGGGCAAAAGGCAACATGGAATATTGCCAGGAAATAAAAAGATAAAAGCAGTAAAATCTGCCTGAGAAAAGTAATCAGTGCACTGTCACAGTGGGTACAGAGTATTTATAAGCCATGAGTCACATTCTCTGATCTCATGAGGTTTTATGTGGGATTTCTCAAGATGTGGTTTTCAGCTTCAAGGTTCATATTTTCAAACTTCCTTCACAACTTTAGAGTAGATGAGATCATTTCTGAAAAAAACCTCTAAGTGTACAATGCAGAATGAAACAAACAAAAAAACCAAAATCAAAACCAACCAAACAGAAAAAAAAACAACCAACCAAACAAAAAACAAACACCAAAAAAAAAACAACCACAAAAAACCTCCAACTTTGTTCTACCAGCCCACCAAGGGTTATGGTAAATGGCAACCCTGCCACAATGGCTATTGAAGATGAAGTATCCAGCAAGTACCATCATCTGCAAACAAAATGTAGTGCTAATGCAGATCCAGTGTCAAGTATTCCCTGGATACCAGGAGGCTGGGAAGAAGTGGACTCAGGTGCACTGGAGTTTGTGGAGAAAAGGGACAGGCACAAGCCCACAAGGTAGTTTTGGAGGCAGTGTTAATTTTCAAAATATTAGCAAGAACACAGGAGAGCACATTCTACCTAGTTCTCTGCCTGACCTGAAAAATGCAATTTTTACTTATCCACATTTTCCTTTATCAATGCATCTCTGATTTGAGATCAGGTAGGAAAATGCCTTTGATAACAGGCCCAAGGAATGTCTTTCAGCATTTCAGCAAGCAACATGATGGTCTAATCTCCTGTCAGAGTCCTGCTGAAAAAACCAATAGGCTCACAACCTTCTGTCTTCCAACGCTGCATCTTGTGATCCTATCTGCTGTCAGCCTGACCCATGCCATAGCTTGCTATATTAATACTTACCCTGGCTTAATGAATGTCCCTAGAGCTGTCTACTGTGCAGTTCCTACCAAGAGTGTAACACTATTGTGTTAAGCACAAGGAGTTCAGTTACCTGCATCTTAACCACTAAGGCTCCACTGAGTCCTTTCTAAGGGTGAGTGGCTCAGGTGAAGTGACTGCTGTTGCAGCAGTCATTTGCTTATCAAAACTAAAATTCACTTTTTTTCCCTATATTTTTTGCCAATTACTTTAATCTC
>VWZX01003222.1:4197233-4345863 GCA_013399015.1 Galbula dea | reverse complement strand
CCAGGTTGTACAGAAGGAAAATCAATTTATAGGTAAAAAGGGAAGAGGTAGCAGGGCTACCTTGAGGAGCAGCCTTATGGGCATATATGTCCACTCTCACCTGTCCAGAGACACTGGCTTCACAGGAGCGTAATCCCAGTCCATCTCTTCAGCTGCGATGTAGTAAGTCCAGGTCACAGGTTTCTCTTTGGCAAAAGAACGCACTTGGATCACATGATAACTTTCCTCATCTTCTTCAGGGTAATCCATGTCCTCTGGCTCATCTGACAGCTTTCCCATCTTCACCAGGCGCTCCTCCATGCACTCCTCCACCTTCACAATGGCTTCCATGCCAGCTGGGTTCAGACAAGCCGGGCAGAAAGGAACACAAAAAGAAAGGACATGCCAGAAAAGGTGTGCATTTCCCAATGGTCTGCTTGGGAGATGTCCTCTCCTCTGCTGTCCCTATTAAGGAGCCATCCAATGTTTCAACCTGTGCCACCATTGTCACGGGGCAGTTTACATGTGAATTTAACACTATGAAGCAGAAGTGGCCTTGGAACTGCAGCACTGCATGGAACCCTGAGCCTGGGCCAATCCCTGAACTTCTTTTCCCCCAGGCTCTTGAAGAGTAAGGTTACCTTGCTGATGGGAGAGTAACTGGCAGAACATCCGAAACCAGCCAGCTGTTCCTGGCGTGGTCTGGGCTGTGATATAGGTGGCAGGGGAAATCTCTAGGTTGCTGAGACGGTGACCTCTCACCAGGAATGTGTGGGCTTCGAAGAAGATGGAGTGGACTTCTGGCCCAGTGCCCCACCCGATCACGTGCCAGTAGACCTGCTTCTTGAGGCACAGTGTGAGACCTGCCAGGAGAGAAAAGTCCTCAGGAGCCAGCATTGTGTCTATCCCTTGTGCCCACCCTCGGTGTCATTGAATTGGAGCCTAGGCATGTGCTGATTAAAGTCCCTTGCTACACAGGGTTGTGGCTTCAGATGGAGAAGCTGCATGTGAACATTGGCTATCTGAACAAAACGAAGGCAGAGGCCGCATGATCCTCCTAAGATAAGACTAGACTTGCAGAGGAGGGACTTTGGCAAGGGCTTTGGGAAGCTTGCTGATGGGAGCTTGCAGTGGGATACAGTGGCAAAATAGGTGGCTCCCTGACTGTGAATATGGGAATTAGGAAGTGAAAAGAAGAATCATTTGTATGTTCACAACACTGGAAAGGCTGGTACTACAGCACTGCACCTGGGGCAAGACTCCAGCATGTCCTCAGAGTAGTTTAAATACCCCCAAAAATGTCAGAGAGAGGTCACTAGAACTATTTGAAGGCTGAATAAAATTCCTTACTTGGAGAGACTCAAAGAGCTCAGTGTGCTTAGGAAATGGGAGAGGACTTGACTACATTGTAAAAATATTTTTCTGGGGTGAAATTAGTCTGTGCTGATGGGCTCTGTAATCTAGCAGGGAAGTGAGTAACAAAACAAGTTCCTGGAAGCTGAAGCCAAACAATGTCAAATAGAGTGTCCAGCACTTGTTTTTGGCTCTGAGTGCAATAAGTGACTGGAAGAGATCCCAAGAGCCTGGGAAGAGACAGGGTGGAGGCTCTATCCTGAGTAATAGTCCCTCTGGGGTGAACACAGCTTGACAGATCCATCACCTGGAAACACCCCTTGATTTTCTTTCTCACATCCTTTCACAAGCTACCTTGAGTTTACAAATGTAGTTACACCCCTGTTCCTAGCACCTCCCATGCCCTCCGTGTCCTTAGCACACTGGTACTCACCAGGCATTGAGCCATTGATGTAGCCGTTGATGGTGTGCAGCTCTGTTCTGTTGTGATGTAGGGGCTGAGAAGCTGCCAGGGAGTTGGGGTTGGAGTACCAGCTCTTTCCTGTAGAGAAAGGAAGATGCAGTCAGCTTTCACTTGAGAGCATTTGAAAGAAAAAGCAAACCTTCCCACTGGGGTGAAACAGTATGGAAGCCAAAATCCAGGGAAGTCGGATGTGTAGTGCCTGTTGGAAATCCACAACCACAGCACTGCATGAATGTGGTGGTGAGCATGGACATGACAGGGCATTACTCCCCTGCAGCTTTAGCCTGTGCGATGGGAACAAGGCAAGGGCATGGGATAGAAGAGCTGAGAGGGGATGCAAACTCCCTCCCTCTGGGAAACAGAAGGAGCAGCAGAGCTGCACCAGGAGCATGTTGCTGAGGAGGAGTGCTGTATAAGGCTTAAGCAATTGGAAGACAGAGTAGGAGCTGAGCAGCTGCACTCACACTGGGGCCAAAGTATGCACCCTGGATCAGGCTGAATTCAGGGTCTGACACCAGTCAGCAGGGTAGTTACCTTCATCAAACACTGCAAAGAGCATCACAAACTCTTGTTGAGTGTCCTCATTCCCATCACTCTCAAGGGTGCCTGAAACATGTCACAAGATGGATCTCTTTAAAGATCAGCAAGCAGTATGTCCATCTCCCCAGGAAATTCCCTTTGTGCCCTCCAAGAACTAGTAAATCAAGGCTGGACTATGGATTGCTTTTGTCACATGGCACAGCCCTATTTTCAACCTTGTCTCCAAAAGCTCTTGTAGAGGCAGCTGCCTGTCAGCCAAGGTATCAGAAGGTCAGTTTGTGCTGCTTTCCCCTTGCAGGCTCTCAGGACCTTTTTAATCACCTGGAAGAGCTTATTTTATCTAGCCCACTCAATAGCACCATTGTCTAGACTTCCCTTAGTGAAGAAACTACTACTGGTGAGTCACTGGAGCCTGAAGACGTGCCCTGGGAGGAGGTGACTCCTGCTCATTCCTCTCCAGTGACTACAGAGGGACAACTGCCTCCACAAGATGGGTGATCAATCCCACACCAGATATACTTCATGGTGTCTTGCACCCAGCAAGTATTAACAGTCAGGATTTAATCACTTCCATGTTTACTGAAGGAAGGAGAGCAGGCACAGACCCAGGCAGTGCCTCAGGTGCCCTGCCTCTCTCCCTTGCTGGCACAAACTTTCCTCTAGTTCTTCTGACAAAGGCCTATTTGACAAAGCACCCTGGTTGACACCGAACAATGACAGCTTCGTGAAGCTCTGAAGGAAAGACAAACATATAATTTATGCCTCTATAGTGATTCACCTTATTGATAGATAAGGTTCAGATACAAGGTAAGAAGATTTCATCTGTGGTCTGAAACCTGGCAAAGGAAAGAAGGAACCAATTTCTCTCCAGCAGGGAAATCCAAATTGTGTTTGATCTCTGCACTGGGAAGGGACCCTTTGAGGAAAGAGTCAAATCCCAAAAGTGCTGCCACTGTTGACCACAGCTTACTGCTGTCCACTGTGATATCCAGTCTCTACAAGGTGCCTTTGATTTTATTCTGCTTATCAGTTCATGACTGCATATGACCTGTCCTTACCAGGTCTGCACACTAGCAGGGCTCCAATCAAACCAGAGTTGATATCCTTCACACTGTCGGTGTTGGAGGAGTAGGAATGGGTCAGGCATGGTGAGTCGCCATCTGTTGGGCCCTGGTTTTGCTGAATTTCCCAGATGTATGTGTGTGTCTTCCCTGGATCCACCCTGTCCCCCTCCTTCTCTGGCTGGCTGGTCTCATCCTCATAACCTGCACCTAAAGCCAAAGGAACAGCCGGATGTCACTGAAGATTCGTTCACAACACACCGTGGCTACAGAAATACCTCTACTCCCACCCCAGAGCACAGACTTTTTCCCCCCCAGCCCCAGGGCCAGCACAACTCACACCAGTGATGACTGGTCTCAGGGCAGTGAGCAGAGCTGGGTCAGAGACTCACTTGTCGGGCTATGCACTCACCATCTGCCCTGATGCTGGAGGGCACAGTCTTCCTGGCTTAACCTCAGGTTTAACATGTGTATTACCTCTGTAGTGGATATGGGTTTGCTCTGGTTTGTTTCCTCATCTCAGCTCGTTTCTGAGCTGGGCATGGCTTTATTATTCCCATAGGCTAAGGTATCTCTGTGACTGTCTGTCCTCATAGAGGAATATGAATAGCAGGGTCAGGGAGGAATGTGCCCCCTCCTGGCAGGCAGGTGGCAGAGCAGGAGCACCCAGCCTGACTCACCCTCTGATGCCTTCCAGTAGGATACCCCGACAGCGTGGAGGTTGTACGGGCGGGAAGCCAGGTTCTTAAATGTGATGACCACCATGTCATAGACTTCTGCTCGGATGGTGGGGCCCAGGAGACCTGAAGGCAGGAAGATAACTAAGACAGGCAGCTGGGGTCAGGCAGCTGTGGGCCTGACAGGGTCTGGACTTTCCACCTGCACAGTTAGTGCCTCTCCCTCACATAGCATGACAGCATCAACTGCTCCAGCACCGGCAATGCTCCCTGCATCCCCAGCAGCTCTGCCATACTGGGACTCTACTCAGGTGCTTCATTATTAGCAGCTTAGAAGCTGCCAGCACCCAACCCAGGATGAGCTTCACTGCTGTCAAGGAGAGCTAGAGTTCACCATGGTGCAGCTTCTTCTTACCCATCCATGCTGGCTTGGGCTTGGGCTGTGTGAACGAGGCATCAGGGTACTCCACAAACACGGCCTTCCTGTACTGGGGAGGGATACCAGGCACGGGGCGCCATGGGCCTGGGTGCCCCAACGTGCTGCAGAAGGAAGGAAAAGCCAAGGCTGGTTGTTCAGCCCTGTCCATGAATGAGCAGCAGCTGTCCTCTTCCTCCATTCTTTGCCAGCTTGCCTGTGCCATGACAGCTCTGGGCACTGCTCACCCTGTTGTGTCCTTCAGGTTTCCTGACAACTTCCAGATGTGTTTGTAAATGTTTTGCTTAGCTCACAGATGACAACCTGGGAGTGATTAATGTCACCCTTTTAGTCACAATGGAAGAAGACACAAGAGCAGGGTGCCCAAAACTGTACCCAGCAGCAGCCAGGAGTGGCCACAGCTGCATTGCTGCCAGGCTTCTGCATCAAGCCTTGCCTGGCTTCATGATTCCCCACCGGAAGAGACCTGGGGCCCTGGGATTGCTGTTACTGCAGTGCCACGGTGGCCTCTGCCCTGCAGCCACCCCCTAATCCTATCCCCAGCACCTTCAGGTGTGGCAGACACATCACATCACATCACATATACCCTCGAGCATCCTCCCCTGACTCCCCTGGGAAAAAGACTGTGTCAGGCTGCATGGAAGGTCTCAGCTGTTTGGTCTGTGGTCTGAGCAACATCTCCACAATTGTTTATTTTCTGACCAAACTAGGATTTACAGCCAATCCCTAAAAAACTAGTCCTTGCAGCAGGGGGATAAAGGAGCCTTGAACATATGTCACACCCCACTTATCTCTGCTAGCTTAACAATTTTATTTTCCAAAAGAAATGAGACATGTTGTGCAAGATAATAAAACCATTAATAAGATAATAAAGCCATTAATTTCTCCAGAGATTTTAGAGGATGGCTTATCACCCCCAGGGCTGAGACCATTTCCAGTAACCATATAGACCACTTCCAGCCTTGTTTTGGAGCAAAGGCCAAGGCAGTATTTTCTTCCCTCTGAAGAAGTAGTGAGTATTGCTCTCCCCCTCTGACTAAGCCTTAATTCAAGCAGCAGTTCCCTTTGTGACTGTTCTTTAAGAGGAAGAGAAAGAAGCCAGAGTGACACAGATTTAGGAAAGGGCTATGCACACTTGTCTCCATGCTGCTGGCTGGAAGCCACTTGCAGCTGGAGGATACTGTGAGTAGAGTGGGATTCACCCTCTCTGGGGAAAGAGTAGGAAAGGCATCCACAAAAGCCCAACGTGCACCCAGATCCTGCCTTTCCCTCCACAGCTATAACTCTACATTCAGGATGGGAGGAAGTTCCCAGCAGACACAACCCCAGTGAACAGGGCCACTGCATCCAGGTGACTTTGCCCAGGAGCTGTTATCATTCCTGGCTCAATGGCAGTAGCGTCTGGACCAAGCTTTGCTCATGGTGTGAGCCTGTGCTAGGCCATGGCAGTGCTACAGGGTTGCTGGCACTGGGCTGTCCACTGTTGGGAAGCTGTGCCTTAATCTCTGTCAGAAAGCCCAGCTTCAAAAATATACCCCTGAGATATAAGGCTCTGGATCTGCTAATTCTGCATTAAAGAAAGCAGAAATCCTCTGGAGCCCAGGCAGTTGTTGCTGGCATGTTGTGGGGGCATTGCTGGGAGAAGACTTGGTGACACTACAGTCAGTACCTTGTCCTAGATGGCATGGCAGAGCCTGACAGCCTTTGCAAGGGACAAGGAGGCACAGTTAGGTGCTGGGATATCTGACCCAAGAGCTTCTGTTCTCTGCTGTTTGGGTCTCATGGACTTCCTACCCCAAGGACAGCTGAAGTCAAGACAGGGAGATAAGTTCCTGGCGCTTTCTATCAGCATTGTTAGCTGCACTATCTGTTCATCTCTCAAAACCAGGAGACAGCCAAGGTTAACATCCTGCATTGCTGAAGCATTCAAACGTGGGCTACTGCTATGTGGCAGCCAGCTCTGAGCTGCAGCTGACATCCCTAGGGCCATTGCAGGATGTGCTGGTCCTGGCTCTGACCCTGCCAATAGGGTTGTGTTTGGGAGGAAGAGAAAATGATACTGTGGAGAAGGTATAATCAGCTCTGGCTTGGTGTGCCATGGCCCAGGCAGAGCTTTCCACAAACTTGCTGGATACAAACAGGGTTTTTGGAGGTCCTGCCTGGACGTGCACCCTTGGGGGCTGCCATGAGATGCTGGTACTACAAGGGAGAACAGGGGGAGCAGAAGGCATCCCACACACATAGAGGCACCCTATCTCCAGCTGCGGCTCCACTCCTGCCAAAATCTACTGTCTCACTGCTACACGCCCGTTCTCCCCAGCCTGGCTCTTTCCCTGTGCCCTCCCCACACAGAGAGAAAGAGACCAAGAACACAGGGCAAGAGAAGAGGCACTGTCATCCAGCTGGCAAGAGCCACACCAAACAAGCATGCCTTGGTGTGCCCTGCCTCTCTGGGGTGAAGCATGCCATGATGCCCCTCCGAGAAAGCCAAAATTATCTTTCCCCATTTTAAAGACAGACAAGTGACCTCAGACTGCCTCCTGATGCCTCACTTGTCCCCAGGGCAGAACCAGGTCCTTGAGTCACTCCCGGGTCAGAAACTGTGTGCAAGCACATCATTAAAGGCAGTGACAAAATGGAAAGCCACAGGGTTGAATTAACAGCATGAGTGACCTCACATTCGATAGCTGAATGGATCTGAGTGCAACATTAGTAAAATTAGGATGTGAGGGGGCATTATAAAGTGGGGGATGCTGGATACAATTTTCCTACTGAAATAACCAAAGGGAGGAAAAAACCCACATAACTCTGCTACAGTGACTACAGCAGCTAGTCAAGCTGACCTGGCTCATCACCAGAGCCTGGTTTCCAGTGCCTGACTAGAGCTCCTAGCCACTCAAGTCAGTGTAGGTCTGAATAGGGCCAAGGTCTAACATAAGCCCAGTACAGAGTCTGGGGAAGGGGATGAGGAAGCAGGGTAGGGGGAAGAAGTATGGCTTGATCTACAGTTGATGTAGCCATCCAGCTCTGCTCCCCATGCTGAGTTCAGAACAGCCCGTTCAGAGCCATGTGTGCCCAAGCCTTCTGTGTCTCAAGACAGCACAGTCCTGATGCCCTAGCAATGCAACTACCATTTTTCCTTCCTACTCCAAAGTATTTGGACAAATCCATCATGCCTTCTTCCCTCTTGCACTGTGTACAAACACCATTCTTTGTCTAAACACTAACAATTATTTCCCTTCCCTAAATGAAACATTTCAGCCTAAGTGATACAATGTACACAAAGATATAAACAAACAAAGCCGAGTTTTACCAGGAGTAGACACAGTGGAGAGCTTAAGTTATGTCAAGGGGACCTAGCCAACCTACCTCTGCAGTTCTTAGGCAGGAGGGCACAGGACCCCATCTCCCCTTGTATCTCCCAAGATGTAGAACAGGTCTTGGCTCTGGGCACAGACTTTAAAGCATCACAGGCAAAAAGCATTAAGAGAAAGCAATGTAAAGCAGTAGTGCAGAGGAGGTCTGCATCTCTTTCTCTGTAGATTTATTGCACCTGTGCATCATTAGAGGTTACACTTAGTGACTCCTCATTGCACAGAAACACATTCCTAGCTGTATTAGCAGCTCAATGCACCCACTTTGCCATGTTGCCTGCATGCATCTGCTTGCTTGGACCCAAGCTGACAGAGCTGTGATGCCAGGGTTGGATAATATCTGTAGCAGGGTGCTGGAATTACAATAGAAAGAGCTTTACCCTGCAGGTGCTTGCAGAACAGAGAGCAGGTCGCTGTGAATGTAGTCCCAGGTGGTTTCCACCGCACCAATGTAGTATCTTCTGACTTTGCTGATGCTCTTCTCAACCAGGCAGAGGAGCAGTAGGCTGCAAAGGGCTCCCACCAACATTGTGCCTGCCAGCTGGGAACCACTCTGGCTTCAGGATGAAAAGTGAAAAGGAAGGAAAGAGGAGAGAAAAGCCTTTATCTTCTCATCCAGCTGCTGCAATCCACAGGAGATGATGATTCAAAACCAGTACCCCCAGGCTCTCTCAGAGTGTTGGACAGTTTCTCAAAGACATCAGGAGAGGAACTGCTTGAACAGATTAATGCAAAGAGGATCAAGCAAGCAGTGAACTCTCCCCGTCTTCCTCTGGAGTAGCAGTGAAAGGGGGAGAGGAAAAAACAAAAGGAAAGGGAGGGTAAGTGCAGCAGTAAGCTCTACTGCAGGACTCGACTGGCTGTGTCCTGGCTCATGCCCAGGAGCGAGGTGAGGAAAGGAAGGGTTGCAGAGGAAGGGGAATTTAGGTGTGGTCTCTGCCTAGTCCCAGCTTCCCTCTCACTAGAGAGGTGAAGGAGGAGAGTGGATTGCAAGCCAGCACCCTGTTACTGCTGCTCAAGCTACAGGGGCCTTTATTTTCTATGCAGGTCAGTCTGGGCTTGTATCTGGGGCTGGAACCCCCCCGTGGAGCTGGTAGCTGACTTCTGTGCCTGCTAGCCTGCATAGCTTTTGGAAATGGTGATTTAGTGTAAAATTTGCCTTCAGTATTCAGATGGGTTATTGTTACGAAGCGGGAGAGAATGCACTGCGCTCTCCGCACTAGGACACTTCAGAGCACTTTGCATCTGCAGAAGCAGGGCTGGGAGTGAGAAAACAGCTAGGGATACACATATGCTTGTACATATGTGGGGTATATGTCTGTCCTCTGGGTGACTGCATCCCAAGCAGTGATGATTTAGCCACACAACCTTGCTTCAGGCCACATGGGAAAAAAGGGTGGTAGTGATCTCTGGGAGTCTTCCTCCTGCCAGCTGCTCCTTACCCTTCTCCTCTTCTCCCAGGGTCCTGTTTAACAGCTAAGAGAAGATGCACTGAAACATTTTTGCAAATTTATTTTGTTTTAAACTCCCAGTTTTTCAGTATCTCTTTTTAAAAGCCCAGGAAATCGCCCCACCACTCTGCACTAAACAGACACAGGTGCTCACAAACGCACACCAGCAAGTGATTCTTTCCCAACTCATGAGGTCAGGAAGATGAGGAGGAATGCTCTGCATACCCCAGCATCCACTGGGTGAGTAAAGTGTGGAAATGCCCCACAAATCATGCTGTAGGGCAGCAGAAGTGCAACAGGGATGATGACTCCTTTGGTGAGAGTCCCACTGTGTGCAGGAGCATCAATGTCACCACTCTTGATGCCTAGGCAACAGAAGTGGTAGGAATAGTGGAGGGATAGCTATTTTAGGGTCACAGATATGAATCCTTATTGTTGGGTGGGTAGACTGGCAGGCAATGGGATGGAAGATAGGAACTGAGTTCCCCTAGGTAGGAGCAATCCCAGCATAGCCTAGGAATGACCTTGAGTATCCCAGCCCCATGGGCTCACCGTGTAGGAGAATCCCATGCCCATGGGTTTGGTGACAGCTGTCAGTCCCCCTCCCTCAGAGAGGGACCAGTTCTTGCCACCTTGCAGGGGACACATGCTCTCTTCCCACTCCTCTCCTTATGGCAGCCCTTAACCCCGGGGGGGAAGTCATCTTGGGCACCTGTGTCTGGCAGCAAGGAGGGCCTAGGGAGACTCCCCCTGGGCCTATGTAAAACCCCAACCTGCCAAGGGGGTGCTTGCTTCTTCCTGCACTCAACAAGGGACTGGCTAATGCAGCAGGAGCCAGGGCAAAAGACACTCCCCTCATACCATTAACCTACTCCCAGAGAGGCAAAAAGCCAGTGAGAAACACATTTCCTCCAGCTCATATACTGGTGGCTGGCTCAGCACACAGCCTGGGCTCCTTTTCTTTGTGAGAAAGATGAGTAACGAGCTGCCCCACATTTTCCAGCAAGTATTTTGGGGCAAAACAAGCAGTCAAGGGTGCCCCAGGTGTTTTGCATGACTTGCCCTGATGCAGTATTGTAGAAGGATATTGTTTGATGCTGGAGGGGAAAGGATTGTTCAGAGGTCTGGGAGAGATGTGGGACATCTGTACTTCTGGCACCAGTGTCCCCTGCAGTACGGACGTGACTTTGTTCCAGTCATCCTGTCTGGGAACATCCCAGTGCTGTGATACTCTGCTCACCCAGAAAGGCTGGGAAAAGCATATCTTCCAGAAACAAGCAGATGATGAAAATGTTGCCAAGCAGACAACATGACCACAAAGAGGGAAGTCGAAGTGGCAGCATGAGATGGGCATTCAGGAGGGTTGGAGTTGGCTGTTGGGATGGGTGATCCAGCTTCAGGTGCTGGAGATCTGCATGGGGCGGCATGGAGAATTCTTGTCTTTGATGCTGGCAGGGATGCTCCAGAGACTGTGGGATGGAAATATCCAGAGATTACAGTGGGGAGTCAGGCAAGGCTCTCCCTGGGGACTACAGTGGTTGGAGCCTGGCCACAGCCAGAAATCAACGGTTGTGACTCTGGCAGGCACTGAATTATCTATCTGCTCATCCCCAGGCTTCCCCTGAGATAGTGTCAGGGCAGTGTACTCCTGTGTAGATATGATGGGAAATCAGGCCAGGCTCATGCCACTGGGACTCCTGGAGAAACCTGCTTGGCCAGAGGCAAGGACCTGTGTGCACGCAGAAAGCACTGATTGTTTCCCGAATTGTGCAGTTGTCTGTTCAGTATGGGCTGATAAAAATGACTCAGAACAAAGTAAGCCATGCTTAATCTCTCCTGGGACTTTTTTAGTGTGTATGTGAATGTATGTGAGAGAGCCAGTGACTCACGGCAGCTTCCCAGGAATGCACAGTATCTCAGAAGCAGCAGCCACCCACAGGGCACTGTCTTCCTAGCACTCACATAGGCAGAGGACACTGAGACACTGGCTGTACCATATGGTGCTGGCAATGTGGTGGAAAGACCAAGCATGGCCCCTTGTACCAGTGCTTCCAAGCTGAAGCATCTCCTGCTGCGTGCGTCCCACCTGGACAGACCCTGATAGCCATTGGGAGGGCTCAGTTTTGTTGCATGGGTGCTCCAGAAAGAGGAATGGCAGCCCAAGGGTCAGCAGGACACAACCCTTCTCTTCCACAGATGTGTCCTGGGCAAGTGCCCGCTGCATGGGCTTGCTATACTTCCTCCCCATGCCACTGGGTGCATGCTTCTGGCTGGTTCCTGCCCAGCCCACTAGTCATGTCTACCTGGGTGCATGCCACGCTGATTCATTTCACCAAATGCCACAGGAAATCCCTGTCACCTTTCCAACGCCTCCTTGCACAGCTGGAGTCAAGGATGTTGTGAAGTTTCCCAGACTCCTCTCTAGAGTCAGCACTGAGGTTTAGTCACAGGGGATGTGTTTATCCCATATAATCAAACCCTCCGTGCTCTGCAAGGGCGAAGTAATTTAGGGGAGCTGCTTTTTTTCAGAACTCACTGTCTCAGTTAGAAAGAAAAAAATATTAAACCAAACCAGACTAAACTAAAGCACCAGGCAAAAGAAGGCTTTTGTTTCCAACCAGGCTGCTGCAAAACCATCTTAGACAGAGAAACAACTTCACAGTATAAGCAAAGCCCACACCTGTCCTTGGGGAAAAACAAATTCCCTCCTTTGGAACTAAAGCTTTGAGCTGGAGGAGAAATGCCTGAAAGACCTCGTTTGGCTGTTGTGCCCCAGCAATGATAGAGCAATGGAGGGCTGCATCCCCATAGCGGCTCACAGATCAGCTGACCTGCTGGACCCCTAGGGAGCAGCAGCACAGCTGGGCCTGTGGCACAGCACACCTGAATATCTGGCAAATCCAGCCCTGAGATTCCCTAGCCTCAGAGAAGAAATGTCAACATGAAGGAGGTCCCAAAAATAAGCTTGCTTTCTTCCCCTGGCTTTCCCTGCATTAAGTGGGTCCATGGAGCATTTCTGCTCACTCATTTCTCACGTTGGAGGCATCTCTGAATGATTCAGGCAGCAGAAGCACAACAGCTGCCTTCCTGACAGAGAGCTCCCAGGGAGTGCACCTACAGGACCTGAGGAGGACAAGCATTCATGGGTACCATCGACCAGAGGATGCTCCCCACAGCCACTTCTTTCACAGAGCTATTGCTAAAGGATCTTTGCTCCTTAAGTGTCAGAGCAGCTCAGGAAAGACTGAAGCAGCTTCCAGGCACACAGACATGAGTTACCTAATTACCCTGGCTGGTTAAATGAAGCTCAGACCAATTGCTCTCTCTTGAGCTTGCTTTGGGGGTTGCCACTGCTGGGTCAGCCTGGAGATGTGGTCATGTTCCTGTCTGGTTTTCGGTGTCTGTTGTACACTGTGCTTAGCTCATCTTCTGAGACACTGTGACTGCTGGAGAACCTCCTGGAATAAGCCCCAAGCCCCCATGGCTACTCATACTCAGAAAAGCTTCCCCTGCAGCCCCCCAAGAAGTGGCATGCCAGCCTGGGGCTGTGGGAAAGAGGTATGGTAGCACCCTGCCTCACCCATCCCCACCAGTGCTTGATGCTGCTCTGCCTGGCCATTCTAATGCTGACAGAGCTCCTGATGAGCCAGAAAAGGGACTAAATTTAACAGAAATTTAATGTACTGTCCCAGAAAACACCTTTCTCAATTGTTGCCAAGAAGGAAGGAGAACTGGATGCAGGAAGCTCCTGTGCTGCCTGAAGCCCTCCACCCAGCTGTGCCTCAGCTCTGGGCCATCCCTGAGACACCTAAGCCTGAGGATGCCACCACATTTAGCACCCATGGGTGTCCCTGCATCGTGCTCAGCTTGTCCCCACATGCCCAGCCTGGAATTGGGAGCTGGCAAGGGTGCCTGCTGGCCAGGCAGCAACAGAAAAGGCTGCAGACTTATGAGACGGAGCGATTGTCAAAGAAGATGGACTGGGATCCTGGCCAAAGGAGCAGAAAACAGGCAAGATTTGAATGAGGAGATTATGGTGCACCCAAGAATTTATTCATATTTTACAGCTGGTGAAACTGCTGCAGGGAGCAGCAGGATGTGCCCAGGGTCATCTGCAAGGCAGCAGCTAGTCATAAAAAGAGCACCTTTATCACCTGAGCAGCCGCTTGGCATTATTTGCTGTGCTCCAGGCTAGCTGTGTCCACTTACTGCCCAAAATCAGTGCTGCCTGGCAGGAGGGATGGCTCGAGGAGTGGCCAGGGGCTGGCTCACTGCGGTTCTCAGCACAGAGCTATGCCTGGCACCAGATTGCTCAGCCTGCCTTCCTGTTCCCTAAAGATGACTGGCAAAAATCCCAGCTGCTGGCAGAAGGGAGCACAAAGCCCCTTCATATGTGGTGTGGAAGTGGAGAGGCTGGGGGAGATCCTGCCTGTGCTGAAAAGTCCCCATGGCAGCTCTGGAGGAGTGAAGAAGAGCTGTTGTCCCCTCTGTCCCCCGATACTAAGTTGCATGAAGGACTGGAGCCCGAGTTTGTTTCACTTCCAGAAAATGAGAGAAGAGAGATGGTGGCAGAGGGAGAATCCCCACTGAAAATCCCTGCACTTTTTCTTTGATGAGGGTGAATTTCAAATGTCCTTTCTGCAAGCTGCAGCATGCCCCTGGCCAGCTGCTGAGATGGGGCTGTCCCTGCATGGCTGCATGATACCACCACTAGTGCACCACCTGGGGGAAGGGGAATTCAGAGGTTGCTTCTCATCATACTAAAAGCAGTGCCACGGTGGCAGCCTGGGCAGAGTGCTGCTTGGCCAGGGCCATGAGGCTTGCAGCGTCGAGGCCACATCATGCTGAGCCACCAGAGCAGCAGCTTGGGAAGCCCCAGGATACTGCAGCCCTCCAGGTAGGTCTCTGAGCACCGGCTACACGTTTCCTGTCGACGGGGGACCCTGGCATGTAGCAGAGATGGCCAGGTGTGGTGCCTTGCTGAGGCATCTGGACAGGCATCACGGGTCTACTTACAAAGCATTTTGGAGGGCTCTACAAGTGGGGACTTGCTGGAGGGGAGACGTTTGTTGACAGTGTTATTGACCAGCACCACTCCCCTTGGCTATTTTTGGCTGCTGGAAGCCCAGATAGGCTGATGAGCTGCAGTTCAGCCTGGCTGCACAGGCTGGGGGGTAGCGGTGGTACCAGGAGGGAGGGGAAGCCATTGAGATGGGGAATAGCTTTTTGTGCCTGTGTCTCCTGAGCAGGGCTGATTGCGAGGAAGGCACCTTGCATAAAGACCTAATGATTGCGGCGAGCTGAGGTGCTAGTGCTGGGCTCTGCTGCTGTGCCTGCTGGGCCCTGTACTACCCTCTGCCCCCAGCCCTGCAGCTTCTTCAGTCTTCCTGTCAGTCCAGCTCCTTCCTTGCTGTGGGAAGAAGCCCAGCACCTGCACCAGGAGATGGTGCCTGTGTATTGGGAAAGATGGGGCCATGCTGCAAACGCTCAGGCCAGCAGGTGCCCTTGCGGCCACATGTGGGACCCAGCTGGCACTGGGAAGGAGGCAGAAGAGGAATGCTGTCTGTCCCCAGGGCAGCCCTTTTCTCAAGAAAGGTAGACAAAATCAGGGACATGTGCCGCACCGGGATAGGAGGCTGCCACGTAATGGGCATGCAGGAGACCCCAGCGCTACCTGACGTGTTTAGATTTCCAAGATGAAACACTGCCACCAGGCGCCCGTTTGCCCTTAGCCATTCCTCCCCATTGGCCATCCCCTCCCTAGCCACCAAATCTTTTTTCCAGGCGAAACTGCTCTGCTTACTGCCAGACCTGCATAGAGTCAAAGTGAAGACCCAGAAGAGAAACGGTGCTCTTGGCTGCTCAGTAGTCGGTGTAGGATCTGTCTGACAGTTTCACTAACAGCTACATCTGATTACTGGGTCACCAAAGGGTGACCATGCTGCACCCACAGGAGCTTCCTTCTGATCTGCTAGGTATTGGATGAGCAGGGCTCTCTGGGAGTGTGGTGAGGGCAAAGAGGAGCCTTGATCTTGGGCAATGCCATGTGGCTTTGACTGCCTGGGAGAGCAAATACCAGAGAATAAATAAACCATTATGGAGTGCAGTCTCCTTCTCCAGGTGGTTATGAGAGCAAAAACCCTTTGGAGCATCCGGTCTACCGGATCCCTGGAGCTCAAGGGCGGGGCACTGATCTGGAGATCCAGGTTCTCTCCTGTTGCATGCCCATGACACCCATCCCTCCAGCAGTGCCTATACTGGCCCTTAGCACCCCAGATGACTGAGTCCCAGGGCTCAAATCTGCTGTGGGCTGCAGCCACCAGCCCTCATGGGATGACTGTGTGTGGGACATCATGCCTTAGTCCTTGCAGAAGCGCTGTCTCACCACTTTGGTTTGGGTGTGCACACACTGTTCCAGCCATTTCCCCCTAATCAGGACAACACAGGAAATATGTTTGATGCTGCTGCAGCTCCTGAAATGTCCTCACCCGCCTGTGAGGGGGAAGGATGTGATGGGATGTTTGCGAGTGGGATGTCCTGGCCACAGTGGCAGTGCTGCCATTGGTTCCCAGAATATTGTGTTCTCCTACCCGGCCCACACTGCTTGTGCTCCTGCTCCCACTCATGCCCTGGTTCCTGGTTTCCACTAACCCCACAGAAGGGTCAAGCCCACTCCTCCTTCACTTACAGTCTCTCCAGGAGGGTCTCTCTTTTTTTTGCCTGTCATGTCTCAAGTTTTTCATCTTTGCTACTTCCCAGGCAGCCACATCCCCTTCCCTGAGTAGTTAGCTTTTGTTCTGCAGGAGTTCAGGTGAGTAACGGTTCAGAAATTGGAGGGATCATTGCTGCAGGGGAGACGATAGAATGTGCTCCTGCATACCTTGGCTGCCCAAACCAGCTCAGGAGCAGGTAGAGGGACATCAGGGCAGAGCTGGGTACGCACGCTGAACACAGAGCAGTAGACACTCCATGCCACTTCCAACACGCCCGAGTCTCCAGCTCCTCCATGCACCTGCCCCTCTCCCTCTGTGGGAGCCAGCATGGGAACTCTGGCCCGAGTGCCAGGGTTCTGAGCTGACCAGGAAGCTCAGCTTTTGTTTTAAACAAATGGCAAAAGGCACTATTTCTGCGAAGTGACAGCTTGCAGCCCATGTCGGAGAGAGCAAACCACCATGGGCTTTAGGAAGCTTTTAAGATATACTTGGACACCTTTTTTGCCACCTCCGGATGCCACAGCCCCCTCGTGTTGCACTGATACTCTCCCCCCTGGCTGGTCCTCCCGGGATACCCCATGGCAGAACCACCCACAGCACCAGGTACGAAGGGGCTGGGGGAAAACATGAAGCCACCCCTGAGCAAGTGGCAATGCTGCAAGAACAAAGGGGGCAATCTTCTAGAGCACGACACCGACGAACATCTGTGGACGAACAGCCGCAGCCAACGCACGTCCAGCCACGCGCATACACCTCTCCCCGGGCGCGCCGCCGCTACGTGCCCGCCTGCTCCCAATGCCTTTCTTCTACCAATGAGGCGCCGGGGACGCAGCGTGGTCACGTGCCCGCGGCAGGCCAGTCGCGGTGACCAGCGGCGACCAGCGGCGGCATGGCGGTGTTGAGTGGAGGTGGCGTGGCGTGGCGTGGCGGCAGGGAGGGAGTCGGTTCCCCGAGCTAGGCGCCCCCGGCGGAGAGCGAGGCCTGCACCCTGTGCGGCGCCGTTTCTGTTGGCAACGCGCGGCGGCCGGTACTAGGGCCTAGCACTGCCTGAGGGCCCAAAACGCCACGGAACGCTTGGGGGCGGCTTCCGGGGCAGAACTATTAAGGCTGCACCCTTTCCTCAGGGGCGGGACTTGTGGGAGCACTGAGGGGTGTGAGGAGACCCGGGGACGGCTTTAGAGTGGGTCTGAGGCCCCCGGGGGAGGGTGTGGGAGCTGGGAGTTCCCAAAAGCCCAGGGGAAGTGTTAGGCTTCCAGGGCTGCGTGACCGGATGGGATTCCCATGTCCCTGAGAAGGCACTGGGCAGCTGGTAGGGGTCTGTAGGATAACAGTCCTGGTACTGAGCCTCTACAGGTGCCTGCAGGTGTGAAGGAGGACTCATTTGACGTGCTGGACCTGATGGAGTACACCAAGAACCGGCCCTGGTGGCGCAAGGTCTTCGCCCCCAGCTCAGGGTCAAGTGCTGAGAAATACAATGTGGCCACACAGCTGGTGATCGGAGGGGTCGTGGGATGGTAAGATGTGCTGGGATTGCTGTTGCTGCCTATGGCAGGCAGGATGCCTGCAGATAATAGCCAAGCTTTTGGGAACATGCTGGCAGGTGCAGGGTGGTCATTTGGCCATCTTTCAGAGGTGGAAGGTGTCCAGCTTGCTCAGACCACTGTGCCCTGACGTGTTCTGCTGAACCGTGGGGCGGTCTTAAAAGGTGTCTCTAACATGGAGCTGGAGAACTGAGACTTTCTCCTAGAGAATACAATGGTATCAGGCTTTAATTTTTGACATGAGAATATTCGCTTTAACTTCTAGCATGATATAGTGTGTTGAATTTAGGACAAGCAAATATGAGGCTCTTGGAACAAGGATACCTTCTTCCTTGGAGGTGGATGTGCTTTGGGCATCTTGTGTCACTTATAGCAAGTGCTGGGGCTTGTGGCTTTATTTACAACTTCATTCCCACAGTAGCATTGTTTGAATTGAAAAAGTGTAATCGCACTTTTGCTTCTTGCTGTGTCTGTCTGCCTCATCTGGCACAGGGGTAGCCATTTAAAAGTGCATGACAGATCTTAATTTTCTGATAAAAACACAAGCTGGCCATCTCTCACTTGTATCTCCACTGAGTACATGTATTCAGAAAGTGGTAGAAGCAGTTGTGCTGTTTTGCAAATGGTGGTCAAAGTAAAGTCTGGCTTGTGTGATACAGTACACTGGCTCTTTGCTGCATGACTGAGCAATGGCATGGTGCTTGCTTGAGTTCTTGTGGCTGCAGCCATGTGTTTCATGTTGAAAGCATGTAACCCAGTTTTGAGACTGGTATTTAAACTGCTTCTGTCTGCTTGTTTCAGCATTTTTCTCTTCTGAGAAATGAAAAGGAAAAGCAAGCAGTTGTTTGGGCAACAAAGCAGCTTGCCTTGTGATCTGCTTCCTGCGCTCTACTGTGGAGTAGCAGCAGCTGCGCTGCCTAATTTCCCTTCAGAGATTATACCAGCTAAAAACCAAAACAAAACAGTAAACTCAGTTGTTGATTTTTAGTGAAATCATGTTACTGATTACTTTTTTGGAAGAAAGTTGATGTGGAAGAGATGAGAATCAAAACTGCAGAAAGCTGAAACACTTTTGACTGGGTGCAAATCCTTTCTCCCTGTTTGCGCCTGGGTTTTTTCTGCCATTCATTAGGCTGTCTCTTGAGTCTTGGGTAATTAGTGCCAAAGGCAGCCTTGCCTATGGGAAGCATGCTGAGCAGTGTGTCTGGTGTCTCATTCTCCTGACTGCATCTTGGTTGATTTGTAGGTGTACTGGATTTGTCTTCCAAAAAGTTGGAAAGCTGGCAGCAACAGCAGTGGGAGGTGGCTTTTTCCTACTTCAGGTGAGTATGAACAGTGAGACTTTCCAAGAACTGTGCTGGTGGGAACAAAGGGCTGTCTACCTGTTGAGATGTGTAAGGTCAGTTCCCTGCGCTGCCAAGAGCTCTGTGTGGTTCTGGATGTCACAGGCGTGTGCTCCCTGGCCAAGCAGGAGCAGTGTGCATAAACGTAAGGATTGCCAAAAGGTGCTATGTGCTTAGGATCTGCTTACAAAGGCCAGGCCAGAGGCATGTGAGTACTGTTATGCAGGGGCACCTGAATAAAGCAGGAGGCAGCCTTTAGGTCCAGCAAACCATGCTGCTCCTTGCAGGGCTGTCTGGTCAGAGCTGGCTACTGTACCCAGTCCTATGCCTGTGGAGATGGTGTTCCTGGAGAAACATCCCAGGATGTCAAGAGGAATGTGTCTATGTCTACCTGTCAATCTGGCTGTTTGGCTAATTGAGGACTTGCATATGTGGTGCTCTCTGTGAAGCCGTGGGGAAGAGGAGCGAAAAAGATTTCTCTCCTCAACCATTTCTTCTGGTTTACAAGAACCTTGGCACTGAGAGAAGCTGCTTGGGTGCGCAGATCTAGCTTGTACATCCTGCAGGAGGCAGAAGAGCTCTGAGACCTCACTCAGCAATCTTGGTTTTTTGCTTCTCAGGTGCTGGTCCATGTGTGACTTGTTCTCTGTGCTCTTCTGGCTTTGCTTGTTCTGCTGAAAGCCAAAAGCTTGTACTGAGCAGGGAGAGTTTCACTGCTGAATCATCCTGACCAGATAAAATATTTAGAGAGGAACAGTCTATTAATAGCTGTATCCACCCACAGCAACAGAAGAGCTGCAGAGAGACCTGACAGTACATGTGGCAGTTGTGAGGGGGAGGTGATCCCAGCTTTGGATTAGAGAGTAGAGGCCAAAACAAGCTCAGCTGCAATGTGTGCCCTGCTGTTAGGGGATTGCAGTGGGAGACACCTGTTGCAGGATGGTTAATACAGCTACAGGAGCGGTTCTTTGTCCAGTTTTTAAGCAAGTCTGCTCGTCTCAGCCCACTGGACCAGTGTGTGGGAGGTGGCTGTGGTCAGTGAAAGTGGCTAGGTAATGGGGTCTGTTTAGCCATGGTCATGCAGGACTACACAAGCTTTCTTTCTACCTCTCAAAACTCTAGATTGCAAACCATACAGGATACATCCGAGTGGACTGGAAGCTAGTAGAACAGGACGTGAACAAAGCCAAGCAGCAGCTGAAATTTCACAGCAGTGGTAACAAAATGTCTCCAGAAGTGAAAAGCAGAGTGAATGAGGTGAGACAACTCTCTCAGGATGTGTACAGGTGCTTAGCTGGAGGGACAGCAGAAAATGGGACTGATTTCTGGGCTTTTATGGATCTTCCATTGTGCAAATACAGGGAGGGAATACTTGTGTGGCAGGAAAACTGGAGAGATGGCAAAGGCTGTGGATGTTGTCTAGCTAGACTTCAGTAAAGCCTTTGACACCATTTCCCACACCATTCTCCTGGAGAAACTGACTGCTGATGGCTTGGATGAGTGTTCTTTTTGCTGGATGATGAAGCTCAAAATGCTTTGGTGAATGGAGTTAAATCCAGTTGGTGGCCACTCACAAGTGGTGTTCACCAGGGCTGAGTACTGGGGTCAGTGCTGGTTAATATCTTTATCAGTCTAACAAGAAAAGCTAAGCATATCTGGCAGTAAAGTGGCCTAGTTACTCTGGACTCTGCTGTACCTGGGCTGGCATGCACAGTCAGCAGCCCCTTCTGTCAGGCTGTCTCTGCTGGTTGTAAGGTAGTCCTGAAGCATCTAGGCTTGGACTGCAGCTCTCTAAGGATCTGGAGTGCATTGAGACTGGATCAGTTCAGGAGCCATACACACAGCAGGGAGATTAGGGAGAAGTCATTTGGTAGGATACTGTCCCAAAACTGAACAGTGGCCTCTCACTCACATGGAAGAAGAGCCCAAGGGATATCTTTGTGTGGGGAGAATGGGTGAGTGCCCTGCTGTTGTTGAACTCTGTTGGCTTTTCTCTCCCCTGCTTAGGTGATCGTATTTCTGAAGAAGAATGTTATCCTGACCGGAGGTTTTGCTGGAGGATTCCTGCTCGGAATGGCATCCTAGAAACTGCACTCAGATCTCCCTTCCTGCCCAGCCTTCCCTGCCCTCCTCTATTGCTACTCTCTCTCACTTAGAAATTAAAGGATGTTGCCAACAGGCTCAGTCCTTTCTGCTTACAGATTACAGCCCTTATTTCTTACAGTGCTCTTTCTCATTTCCAATTTTTCCACTGTCTGAACTGCTAGAGTGCTGGGATCTGTCTGAAAGCTTGTTGCTCCTGTATCATTGTGTACACAGCTGTCAGCTGTAACTGCTACTTAGTTTGCATTTTCTGCCCTGGTACCTGGATAGTCTCTGCTTCCCTCTGCACAGAGATGGCATGTGCAATCTGAAACGTGCTTGGCTGTCTTTGGGTGGGTGCAGAAGTGTCAGGGGACAGGCTGGCTGTGTCCAGGGCAGGTGGATAAGGAGCAAATTCATGCTGTATGTGGTGTGGAGGGTTCTCCTGCTCTCCCCCTGCCACTGCACTGCGTGTAGATGGCTGTTTGGCTTCCCTTCTGCTGTTATTTATACCTTTACTGGAATTGCAGCACTGCTGATGGAAACCGAGCACCATGAGTGACTCATCCAGGCCCTTTCTCCATCCTGTTCTGAAATTCACCAAGCTTCCTGCAATGTAGAGTGCTTTTCTTGCTTGCTAGCTGACTGCTCAGCCTTTGAAATGTGCTGAGGCACTCTCTTGTGGTGGGAAGGGTACGAGCATGCTGGACCTGTCTTGTGTCAGGTTAGCTGGGACAGGTGGTGTCTGTTTCAGCTGTGTCACTTACTGTAAATCATCTTGGGCCTCAGACTGGTGTTTCTAGGTCTGCTGTGGCCTTCTTTGGCTGCTTTGGCATTGGTAATGCTCTTAGAGCTGTAACCATGTGGGACAGGACTATAGACAGGAAATGTGTCCCTGTTTAGGATACAGAGTACTGGTCCAGGGTCTCTGTTGCCAGTTCTGCTGAAGGGGTGGTGGGAGAGGATGTGGAATTTGGAGTGCTGTCCTTTACCTGCAGAGCACAAACTCCATCTCCCCAGTCTCTGCAAGCAACTGAAATGACAGAACTGTTGGGAAAAACAGGTTGTGCTCTTGTAGTAGTGGCTCATTTCCATGCTTTCTGCCTTGGTTATGTGCCTTCCTTCTTTGCATTTGCCATTTCCACAAAAAAACACCTGTGTGATTAATTCCATTAGCTGCAGCCCTTCTCCTTCAGGGGATGATGCAGACCAGATGCAGACCTCAGCTGGTTTTGGACAGCCTGTTCCAGTGCAGCTGTGTGCAGAGCAGAACTCTAACCTGCAAGAGAAAATTGCAAACTAACAAAGCCCTTAGAGGTGTTCTGCATTGGCTGTGCTGGGCTTCTGCAGTGACTTGTATGATGGTGTGGTGATGTCCTCCAGCAAGTATATGGAGGAGTTCTTGCTAAGAATGGGATTTTTTTATGTGAAGGAAACATGCTAAGGAACAATGATGTGCATGGGTGATTGGGATGCATCTCCTGGCTCAGTGTCTGCACCCCATAGAAGGTTGTATGATGCCTTTCTGAACATCTGCTGCTGCTCTCAGTATTGCTAGAAATGGGGATCTTCCCCTGAGAGCTGCTGGAAGAGCTGGAATGGTGGGTTCTTCCACCAGCGGTTTTGGGATGAGTGCTTGCAGTTGTTACTTTTCAGCTTTGTTGATGGAAGTCTCAATGCAGTAACATTGATTTAGCTGAGATTTTCTCACCAGCATCTGAAAAGAGGCTGCAGGTAATCAGGAAGGACAAGCTAGTGTCTTTGCTCCTGTCCTGGTATACATGGCCAAGGAGAATGAAGGAGCAGCTGGGCTCATGTCCTTTTAATCATAGCCTTCCTAAAAGGCATCCAGGATTGCAGGAGTAATGTGTTGCAGCAAACAGGTCTTCAGTAGATTGGTGTTTAGGAGTAGAGTGACAGATGATGATGGTGGTAGTTTTTGTGTGGCTGGGGTTTTTTTGTTTGTTTGGGTTGGGGCTTTTGTGTGGGTTTGGGTTTGGTTTTTCTTTGGTAGGAGCCGTGCGGGGCTGAGTGTGCATGAATTGATACATTTGTGTTGCAGGGCATTGCCTATTTCTTGTTCCTGTAAGAAAAAGCATTGCTGCCTCTTTTCCTGATGTGCTGCATGACACAACTTCTGAGATGCACTAAACTCCACAAAGCTTTCTCAAACGACAGTGCTCAAAGAAAGTCATTAACAGACCTTAGGGATGTTTTTCAGGCTCAAATAAGTCACTATTTCTGCCCAGCCCCTGGGAAAGGTGGACTGGGTTCTGTTCCACAGGGTCCCAGCTTGCCCCTGTGGAGCAGAATGGCCCAGAGAGGGAGCTAAAACGCCTCGATTGCTGCTGGAAGGAGAAACAAGTGACAAATTCTTGTTGAGTTCGGTGTGAATCCAGGCAGGGAATGGACAAGGACATCAGGATCTGGCAAATCTTGCTGCTATGCCAGTGTCAGGCTTATGACTGGCAGTGTTTGGTGATGGGGGCCCACACTGGAAGCTTTGATGCTGAATCCACCTCTGTGAGGGATACATTTTCACTGTTGCAGGTGCCAGGATGAGAGGTTCTCCCCCCACACACCTGTTTTGGACTTGTTTCAACAACTTCTGGCATCTGTTCCAGTATGAGAAGGTTTAATACACACTAGGTTTTTGAAGTGTGTTTAGATGTTGTACATAAATGCTTGCTGAAGTGATATTTTATTAAACAATTTTGCTTTAATAGCTTCTATGTGCAAAGTCTGACTTCTTGGAAAGAAGAACTGGTGTGATTTTGTCTTACCCTTTATGTTGCATTTGACTTATGGGAGCAGTTACAGCCAGTCTGCTAGCATGAGGCTGTCAGCCTTCCCTCTTCTCTGCAGGAAACCATGGGCTGCCTTAATAAAACCCCTCTCCGTGATGATCCTGGCACAAATCACCCATGTTCCCAATAGGTGGGATACTTCTGGGGCAGGAGGTGATTCTGCTGTCAGCCTGGCTTCAGAGCCTCTCTGCTGAGCAAATTTTCTCCACCCAAGTAGAAATAGGCATAGAAACAAGGCTTTTATTTTTAACAGATGCAACAGAAGCCCAAATCCTATTTTTTTTTGTCATCTGTTAGTGACTTCCATTCCACTGCTCCTGCTCAGATAGGGCAAAAGGGTAAAATGAGCTCCTTGTCAAGTTTGAGCTGTTTCCAACATTGTCATCACTTCCTCTGCTTTTCAAGAATACTAAACCCCCTATTTTGTCTTAAGGTTTTTTATTTGGAGTGGGGAGGGATGGGAAGGCTGGTCCTGAATTATTCTGATCTTGAGCCCCAGTTATAAAAATACCAAGCAGCTTCTATTTAAACAGGGTATCACATGTAGCTCTGAACTCTGAATAGCAGCCAAACTGCCTGGCTTGCAGCTATGTTGTCTTCTCAACAAACAACTGAACTGAGACTACAATTTGTTCCAGTCTTTTATTTTGTATCATGGTAATTCAGAGCAGTGAATACAGATGGTTTGCTCTTCTAGGCTTCAGTACACTCAACTATTTTGCCTAGACTACAGTGGTCTGTTTATAGAAGCTGTATTTCATAAGTTGTACTTGATCACAGCACAGAAGTCCCTTACGGCTAGATCTAATGACAGAGTTAGGGAGCTAGTGGTTTCAGAGTCTGATATTTAGGTGTATAGGCCCTGTAATGGACTTGGCACCCACTGAGGTGCCTGGACTCCTGCTACAGGGGACAGAGAGACTTAGGCAGCTTTGAACAGTGATGCAGGAACCTGTCTACCAAGCTCTTCATACAGGTCACAGGAAATTCTGCTGCACGGGTGAGATCTTCTGAAAAGCCATCTCTCCCTTGGGTCCAGACACAGCTGGCTTGTGAGTGAGTCTGGAATGCTATGTTGAAAGCAGGTACCTACAACTGCTTGTTCAGTAAGTAGCACCTAAATCAGTTCTTGGATCTAGCCCAGGGCTTTGTTACAGGCCTCTGGGTACCAGTGGGTTGAACTACACTGAGCTTGTAACGTATTGCTTAGAGGTGTTCAATTACACTTACATGTATAAATTTTCTATCAACAGTCAGATCTTTCAAATGAGTATTGCTTTTTTTTAAAAAAAAACCCCTCCTATTCCTGTAGCAATCCCTGAAATGTTCCTGTAACATCTCCTCCCCGTGAATAGCAGCGTGTAAGCAAGTCAAATACAAAGTAAAGTCTGTCCAGTGGGAAAGTGAGGCACTTAGGCAAAGTGACTTGGAGTCACTTGTGATCTATGCAAGACCTAGGAACAATCCCCAAACCCGATTTCCATTCTTGAGCTTGAACCACTGGACAGACAAATGTCGTCTGGAACTACTGCATGATGGCAGCAATACCTTTGCTGTGTCAAGATGGGCTTGTTTCGTACGTCATGCTTAAACTCACTCTTATAAGCTCATTTCCTGTACCTCTCCAGAAGCCAGAATAACTTGGTTCCAGTTCTGCATTTTAGGAGCAAGGATGGATCAGAGTAAGGTAAGCATTCTAAAAACATCAAGCTGACTTTTCACAGACACAGGTGTGATGCAAAGACAATGCAGATGATCTTTTGGTACAGAA
Organism: Galbula dea; assembly: GCA_013399015.1. Taxonomy (NCBI): domain Eukaryota; kingdom Metazoa; phylum Chordata; class Aves; order Piciformes; family Galbulidae; genus Galbula; species Galbula dea. Next base: position 4,320,272 of record VWZX01003222.1, on the reverse strand, counting down.
AATAGTCTGTTAACGAGGCCATCTGTTAGTACTGCGGTATACTTTTTGGTGTGCCGGGTGGTGTGTTCCAGGAGCGATCTGGCTTTCCTGGAAGCCTAAAGAAGGCCTAAAAAAACCACACAGGAGCTCTGCAGGTGAGTCTGTGCTCCAGCACCTGCTGGAGCTGCACTGTGTTACTGAGGTGGCAAAGGAACTCTTTCTGAAGTCGTCTTAAGCTTTTCTCTTTCTTCTTTCTCAAACCCAGAACAACAGATGGATCTGCCCTTGGGGTACCGGGCGCAGCACTTCCGCATTTCCTGAATCACAGTTTCACACTTGTACTCCATGTAGTTGTTCACTGGAAAAGAAGAACGAGACACTAAGTCTGCAGAGGTGAACAGGTTTTGTCCCCAGAAGGGACACATCTAGCCCAACCCTTCACCTTCTGGGCAGTGTGTTTCTCTGAAAAGCAAGACCTACTTACAAGCATTTAATCACTTTCTCTGCTCTACGAAAATCGCTAGTTTCAGCTATCTAAAGCCATGCAAAGGCATCCTTCTTGTTGTGGATGGAAGCCTCTTCAGTCACACAGTTCTGTAGCTCTCACATCTCCCTACAGTAAGAATGAGGCTTCCCTGATTGCTGCCCTTCAATCCTTCCCTTCTTTAGCTTCTGTGCTTGTAAGCTGGATCTTGTCATCCGTGGTCTTAAACCCAGATACTGTGTCACTATAAGGTTCACAGCTGAGTGTAAATGTAAGAGCATTCAAAGAGGACTCGGTATAAACAGAGACACGTACACAGTTGAGCACTGTGGCTTTTGTTAAAGGAAGTGGGGAGGAGCATGACTGCCAAACTCTTAACCCTGGCCTGTTGTGGGCAGGCTGTAGCTTTGCAGCATAAGTGAAGCAGGCAGCATGCCAGCAGGAACGCTTAGCCAGACACCAGCAGCTGAATCCAACTGCAAAAAGCTAGTAACATGATCACTTTCCACACAAAGGTCCCAGCTTTAGTTCAGGAGGTCCCTTAGCCACACAACTGCTACTTAACCTCTCACCTTCCTTCCTAAGCTTCTCTTGGATACTACCAGAGCTGGGACATGGGGCTAAATAAGCTCCAGTCTGACCTGGGAAGACTGGGTTTATGCCTTTGTGCATAGCACAGCTATACCCACTTTGTCCATATTGCCATTGTTTCAAGCTTGGAGATACTTCACTGAAACAGGAGGTTCAGGCACTGCAGGACACTGATTTGTCCAGCATCCTTTCTGCCCTGGCACTTTGCTGGCTGTCACTGTCAGCTGAAGTGACAAAGCTTTGCAGGGTAGGCCACCAGGCTCTCTGAAAAGCCTTGCAGGTATGCAAGCAGCCTGAGGCTGTGGCTTGAATTAACACTACCTGCCCGTCTGGAGAGAAGTGCAGGGCACACAGAGCTACCTGCTCTCCTTGGATAGTTATGCAACCACTATAAAGCTGCACTAACCCCTCTACCCACCACTGATTTTAAAAGACTAAAGCAACAGCAAGCCAATGTGAGACAAATGCAGCACCCACTGGAGAACCCAGAAAGCAGCAGTGAATGCCTTCCAGTTAAGGAGCAAGCCAGGCCCCTCTGATTGCTCTAAATTCCCAAACTGGGTTTGTGAGTGACCTGTAACACAAGCACAAAGATCAGCCCTGAGAAAAAGGTTATGGTGATGTTACTGATTTAAGCAAGCTGGCAGCCTAGGAGGCATGGCAGGCCCTTAGAGTGGAGAACTAATCTCTCTCTGCCATAAATTGCCAATGGGTGCTTCAAGGCTCTCCTAAACTGTTCCTCTGCCTGGTTTCTAAACAGGTTTGTTTCTAAAACTACAGCTACATAAAGGCACACTCTGCTATCTGTCAGGGATGAGTTCCTGAAAAGCACAAGGGTTAGTCATACAATGGAGAGCAAAAAAACAAATGAGATTTATAGTGGGCAGTCTCAGGAAGCAGGAACAACTAGCCACTCCAAGAACAGCCTTTGCAAAGCCAGCATTTCCCAAAGGTTCTGCTTCTGCCCTCCATCCTCTGCACTGGGTATGCTGTATCTGCTTTTTGTCAGGTAAGGCTCTGTATACAGTGCATCAATTCCTACAGGGTAAAACTCCTTGCTGGCTTCAGCTGTGCAACTCGGACAACTCCACAGCACAGTAATACATGAACAACAACAGCACTGCAAAATGATAGCTAGAGAAGGGATAGATAGTGGAATGTGCCTGTATCAGAATCAAAGTGCTTCTTTGCTTGCAACCATTCAGATTAAATCTGTACACAAACCTAAAGAGGTAAAATACTTGCAGTAACTTCCATGAATGTTATAAAAAGTACATTGCCACAGATGAGACCAAAACAGGGTTGAACATTAGCTTTTAAGTCCAGTTACTATGGGGAGACATGCTCCAAATCATGAAGGCAGATCCAGGCAAATGTTGTGGTAGAGGTGGTTACTTGGAGCTGAACACAGCTTCCAAAAACTAATCCTGTGAAAGACAGATCTCTATGAATGACTGACTCTTGCTTTTTCTCTAATTTTTCCCAGATGCATTTTCCTCTTCCCCAGCCACTGAGGTTGCTGTGTTACCTGCACAAACTGCAATCACTGTTTGCTGCAGCCTGCAGAGACATCACTTTATTTACCCAGCAGGACCCCTTCCTCCCTCCCTGCTATATTTTAGCTAACCTGCTTGTAGACTGCAAATAAGTTAAAGGCAGAAATGTGTTGCTGTGAAACTGGCCTGGCTAATTTTAGCTGTAGCGTTGCTAACCTCTTGCCTTGTCATCCCTGAGCTAAAACCATGATTTATTCTCAAGTGAAGCTCAAACCATGCTGGCTAAGTGCTCCACCAGATGAGTTAGAAAGAACTCTCTTCCATATAGCTGAGCTACCTTGGCACAGAGGGGTGTTTTCTCTTAATCATTACACAAGGCAAATCCTTTTGCAAGAAGCAACCAAAATTTTTAACAAACACCATCCTCTGCAAGTAACAAGCCTGCTCTCTCCAACATGGGCTCTCAAAACACAGTGTCTTGCACTCTCCCTTGTCCACACAAATATTTGGCGAAGCTAACATAAAAGACCTGTTAAAGGTCTCCAGAGGGAGACCATCTCATACCTTGAGGCTAGATCATATATACTTAACCCATTCCTGACAGACATCTGTCTGACCTGCTCTTAAAATATCACTAGAGCTAGAAGCTCTGCACTCTTCTCATACAATCCACCACTACCTCACTACCCACTCTGTAAGAGAGCTTATTATAATGTCTAGTTCTCTCTGCCTAAACCTGAGTGCCAAGACTACACATGGGCTCTCACTACCAGCACAGAGAACACTCTAAAATATAATGCACAACATTACTGTTACAGTCTTTGTACTAAGGGTGTCTCACTATTTACAATCAAGCACAAAGGAAATCTATCAAAACCAGACATACTGTTTGCTTTGCAACCAGGTAATGGTAATGTGGTTGCTTTCTCCTTTCTCAAGGTGAAAGGAGAACAGGGTTAAGTTAGAAGAATTAAGTTCCACCAAAAATCAAGACACCAAAAAGACAAAATGACACTTGGTACCTTGCAAGCATTTCTGTATTTCACAGGCTTGTTTCTGGCAGGGATCCTTCTGAGGCATGTTCAGAGAACTAAAATGATAGGAAAATGTTACTGTAGCAACAACGTACTATTCCGTGGGTGGGGGGGGTACAAAACACTATGTTAAAGCCAAGGCTTTAAAGACCTCCCAGTTTCCCCTCTCTGTCACAACCACTTCAGAAAACACCTACTGCTGCCTGCAGATGCCTGCCAACATACACAAGAGTTCTCTGTGTCTGGCTATAAAGGATGAAAGGATGTTAATATGGATGATGAATATGGGATGTTTTATGTTGCTAGGCTTGAAGGCCTTTTTCTTTTCTCTGGTCCAAATGCCTCCTTTTCCACTTGGATGCACAAAGATTCCAGCAATAATTCAATTTAATACAACTGACTACTTTTCAGCAGTTCTGTGCCTGTAGACCTTATAATAAAACAGGGAGTTGTGTAAAAGCCCTCTCTGAGCCCTCTACAAACCCAAGGATTTGGTGTTAGGCAGGCAGTTGGTAACTGCAACTGGAGGAGGCACTTAAAAACCATTACCTTCCATAAAATTTAAAAACCTTTATGTTCCATAAAAAAGACAAAGAGGGCTTTTTTTTTCCCCCAGGAGAAATTCTCTTGGAAATCCCCTCCCCCTCCCAAAAACCCCCAGCCTGGATGGCAGCTTCACCTTGTTCAAATCCCTAGAAAGTGGGATTTCAGACACTCAGTTTGACTTTCTGCCACCGTGACACCTCTAACTGTGATCTTCTGGAGAGATCAAAAGACAAGCAAAAACTGGTGGTACTAGTAGTTGGATGAGAGACCTCTATGGGAAAGCACTGCTGTTACCGAAAGTGGTGGTAGGATTTCAGCTCTCTCTGAGCCACAGTTCAGCTCCTGCCCCTGCCCAGAGCTAGAGAGGTGCTGCCTTTCAAATTTCAGATAACTCACCAGCCCATAGCACTTTTCAATATTGCTAGGGCATTATTTCCAGCATCCTGGCCAAACTCCACTTGGGACAATTCCATTCTGCCTACCTAGAACTCCCCTTGATGCATCACTTGGACACAATACTCTTCTTCACTGCCTGTCTTAAACTCCTGTGATGTTGCCGTGTGGCGTTTAACTGCTTCCACCACACAGGTGGCTGCATTTCAGTGGCGAGAGAATAATTTATTGTTCGAAAGACATAATGTCACCTTCCTAAAGCCACTGCTCCTGCAAGACAAAATTCTGTATTGAATAATGACTGGGAATAAACAAAGCACAGTACAAAACAGGGGTAATGGCTACACATACCAGATTAATCACCAGGCACGAGTTTAAGCAGCAGTTCTTCAACACCACCAAGCTGTAAGCAACAAGGAAAAGTTCAATACGTCTACAGTTGCTATGGCTGAGCTAATGGACTTCAACAAAATAGCAGTCCTTTGCCGTCCCTCAAGAATCTCAAATGACTTCACAAACAGGCATGACTATGGTCTACTGTTGCCACCATCCTTACCATGAGATGGTGCTCTATCTCCCAAACGCGAGAGTTACTATCCCTGTACTGCTCACCCTGGGACAGCTGCCACATATGAGGCAGCCGGGATGGGGGGAGCTGGCTGGGTCGCAGGGCCTCACCCAGGGGAACCTGAACTCTTTGGATCCGAGCCCTCAGCATACCTTCCTCCTGGGGGAAAGCAACAAAAAGAGCAGGCAGTTACTGGCAATGCAGTAGAGGCACCTGCAATAGCAAAGCTACAATCACTGGGAATCTCAAAGGACACTTGCCTCTTCCGCAGCCACAAGCCACGTTTTGCGGTGCTCATCACAGTAAACACCTACACGTCGCACCCACAGTCGGACAGGAGGAGTGCCAGCGTGCCCTCCTTCTGCCATTCCCTCAGTCACTCCAGGATGCTCCTGTTAGGTGGATGGCATCAACCCGCCGGATACACACATGGTCTCTTTAGCTCTGAGTACATTAACGAAGAAAGCTCTCAGACCTAGAAGGCACCTCTGAGTGGCGTCTGACTTACTGTACGAGATGCTATGTGCTGAAATGTCCCTAAAAGTCAGCTTGGCAAACTAAGGTGGTGCCTAAGTGAACAGAAATTTCATGACAAGTTGTACACTGGGATGTGTGTGCTGTATGCTGTTTGTAAGGCATTCTTGGGCAAAAGGTGCTATTGGTACAAAGTTAAACCCTGCAAATATTGGCTTTGCTTGTTCCACTAACAGTCCTATTAACAGTCATTGCATAAAATGGAGGGGAAAAAAAAAAGAGGAAAAAAAGTGATTTACACAGGAGTTCTGTGGCTAATGATGGTCTAAATCCCAAAAGCAAAACTTGGTGACAAGATGTGAAATTAGTTTAACAAGAACGAAGATCACTCTGGAGATAAAGCATGAAACTCCACTCTCATATTTGGAACTTGCAGAGCTGTCATTAGGAAGGGTCCTTCATCTCATTTCTCAAGAGGATGGCAGCACTGTCCATTCATATATGAGCTTCTTGTGCATAGCTCAAGACTTTGCGCAGTTCAGCTTTTAGATGGTTACAGAGAGCCACCGATACCAGCAGGGGCAAAGGAATTTTGGACATTGAGGTGGTTCTTCCTACAGGAATTTTTGTTTAACAGCAAGGTTATCTGCATACCAGTTAGAGCAAGCTGAGTGATCAGCAAATGAAGGCCGGGGAAATGATTCTCTCTTTGAACCCTAGAAGAGGTAATCAAAATGGTACAGACAGTCTTCATTCTTTATCTAGGTTTAAAGTAGAACAGAATTAAGCTGTAATACGTATAACATCCTCCTGCTATGAAGTAGATGCAATATTCCTTTCCCAATGAAACACAGTAGTCTTCTGAAAGCTTGTAAAGTTAAAAGGCATATTTCAGACAGGAGCAAGAAAATCTGGGTACAAAATAAAGTAAGGAAAGTCAGGGAGAGAAAAAAATTGTTATACATTGGGGTACAAAATATAACAGGAAATACACTTCCATTTTGTTCCATATCTTACATCAGTGCTTCTCTACCTTTATTTGAATCAAAGGATCATTTAGCCTTTCTGAAAACAAAACAACCACAAATCAGCCTGAACAGCACTGTCACAGTAATTTAATTTCTAACAAAGAAAACGTTGAATGTTCTTTTACTGGTTTTTTCCCTCCCATTCTGTTTGTTTCCTTACTTGATGTGTATGTGCATTATAAAAAGCACTACTGAAGACCTTTCTGTGATGTGGCACAGGCATTCCAAGCTCCAGCAGCTGGATCACTGGCATTTACAGGAATGTCACAACAGATTGACAAGCCTCACAAAGCCTTCAAGAATAAGCTATGAGCATCTGTGATTTCTAAGTTGTTTTCATTCTGCTTTATCCTAAGACACGTTACAAATTTAAGTCCATGTGTGGAAGTCACTTTGCCCAACAGTGAAACACAATCACTGCCACTGATTATTTTCAGTCAGCTGAATGTAATCACCCAGGCTGGAATTTGGCCAGGATACTTCTACACTGCTGGTCCACCATGACCAAAAATGCTCAAAAACTTGCTCTTATTGCAAAGCTGGAATTTCTACAGCTCATCATGCCCAGAACCAGGAGACTCATGATTGACTTCAGTATTGGAAAAATATTACTCAGTAAGTGACCACTATTTTCTACAGCAAGTAAACTCTCCTGGAAGGTCTCCTATCCAAATACTAACCTGGTTCAGTCTTGCTGAACTGCAGGTAGAAGGACTAAAGCACAACATGTACATTTGTGTTTACTGCACATAAACATGGTAGTAACGGTAGGTACAGGACCGACAGAACAAGGTCTCATGCAGAGGACACTGTGCAGAATGGGCAGTGGTTAATGTGTTTTCACCCTTTGCCCCAAACTCCCTCTGAACTACATAGGTCTGAGCTCAGTTGCCAAAGTTCAAAGGTCCAGTCTAGCCTCTCTTCTCAATAGCCTCCAAGACTGTTATGAAGCTGCTTAGTTAGTGCTACAGAACCTTGTCAGTGCCTGACCTTGAATACAATCCTGAGGTCAGGCAAAACCATCATTTGGGTTTGAAGTAAGATAGGTCTGTCTTTAGTACTTGAACATACAAAAGAAACAGAAGATTTGGAAAAGCATGCACTTAAACATTTGCACCTGAAACTTTAAGAACAGAAAAACATATACAATTCCTATTTTTACAGAAAGCAACAAAAAAGACTGAAGGAAGACAAAGGTGAAAGGAGAAGTAAACTTACTTAAATTTAAATTAAGTTTTAAATCTGTTTCTTATATTGCTCACTTCATAATCTATTTGAAAAAAAAAAAAACATCCCACAAAAAAAAAATCAGCTTAAGTTTGCAGGATTCCAGTGTCATCCTTTGACATAGATTTTAATGTTCTCATCAACCGAGCTGAAGAAGCTGAGCTGTTTAAGGCACTGATTTGGGTGAAATTTAAAGCCTAGTCCCCAGAGGCAGGAACAGGACTTGCAGGTATTCTGTTCATCTGAAGACTTAGAAGTTTAATGCTGTACTGGGACCTGGGTGGATTTCTGAGCCATACAATATATGAATAAATATGAAAACGGCCAGGAGGAGGACTACATCTTGTGGTGAAGACAATTTATTTGCTTTTCAATTTGGTACATCAAAATATTTTATGAAAACAGTGAAAAAAATTGCTCCAGCTGCTCCTTGGATCACCCTCAGAGTTGTAGCTCAGGATGCTGAACAAACTCTACCCGTTATTACCTTCTATTTTCAAAGGGGACTGGGTCAAATTTTTAGAAGAGTTCAGCTGCCTTTTAGGAGCCATGGGAGAAAAGCAATGCTGAGGCTTAGTGAACTGGGCACAGTGTTTTGCTAACATGGCTACACAGCTCCTGAACCAAGGCTGGCCAGTTTGACTTTCTGGTGGAGAGTATGCAGCTGCCTGCATACCTTTGGGGAGCTAAAAGGGAGCTGGGCTTTCCTGAAAATCCCAACCTGTGTCTTGCAGCAGGTCAGGGATCAGATTAACTGATCAGGTGCTGATATAAGAGCACGATGACTCACTCTAAAGCTTCTTCTTGGGGGTTTGGACTCTACTCTGCCTGGAGCACTCGCCCCAAACAAGTGCCTCCGTGACTCCACTCTCTGCTCTGCCCGACATACTTGAGGGCAGCAGATGCTCAGCAACCAGCTGAGGCTGTCCAGCGGATTAGGGGGAGAAGGTCTACCTTTGGTAGGATCTAAAGAAGCACGAAGTCAAAAAGAGATGGACACAGTGTGTGCGGAGCCCCGGAAAAGGAAGGAGAGGATGGAGAAAGGGGTGTGGGAGCCGGGCCTCACGAAGGGCCGACCGAGGAGGTGTGGAGGGCGGTGCGGACAACGGGAGCGGGGTTGGGAGGCAGACTAGGAGAGGTGTGTGGGATTGGCGCGGACGGCGAGCTGGCCGTGGTGGGGAGGCGGAGGGAAGGGCCGGAGAGGCCCGGTCACCGCGGCGGGAAGAATGCGCAGCACATCTCCATAGCAACCACCTCCCACCCGGGCCGGGCCTGCGGGGCTCGGCAGCCGCCCCTCAGCATAAGACTGGCACCAGCAGGAGCGGGAGGCGCCGGACCAGGCCCCTCAGTCTGCCCGCCCGTGACCTACCTGCAGCCCTGCGCCAGGTGACAGCCAGCGCCGTGTGCACCCAGCAAAGCCTTCCCCCACACCCCCCCCTCTGACCCTGCAGCCTTCCCCCACCAGCTCACAGGCCCCAGTGGCTGGCGCGCAGCAGAGCCCCGCCCTGAGCCAGGTCGGGTCGGGTCGGGTCGCGTTGCGTTGCGTCGCCCCTCCCCGTCCCGCACCGTCCCGCCCTGTCCCCCTCCGCTCCACCACCCGCTCTTCCTCGACTCGCCTCAGGCAACGGCTGCAGCGCGGAACTCTGGGGCTGCCACTTGCGTGGGACACACGGTACTTCCACCACAGAACACCACTTACCTCTCCGGAAGCAAGACTACCCTTATCTGTGCCGGTTGGCTGAAAGGAGCAGCGAGCCCAGCTGGGATTGGCCTTGCTGCCGAGGGCGGGTGGGCGAAATGGGGCTTGTCCCCGCCTACTTCTGGAGTGGGTGGTGGCAAGATGGCCGTGCAGGCGGTGCATTTGGAGGCTGATGCTTTTCTGGTGTGCCTCAACCATGCGCTGAGCACCGAGAAGGAGGAGGTTATGGGGCTCTGCATCGGCGAGGTACCGGGGCCGGGTAGGGCTGGTGGAGGCTGACTCGAGGAGAGGCGGGTGGCGTGCTCGGGACATAGCGGAAGGAGGTACTGGCCGGGCCGGGCTTACGGCCTGCGCCGGTGTGGGCTGTGATACAGTGGTCTGTGGACTCTCACCTTCCGAGCGGGGCACGGTCACCGCTGCAGGGGGCGTTGGACAAGCCCGTATGGGACGGTTCCCCGGCAGAACCGCGACGCTGGGCCTTGGGCTTCCGCTCTCCACCCCTGGCTAGCGCCGAGTCGTAATTCAATTTCCTGTGAAAGTCAAAGCTTAGTCAGGAAAGTTTGCCATCTGCGTGCCTGGCTGTACTCTGATGTGTACCTTTTTCCATTCTGAAGGTACAGGAGCCGGCCTTTTTCTTGAGGGTGCTTGTTTCTTTAGTAGAGGAATGATCAGTTTCTCCTCTGCGTCATTAGGTGGACACCAGCCGAATTGTGCATATCCATTCTGTGATCATCTTGCGCCGCTCTGATAAGAGAAAAGACCGTGTGGAAATTTCGCCAGAGCAGCTTTCAGCTGCTTCTACTGAAGCAGAGATATCCTTTAGTAGAGAAAGCAGAAAACTCACCAGTGAAGTGGCTTACCTCAGACCTCCTTTTATATGCTGTGTTCTATTCCTTGTTCTATTTAGCTTGAAGTAGTTAGCTGCTTCCTTCCTGTTTGTTTTGGAGGGCTGTGCTAGCAGTTCTGTTCTCTGGAGTCTTTGTTGGTTTCAGTGTTTGTAGTGGAATTGTATTATAACTGGTTTCTTATAATTTATTTGTATTTGGTCACAAGTAAAACTAAGTATGTTTAGGGAGGGGTTGGCAGTTCAGCAGGGAAACCCAATAGATGATAAAAGATTGACAGGTCTCCATTTCCAAGTGGGGTGCACTGGAGAGCCTTTTCCCTCCATGCAGTTGATGCTGTTTTGGACAGATTGCTGTCATGTCGCTTACTGCCACATGCAAACAAAATCGAATTTCTTTCTGCAGCAGGGGCATCCTGCTGGTGCTGCAGAAGAGGCTTCCATCAGCTTTCTGGCTCATATCTTGTCACCCCTCTAAAAGGATTTTGAATTCTGTTGGCTGATGAGAAACTCTCTTAAAACTCTGCTGGTTTTCCTTATACAGAAAACTTCTGTTTGCTCCACTGGTTTCGAAAGCACCTTGACTCACACACAGGTTGGCTGAAATGACAGGACGTCCCATGCGAGTCGTGGGCTGGTATCACTCTCATCCTCATATTACTGTCTGGCCATCACATGTCGGTAAGAGCAGTCTTGATCTAGGTTCTGTATGAAAACTCACAGCTGGCTAATTGTATTACTCAAATTATTGGATTTTTCAGAGCTGCATATCCCAACAGTTAAAGTTTGGTTTCTTAGATGGCCTCTGGTAGGACTAGATTGTCTGGGTGGGCTTCAGGAACCTCTGCCAATAGCCCCATTCTTGTCTGTGTGCTACAGGTGCACAAACTGCACATGACTCACTTAGTCACAGGTCAGCTACTACTAGTACTACTGTTCTGCCAGGCAGGAAAATTAGACGTAGGGTGTGGGGAATAGCAAAAAAAGCTGTGGGAACCATAGGCCTGCTGTGATGATTTCTGGCATCATCAGTGTTAATGGAGAAAAAGAAAACTGTTTTGAATGGAGTTTCTGAGTACTTGTTGGACATTATGGCGGTACAGTGATATGTTAAGATCAGGGTTTGTTTACTCATCTTGTATTTTCAAGATTTGCTATTTAATAATATAGTGAATTGGAGTTTTTTTTTAAACTTAGTTACCTGGAGTAAGGACTTTTTAAAAAAAGCTTGTGACACTTATTACCAAATTCTAGGTTACTCTTCAAAAGGTGGAAAAAATTTTTCCTGTCCTTCAGACAATCAGTGCAGTTCTCATTCTCTTCTTTCTTTGTCTATAGATGTCCGCACTCAAGCTATGTATCAGATGATGGACCAGGGTTTTGTTGGGCTTATCTTCTCCTGCTTCATTGAGGACAAAAACACAAAGGTAGGCAACTTAATGGCAAGAAAACCTCCAAGTACTCATGAGAAGTATCAAGCCTCAGTGCAAAGCTGAAAGCCTTGGAGGCAACCTGCAAGAGGGCAGAGCTCTGCTTGGAGCACAGTCAAAGCATGACTAGAATGATGATGTTTGGATTGTAATCCCCATGACAAAAGGAGGATTTACTAGTTACTCCTGTGGCTGATCCACAGCCTGACTCTTGAGCCAGCAGACCTGGGCTGTACTAGAGTTCTGGAACTGCATCAGATAGCTGCAGTATGTGTGTGCATTGGAATGTGTGAGTTGCTCTTCAGCTGTTCAGTCCCGCAGATAGGAGTTTACTGCACCTCTGTGTCTCTGGCCTTTTCAGGAGATGCTACTATAGTGTGAGGTAAACTGACAGTGGTGTGTCTTCTCTAGGTTTTCCAGGTAGCTATTTTAAGATTTTTTTCAGTTACTGGGTCTGTCAAGGATCTGCTTCTTAACAGTTCCAACATACCAGTCAAAGCAAAAAGTGTGCACCTTTGCAACTTGTTAAAATGCTTTTTGAAAGCATATTCTTCTTCCTAAAAGAATGTGTCCTTATAGATTTTTCACTCTTGGAATCTGACTTTCTGCTGTCTCTTTTAGACAGGCAGGATTCTTTACACCTGTTTCCAGTCCATTCAGACCCAGAAGAGCTCAGAGTGAGTACAGCAGAAGAATGTGTTCCGTGTCAGGTTGTATTTCATCTTATCTATCCTTTTTGGTTTGTCTTAAGTATGTGGCTTCTATGCTTATTATGAGGAGCAAATATTGTATAGAGATGACTGAATGAGGTCTCCTTGCTTCTGCTAATGCAGGCTGCTTGAGGGTTAGGACTGATTCATTATTTGGTCTAGCTAATTTTGTACCTTAAGATTTGGTGTAGGGGACTGTAGTCTGGGTATGAATTTGTGCTGTAATCCATTTTGTAGAAGGCCCACTCTATTGCTTTTAACTCTAGAGATCAAGGCTTCAGGCTTGCCTGGTGTAGAGTCCCCACCAACTGCACACATGCTGTGCATCATGTTCCCAGTACTGACCATCTCATTGCTAGCATTTTGTCATTAAACTTAAGACATATGTGTGGCTATAAAAAGGCTTCAATTTTCATATCAGCTTGGACATGTGTTCCTAAAAGTACCTTCTGCAGCAGTACCATGCACTGGATGGACTGTTGCAGGTCTGTAGAAGTCTTTTTCTCTGCTGCTTTGAAGTTAATTGCATCTGATATGTTTTTAGATATGAAAGGATTGAAATTCCTATTCATGTTGTCCCCCATGAAACCATTGGGAAAGTGTGTCTGGAATCAGCTGTAGAACTGCCCAAGATCCTTTGCCAAGAAGAGCAAGATGCCTACAGGAGAATTCACAGGTAAGAATATTGAGGGTGCACACCTCTCCAGAACTGTCTTTGCTAATATGTTTTACTGTTGCTCTGCTGAAAGTACCATCAGCTTAGTAGGGGTATAGGAAATAAGAAGTATTAGCGGCTTGTGTGCCTTTGTAGAACTGATTGATTTTCACATGGAGAAGTTCTGTCAGCCTTATGCACAAGAGCTAAGCAAACATCTTTGCTGCAACATAAAAAGAGCCAGAGCGTGTGAGCTAATGGTGGCACTTCAATGGTATGTCTGTGTGTGGCAGTAATTAGTATTTAATCAGGGTAAAAATGCTGAGAAATCTGACATATGAGATTAAATATGAGCCCTTTTTTTTCCCCCTCTGTTAATCAACACTGATGTTTCTGTGCTGTAAGCTCTTTGTTATCATTGTGAATGTACAGGGCTTCAGCAAGTGAAGAGGTTTAAATGTACCTACAGTGCTAGCGAATTGTAGGTAGCTGGTTCCATAGTTTGGATTTGCCTAATGTGTAATTCAGTGCTATCTTGTTGCTAACCCGTATTCTGTTCATTCTCTTAGTCTCACACATCTAGACTCTGTAACCAAGATTCATAATGGCTCAGGTAAGGATTCCTTTTTTGCTTGACAGAACCCAGGATGCTGCTTGCAGAGTCAAAACAGTCTTGAGCAGAGAGTGGTTTGGGTCTAACTTGAGGGGACAGCAGACCACAGCTGTATTACAGTTGTCCTTTGCCATAAAAGGCACCTGCAAATAACTATAAAATTACAAATTTTGGACTTTTGCTATACAGTTACCTCCAATCACAAGCACTGTGTAACCCAGAAAATTCCCAGGGGCTGTTACTTTGTTACATATAGTAATTACAGTAGACTTTGGGTTAGTTTTATTTGCTGTTAGAACAGCAAGGGGATTTTGGATTTGGTGAGTCTTACAGTGGTGTCTGGCTGATCTGTGTGCATGCTTGCATCTCCTGCCACTTCTGTATGTTAAGCACATACATCTTTGCTTTTGCCAGTGAGATAAGGGGGCTCTTAATCCTGCTATCTGTTCCAAGATAAATACCCCATTGTCCATTCTCACCTGTCACTAAATGAGGTATTCTTTGCTTCTGAATTTAGAAATTAATTACCACCAATAATGACTTAAATGCAGATTTCTGCTAGGTGTCCAAACAGCTTGTTTCTCTGTTTAGCAACCTGATTCTGACTTTCCTTTGGGGGATAGCTGGTTGCCTTGGCCAGGATGTTGGAGGGTTTCCATGTCTATCTCTGATGCTCTTGGATTTGGGGTTTTTGTAGCACACTTGAGTCTTTTGCGTGTTTGCGCTAGCATGATATGTTCTTACTTTTTCCAGTGTTCACAAAGAACCTCTGCAGCCAGATGTCTGCCATCAGCGGGCCACTCCTTCAGTGGCTGGAGGACAGACTACAGCAGAACAAACAGCGGGTGCAGGAGCTGCAGCAGGAGAAAGAGCAGCTCCTGGAAGAACTAGCTGCTTTGGAGTAAAGGAGGAAATACAGTCCCTTCAGAAGAGACATGAGAAAAACTGTACAAGACCTACTCCTGGCTGAAGGGTGGCCCTACATTGCCTTACAGTGAAGATACTAGCTGTGCATCTTCTCTTGCCCCATGCAGCAAAGAGCACTTCTACAGGATAATGGCTTTATCTGCCCCAGCTTGATGGAAAGCAGTGGTATCTTTCCAGGTGCTGTATGAGGCTCAGTGATGGGCTTGGGCAGTATCTGATGAGACTTCAGTTCCAGAGGGCATATGCTTAGGGAACATGTTGTTTCTCCCTCCCCTGTATTTTGACAGAAGTCTCATTGCTTTATGTGTATTCCAGGAGCCTGGCAGGAGGGTTAGAGAGAAAAAGTATGTCCCTGCAGTCATATCTGATGCTGCCAACTTCTGCCTTCTTTTAGAAGTTGACTGTGGTCTTACATCTAGTAATGTTCTGGATTACTGGTTATCCATGCAGGCAGGTAAGAGGTGGGTGGGAAGCTTGGGACAGACCTGGAAGAACTGACACAGAATCTGTCTCCAGCATACTTCAAACCAAATTAAGTACTCCAAAGCCAGAGCTGTTGGAAATAGAAATTAAATGGATGCTGCAAAGTGCCACTTGCTGCATTTTTTGGATACAGTCTGTATTCTCCTACTTAATGTAACACTGTTGCCTGTCCAACACTGAGGTTCTCTACAGAACTGAGTGTTTCTCTTCACTGGGAGGAGTGCAGTTGTTTCCCAGATGGAAAAAGGTTAAGATGCTGAGGAGAGAACTACCAAGATATGCAAGCCTGTCATTCTTAAGATGCTGTACATAATTGCATTCAATCTAATTCTGTTAGATTGAAATGGAACAAATACCTGTTGAACTAACTCGTTCAATGTTCTTGCTGTATCCTCCATGATGTACATATTCAGCTGCCTTCTGTTATGTCAAGTCATAGAATCGTTTAGGTTGCAGAAGACCTCTAAGATGGAGTGCAGCTGTTAATCTGGCACTGCAGTCTGTCTCATGGGAGTGAAAGAACTAAGAGTTAAAACTTCTGTTTCAGCTCCTTGACTCTAAATCCTTACTCAAGTAGAGGAAAATGATCTGCCTGCATTACTGCTGTGAAGATTGTGGTGTTCTTGACAGCTCATTAGCTTGAGACTGTTGCTTTGGGAGAATGAAAGTAACATGGCCTTTCCAAAGAGAGTAACACTTCCTTTCCAATGAATAGCCAATATTGATTAGCAACTGTAAATTGCTGTCAGACCTTTGGAAGCCCCTTAGCTACCTTGTTTTTGTCAAGACTTCACTTATCAATCTTGCTGCATTGATATTAAGCAAAACTTCAAACAGCAGAACTTTCTTTAAGTTCTGTTAATATTTCATTAGTTTTTCAACCATCAGTGTCTTTGTTCTGTTGGTTTTGTTACTGTTTTCTAGTTCACGTGCTCCTGATATTTGCTGGGAAAGGGGAGTGGTGCCTCACTACCCCCAGGCTTTGCAAGAGCTCCTTGGAGATCATCCAGCAGCCCTGGGCCTCCTGGCTATCCAGTGCAGTCTCCCAGGGCATCCTGCCAAGCATATCCCAGATAAAACCAAAACAAGTTTGCAGTCTAGACCTGAAATTGTGTTATGTGCTTTGATTGGCTTCTCTCAGGCTTCCCCAACCAGGATCTCTGGATTGCCACCCTCGTCTTTCTTCTAGGGAGGCTAGGGCCTATTCCTGCTTGAGGGTAGAGATGGCCTACAGTAGGAAGAAGCTACCAAGGAACAAGTTTTGCCCTTTCAGACTCCCAGTACTTGGTGGCCTTCTGGCCCCATGGTGCCATATTTGGTCTGAGCTCCAGGACAAAGCTGAAATTCTGCCTTTGCCCTGAGATGCAGCCTGCAAGAGGGCAGAACTCTGCTTGGAGCACAGTCAAAGCATGACTAGAATGATGATGTTTGGATTGTAATCCCCATGACAAAAGGAGGAGTTATTAGTTACTCCTGTGGCTGATCCACAGCCTGACTCTTGAGCCAGCAGACCTGGGCTGTACTAGAGTTCTGGAAATGCATCACATAGCTGCAGTATGTGTGTACACTGAGATATGTGGGTTGCTATTCAGCAGACAGAGCTTATTGCACCTTTGTCTCTGGCCTCTTTGTGCTGAGATGACTGACCAGTGCTGGGGAGTCTCTCACTTTGTGCCTCATAGGGCACAGGACACAACTACCCATCCCCTGCTCAATAAATATTCTCTGCCTGGAGAGTTCTAATCACATAGCTTTTATATTGATTATATATGTGAACTTGTGATATTGATGGCCTGGCACATCAGACCCACCAGCTCTAGTAAACACCAATGCACAGCATACCCTAGTGTCATCAAGCTGTTTAGGGGTCAAAGTCATTTGTACTTCTGGAGTGAAAGAGGGAGCCCAGTAGCTTTCTGTCATCATTACTTCTTGCTCGCTCTTGCCTATTTTAGAAAAGGCCTTAAGGTCTTCTTTATTAGAAGTATTTATTGCCAAGATACTACAGTTATTTGGAATCCAGTCTTAAGAATGTATTTTAGAGGATTCCAAATAATTGTAAGACTCATGTGAGCCTCATTTACTACTACATCCAAAATTGAAGTGGCATTAAGGAAGCACATTGAGATATTACAAGGAATTTTCAAGTCTAGTTTTTAAAGCAAAATCAGCACTGAGTTTCCGCATGACTTCTGCATGACTCAGCCCAAGCTGCTCTCTTTTAGTAAGTCCATAGTTTTCTTTCACATACTTTGCAAAGGGTGTCAGAGGTGTCTTAGCAGGAGTGCCATCCTTCCGCATGGGCTGAGTCAGGACCAGCTGCCCCCTGCAGAACGCACACACACAGCGCTCTGTGTCCAGAGACTTGGAGTGACGCCCAATCCTGAAATGGAGAAATCAGCTACTTTGATTTCACAGTTGCAGTAGACAGTACGAGTGGGAAAGGGCTCCCTTCTCTTCTGCCATGCTACCTAGCTCAGATTTCTAAGCTGGCATTTTAGAACAGGAAACAGACTACATACTTTGACAGTGAAACAATCAAATCTGTATTACACAAATTTGTCTACCCTAAAACTTTTTTCCTCTGCATTTTTAGCTTAGATCCTTCCTCTCTTCTTTTAATCTCAGCCTAGTGGTATGAAGTCCTACAGCATTTTAAAACACCCCCACAATCACTGTATCAACTACCCCTTAGAGTTTCTCCTCAAAGCCATCACCATCAAATTGTCTCAATACTTTGGTGCATCTGTGAAGGATGTACCTACCCTCCACAGAAATACTAACAGCACGTAACCAGACACATAGCCTGAGACAAAGGAGCTGAGGCCTGCAGGAGCATGGCACCTAAGAACTCCTGAGATGGGAGTGTAGCAGGAATCCTTTCAGAGATAGCTCAGCCCCTTGCTGGCACAAGTATTACTCCTGATGTAATACTTTAGACTGGAAATACCACCCTACACCAAAATGCCTATAATAGGATCAGTGTTGATCATGAAATCAAAGATAAGTGGTCAAAAACTTTCACAAGTTCACTCTATATTAGCTACAGTAGAAGGTGAACCCAAATTTGAGCAATGTTTGAAAAGTGAGAGCAGCCACATGGGGTATGATCGCTCCCAGCCACGTCTATCAAAGCCGAGGCATGTATTCTAATCTCTTCTCAATGGCCTTCCATCATCATCAATGATCCTCAGAAGACACTTCTGCCTGCCCTGATCTCTGAACTGGAACTGAAACTACCTGGAAACAAATGTGGAATCATGTAGTGATGTTCTGTGGACTCAGGAAACAAGAAGAGACAACTCAGAGTATCCCAATTGCTTCACGGTTTAAGAGGCCTATGATTTCTAGATTCATGAAGGGAGGCAGACAAGGTAGAGCTGAAGTTAAGACACAGTCATATACAAGATTAAAACGTTACTCACGTAGCTTTGCACCGAACACACTCATAGATGAATTTGTAATTAATCTCATAGCTGTGGCATCGTGTCACTACTGGCAGCTCTGGGTGAATCACAGCTGCTTTATTGGCATAGAATCTCCAGAACCGTCCATGGCCATTGCGGACACCATTGAGCAGCCAAGTAGCTGCATGGCAAAGCTCATGAACTAGCGTGTCCCGAAGACGATCTTGGGGTAAAGCAAACAAAAGACATTAAGAACAGTCACTCCATTCACTACAACCCTTGTGAGCTCTGCCCTTCAGCCAGTTATTCAGCCAATGCATCATGAACTTGCTTGTCCCCCAGCTGGACAACTTGTCCAGAAGGATGCTGCGAGAGACAGTATCAAAAACCTTATTAAAATCCAGAAAAACTATACCCACCACCTTCCCTTCATACACTAGGTGAGCAACCTTATCATAGAAGGATATCTGACTACTTGAACAGAACTTTCCCTCTCTGAATCCATGTTGATTGTGCCCCATTATGTATTATTCTTTAAATGCCTTTCAACAGTACCCAGTATGATCTTCACAATTTTTCTAGGAAGTGAGGTTAGACTAACAGGCCTGTGGTTTCCTCAGTCTTCCCTTATGCCTTCCTTGTAAATTGGAATAAATCGGCTAGCTTCCAGCCAAGCAGGGTCCTCATGCTGTCAGCATGACTACATCTGTGTTCACACATTTTGTAAATCTGCCCAGCCTCTAAGAAGGGTTATGAGGAAAGTACTACCATGAGTGGATTTTTTTATTCAAGGTAATATGAATTTTCAAAGCAGGGTCCAGTTACAGATATTTTTAGGCCTCAGATTCATGTTTTTATCTCTAGAACTCACTTTCTAAAAAAATCAATCGCTGTACCTTTTACCTACCTGCAGAGTCACAGACTCTCTCAGAAAGTTCTATGCGAGCATAACGCTGTGCCTCAGGACCTTCTTTTTGCCCAGTTACACAGTATCCTGCTGTTTTTCTCATTTTCTTATTCCAGGTTATTCCCATTTTCTCTGGTAACTGAAAAACAGAACAGTACATGTAATCTGTCCTGCCTACCTCTCTTATCTTCTTCTAGCCCTCTGGCTTCCCCTTATGTTTACTGCAAAGCCAGTACACGATGTCTTTATTAGTTAAAGTGCCTTTAACACTGTTCTCACCTAAAATCCAAACCCACCCTCCATGGCTGCTTATTCTCAACATCAGTTTTCCTGTAGCCAACACTAGGAGTTTCACAAAGCTGGATGAGACAAAAAGTCCCTTAGTTCCTCTGTTCTGTCTCCAACAGTGGCTGACACATGCTGCTTAAGAGGAAATACAAGGACAGGTCAGGCATAAAACAATTTCCTTTTCAAAAAAAGTACTCTTCCCAACTCTTGCCATTTGCGAGACAACACCTCACTGAGCCACAGGTGATTCAGTTGCATTAAATAAGCCTTAAAGTTGTTTAATGGTGTTTTTCAGGGACTGTATGTTTAAGAATATACAAGCATTGTTAGCATCCACAATAGTCTATGATCAGCACTACAGGTCAAGTACTATCTACTTAGGTTGTTCTGAACCTGCAACTTGCCACTTTAATTTGATGCACCTTTACACTGCAAAGGGTGAAAAATCACCTCTTGCTTATCTTCTGTTCTGCTCCTGATTTTATAAGTTCTCATCACATCTATCTTGGTTAGCTCTGTTCTTTTACTAACAGTTTCTCTGTCATCTATGTTAGTTAATGAGCTTAAGCAAATGGTCCAACAGTACTGGCAGCACAGGTACAGGGCTGAAGTACTGAGGGGCAAGAGATTTTGCTTTCAGTAATAGCAAGCCTGTTCAGCTCATCTTTTTGTGCCTTTTGTCAGCTGCAGGCAAGAAAGTTGTGCTACAACCAGCTATTAAGCTGTGGTAATGCCACAGAGTTCACTAGTGCATGTTACTTCAGTAAAAGCTGAATGAGCAACAGCAGTAAGCAACCTTGAGCTTCTTTCAGCAAAAGAAAGCTATAGCTGCCTTTGCTGAGGTTTATCACCCTAGAGGCAGCAACAGAAACATTCCCAGGCTGCTGAGTTGATGACCATGGAGGCACTAGAAAATACATGAAGATAAACATCCTTCACCTCTTCAAAGATGAAGCAACGCCCCTCATGCAACAGTTTTTCCCATCAAGGACTCTCGGACAGTATCCAGACTGCTCACTGAAGGATGGCACATCTTTACAGCTTTCCTGTATGCCCTCTTTAAGGATGGCACATCTTTACAGCTGGGCACCTAAGCCAAGCCTTTCAAAGAAATTGCTTGAACTATTTCAAACATAAGCCATTGCTATAAAGCTTAACTTCTACTAGCTGAAGAGGATAAAAAGCAATACCATCAAAAAGTAAGGAGCGACATATTACAACAGCATTTTAGAATTGTAGTTTGTTTTGAAACCAACCTTCTGCTCAAAGATGGTTCTATTATACAGACAGTAGAGCTTCTGTACCAGCTCCTCTTTGTTTTTCTTGAAATACTTCACATAGTGGGAAGATGGATTTGAGAGATCTTGCAAGAAACAGCCAGGCACTGAGCACACCCTGAGACTGCAGGAAAACCCATAAAACAGTTTACTGAAGCACAGAGATATCACAGCAAAAAATAATGGCCACTTTATAGACAATCAAAAACTCTGGGATGCTGCCATTAGCATAAACTTCTGAATCTTTTCATTAGCTTGTCCGTACAAGGCCAGTGCAATGCACATGCCTGTACTGTCATCTTCCCCCTTCAATGACAAGAAGGGGCAGAGCTGTTGAAATAGTTCTGCAGTTATTTGATTAATTCACAAAACTAGATTATGAGGACTCCTAATTAGGAGAAGAGGATGGCTCAGATCTTTGTGACACAGCAAGCCACTACTATACCAAAACTCGATCAGTATATGAGCAGCCCTAACATCATCCCCCACAACAGCAGTGCACTTTCAGAAACAATGTTCTGAGAATCCTCAGGAATTCATTCAGGGGAAGCAGATATTCTATTATGATTACTAACTCCAACACTGCAGCATTCTGACAAAGTATCAGCTTTGAAGACATTTAAATATTTTTGTATTGGTATATAGGGTTATAAAATGGCTATAGGGCAGCTATTAGAAGTAAAAAAGACATTCTTCTGGAAAGCTTGAGCTGCATCCATGTACAGGAAAAGAAACATGAATTCTGCAAATTATGAGGATATATATAGATCAAACAATATCAAGATATGCTTGCTAAAAGGCACAAATTACTAACAGAATGAGTTTTAATATACTTTCAGAGGCAGGCAGCCAGATAGGTAGAATCTGTAATGCCAGCATACTTCAGAAGTAGGCCGTGTCAAGACAAGGAAGAGCAAAAGAACTAACATTTACAAAGGTTTGTCATCAATTCCTCTAAGCAGAGATTAGCTTATATTCTCCCTGCTACACCTGAGACTGAAAGCCCTGATTTCCAGCTACTTAATCATTAACAACTGCTGAATTGGTAGCAGAAGTTTCTAGGTACTGTAAAAATCAGATCACCCCAGGCAAAATGCTTAGCATCTCTTTGTCCATCTATAATGGTCCTAGAAAATGGTAACAATGGAGAAACACTTACGTTTTCTCTGTCTTTGCTGATTGTGAGCAACTAATCAATTCACTCCTAGGAGTTCTTGGAGAAGGCATTATCCTAGAAGGTGTTTCTTGAAGCAAAATGGAGTTTGGCCTTGGTGTCTTGATTCCCTCCCCTTTCAAGGGCTGGGCATGTTCACAGGGTGGCTTGACGTTTCCTAGTTCAACAGAAAGAACCAAAGGATTACAGACTGTCAAAGAATCAAGAGCAAAGATATCAGCAACAAGGTAAGAGAAAACTGTGAAAAAAGCCAAATATTCCTCCCCAGCACACACTCATACTGGGCATACTTGAATGCACAGGCTTTTGCAATTGATGTAAGGTAAGTTCCTGTTATCTACTACAAGAATTACTACTCAGTGAAGGAGTGGAAGACTGCAAACTTTCAACATTCAGCTAGGAGGAAAGTAGAGGAAAAAGCATTTGTGACCTCATTCAGGTATTGTTTCATGACATTTCAGCAACTCAAAATACATATCCAACACATTGGGAGCAGTAATGCAAAGACATCATTTGAAGAAAAAAGTCATTCTAACCTTCTCTTGAGCACCTTAAGTCACGTCATTTGTTTCACAGGCAAGTTCTGATCACATAGCTGCCTATTTCCTTAGTCCACATATGGACAGACTGCTAAAATAACTGGACTCTTAAACCAGCAATCAAGGACCACTTCAAGGTTTGCAGTTCCAGTAGATGTTCTCCCTGCTGGCTTTTCTATAACTGGGCTCATTTGTTTCCCTTCACTATTCAGCTATGTACAGAGAACCCAATGCAGCTGCCAGCTCACTCCTAGAATATGTTTTATAGAGCACATTGATGCATTCCAACTGAAAAAAAAAAAAATTTGCTCCTTCCCAGGACATATTCCTATGCTGTTCAGCATCCTTTTCTATAGGTCTCCTTGCCCTGAACTAGTCTTTGTTAGTGAGGAAGGCACCCTGTCTTTATTTTCTAGAAAGAGATTTGTTTCCACTTGTTCTTACTCAGAAACAGCCCGTTTTCTCCTTTGCAGTCTTTTAGTTGAAGCTCACTTCAGTTAGTCAAAGAAGAGAAGGAGCTCCTGATTTAGGAAACTGTCATTATAAACTGTATTTTAAATAAAGTCAATCATAAATCTAAATACTAAATTAACTGCATCTAATCCCCTCAAAATTTCAGCCAAAACGACAGCTTCATATTAACAGCTATAATAGATAAAAAAATTAGTTAACATCATTCAAAACTGCCAGTTAAGATTTGCTTTCAGAACAACGTGAAATGAAAAAGCCTATGATTATAGGAATTACAAAAACAATTAATAGTGAAAAACTTCAGTCTTGATACCACAAGACTAGTAGAACCACTTTTCAGAATGCTCAGAAGAATAATTTCTGATTTCATCAAATTCAAATGGGGTCTATCACCCTAGAGGCAGCAATAGAAACATTCCCAGGCTGCTGAGTTGATGACCATGGAGGCACTCCTACAGCATATACCACACAAATTAAAAGAACTGGGCAAACAGCACTACCCCTGCTGCTAATAAGTTGCTTGCAAGTTAGCTAAGAACAATTGCTTACCTGTTGTGTTTGGCTGGTAGACAGTTTTACTTGTCCTTGAGATTGGTGTTTGGGATATACTTTGTTTCCTAATCCGTTCTATTAACGATTCAAATTCATCATCTGAGCTACTGGATTCTGCCTCTGTGCTCTGTCCTAGTGCCACAGCTGGCACTTCACTTTCTGCACTCTTCCTGCAGCTTCTTCCTTTCCTTCTAAGGAGAAAGTCTGGACTGCCTCTGGAAATTGACTCTCTCAGATTTTGTGGAGGTGGGCATATTATGCACCTCTGACTCTCTTTTAGGTCTTCTGCTCCCCCTCCTTGGGAGTCATGCCACGAACTTCCCACAAAGACAGGATCTTCAGTGTCACTTGAAGCCTCTGAATACTGCAATTCTTGGCAGCAAGTGTTTTTCTTTCCAGAAGTCATCATCTTTGGGGTCTGAAGATCTTTCTGTGCTGTAATTCAAAACAGCTTAAAGTTTTGCCAATTTTATTTAAGAGATAGGCATTTGTGTTAACACAAAAATCCCTTGAAAGATAGGAAAACACAAAGAATAGAGATATCTTTGCCTTCTCTTTATTACACTCTGCTCATTTACCACCATACTAAATAGAAACTCACTGAAAAATGTATCTGAATGTAGCTGAAACCCCCTGTATGCATACATCACCCATCAGGCCTAACATCCTCAATAGGTAGCTAGCAACAGCATAATCCTCAGTCATAAAACAGTTTGGGTTGTAAAGGACCTTAAAGATCATCTAGTTCCAACTCCCCTGCCATGTGCACCTTCCAGTAGACCAGGTTGCTCAAAGCCCCATCCAACCTGGTCTTGAGCACTTCCACGGTTGGGGCACCCATAACCTCTCTGGGCAACCTGTTCCAGTGTTTCACTACCTTCATGGTAAAAAATTTCTTCCTAATATCTAACCTAAATCTACCCTCTTTTAGTTTAAAACCATTAGCCTTCATCCTATCACTACACACTCTGATAAAGAGTCCTTCCCCATCTTTCCTGTATGCCCTCTTTAAGTACTGGAAGGCCACTATATGGTATCCCTGGCACCTTCTGTTCTCCAGTCTGAACAACTCCAACTCTCTCAGCCCATCTTCACTAGTAAAGGTGCTCCACCCCCTGATCATGTCCCTCCTCTGGACACACTCAAGTAGGTTCATACCTGTCTCATGCTGAGGATTCCAGACAGGAACAACACTCCAGGTAAGGTCTCACAACAGTGGAGTAGAGGGGGAGAATCATCTCCCTCGACTTGCTGGCTACACTTCTTTTGATGCAGCCCAGGACAAGGTTGGCTTTCTGGGCTGAGAGTGCACATTTCTGGCTCATACCCATTTTTTTTTTTACCCACCAATAGCATGTCCTTCTCTGCAGGGCTGCTCTCAATACACTCATCTCCCAGCCTGTATTTATGCTTGGGATTGCCCTAAGCCACATGCAGGACCTCACAGTTGACCTTGTTAAATTTCATAGGTTCACATGGGCCCACCTCTCAGGCCTGTCAAAGCCCCTGTGGAAGGCATCCCTGCCCTTCAGCATGTTGACCACATCACTCAGCATGATGATGTTGGTAAACTTGCTAAGGGTGCACACATCTTCTCTGTCCACACTGCAACAAAGATATTAAAGAGTACCAGCCTCAACACCAATCCCTGAGGAACGTCACCCATTGCTAGTCTCCACTTGGACACCGAGCCACTGACCACAAATCTCTTGAGTGTGACCATCCAGACAATTCCTCATTCACCAAGTAGTCCATCTGTCAAATACATGTCTCTAAATTGGAAAGACACAGAAGTTGTGTGGAACATTGCTGAACATTTTGCACAAGTTGAGGTAGACAATGTCAGCTGCTTTTGCCTTAGCCATCAATGCTGTAACACCATTAGAGAAGGCCACCAAATTTATCAGGCACAACTGGATGGGACAGAGGCTTAGCAACTTCATCTGACAGTTTCCCCCAGGACCCACGGATGCATCTCATCAGGATGCATCTGGATCTCATCATGGATTTGTGCACCTTCAGGTTCCTTAGATGGTCTGAAACCAGGTCTTCTATGGTGGAGGTAGAGGTTAATTCTCAGTCATTGCCTTTGCTTTCTGTGACTTGGGCAATATGTCTGGAGTAGTTGTGGTGACGACTGAGGCGAAAAAGTTGAGTACCTCAGCTTTCTCCATATTCTGGGTAACCAGTGTTACATTTCCTTCTGAAGAGAAGCCATATTTTCCCTAGTCTTCTTTTCATTACCTATAGAGGCTTTTCCTGTTGCCCTTGACACCCCTGACCAGATTTAATTTCATCAGGGGTTTGGCTTTCTTAACTTTGGTCTATGGCTGCTTGGAGAATTTCTCAGTATTCCTCACAGGTTACCTGTCCTTGCTTCCACCCTTTATGGTAACAGTAACAAAAGCTACATGCATGTAAGAGTAAGGCTGAACATTTCATATTAAAGTTTTATAAAACCACCAAGTGAAGGGTGACTTAAAAAATGCTCAGTCTTAGCTGACCAGATCATAGCCTACAGCACAAAGTGCAGCAGGAACAAGGAAAGAAAATCATGTGCAAAAATGACAAGGCAGAAATATGTCCTTTTCATACTCCTTCAGAAAACATGTGCTATTACTTACACATTTCAAATTCATCATCGCTGCTGGAAGAGAAGTACAGGGCATAGCTGCAAAAAATGAAATGCAGGATAGTATCAGGGAATTAGATCAACAACGACCACCAGTCCACTGGTCTGAAATACTGGTGAACATTGAGAATCAAACATATAATGAGAAAACACTGAACATCTCAAATAGCCTGCAAGGTTTTAAACTATTTAAAATACAAGTACTATAACTTGTATATTAAAAGTTCTAACAACCACATATGTTCAACATATATTGCAAGGCCCTGCACTTGGGCCATAACAACCCCTTGCAACGCCACAGAACTGGGAAAAAGTGGCTGGAAAGCTACCTAGCAGTAAAAAGACACTGGTGATTCTATAATACGATTGTCATGAACATTTATCAAATTGCAGCAGTTTTCATAAAGCTATTTTCAGACGCAGAATAAATGCAATACCACTTACCTAGACTGCAATTCTCATGCAAACGTAGAAGCAAACCACAATACTCTTACCAAATTATTTAAGACAAAATCCAAACATTAACAACTTGAAAAACACACTATGCAATTACTTAAAAATATGAAGACAGCTTCTTGTAATCAAAGTTACTCAAACCTCGAAGACTGTAATTCTGAAACATGTCAATATCTACCATTATCCTAACACATCTGAGGGTACAATCTGAAATTATTATTTAGAAATGATCAATGCATACAATGAAGACGCACAGAAAAGAGCTGCTGCCCCACCAAGAGCCACCTCACCTGCCGCCCCGTCGGCCCCGGCTGCCTGCGGCCACGCTCCCTGGCCTACCTCCGCTTGCAGCCAAACCGGGGTAAGAGCCGCCGCCGTCGCCCGAGTCTGAGGGCCTGCTATCAGGGCGTCCCCTGACCCCACTCCCCGCCTGTCCCTGGCGTTGACCGCCTGGCGGGGAGGCGGCGGCGGGGCGCTCCCCGCGGCCCTCAACGCCTCGGGGGGCCTGCGGGCTCCTCTGCTGCGGCGGGACCCTGTTCCATGCCTCGTGAAACTGCAAATGAAAGACAGCGTGAGCGGCCCGCCGGGACCTGGGCCGGAACAGGGTGATATGGGGCAAGAAGGAGCTGGCGGCCCCCAACGTACCGCCGACCGTTCCATCCCGCTTCAAACAGCCCGCGCCCCGCCTGGGCGCTTTCGGCGCAACGGGCTAGGCCACACAGGCACCGCCCCGCGCCTGCGCACAAGGGCGCGCACGAGCCGCAGAAGCCCCGCCTTCCCTCCCCGAGTTCGCTGCCCTCGGCGACTCAACGGCAACTCGGTCGCGCCTCCAGATGAACGGCGGATTCACCATCGCAAACACAGACGTAGCCCGTCCCCCTCGCGATACCAGACAGCTGTTGATGTAAGGAGAGGGTGCAGATAAGCACAGCCAGGACTGGCTGTGACAGCAATGGCACCCCACCAGAACTGGGTGCTTATCAGGCTGGTCACACCCAGTGCCAGCAGAGCCCGAGTGGCCTAGGTGCACCCAAGCAGCAGCACACACAAGAAAACAGGAGTCTCAAGCTGTACACAACCAGGACACAAACTCACCTGGTACACGTCAGCAACACCCCTAACACCATTAGCAAGGCTGACACTCATTTCAAATTGCAGTCCTTGACCCACCACAGAGACTATGGAGTTGGGGAATGCTTATTCAAAACAAGAATACTAATTTACACACAGGCCAACCTTCAGAGTGTGGCCTGAGATCACAGCACTGTGAAGACCAGAATAACCAAGCTGACCCAAAACACTTCCAAATTAAGCACACACCCCAGAGACTTCATTTTTGGGTGGGTTTAGTCTAGTCTAATCTAGTGGAAACAGAAACATCTGTTTACAAGATCTACACTTACATTGGATTATTTCTACTGAAATAAACAGCGTTACTTAAAACAAAACTGCAGAAATGAAGATGAAAGGCCAGCAGTTCAGAATGCTGTGACAGCAGCACAAGAAGGGTAGCAGAAAATGTGAAACGCTGGTCAAATCAGTCAAACTGGCAAACCAAAGCTTTATTTTTTGTTTAAAGTCTTTGCTACAGTACCTAGGACTGCACCTCTATATATAATTAACAATCATTCCTGAAAGAGCTGTATTTGGCACCAGTTTGTGTTTACCTCAAACACTTGTGGGAAGGATTAATTTCAAATTAAATTTCTTTTTTCAACAGAATAGGAGCTGCCATCATGAAGCCAATTAGCCAAGTTACTGGAGAAGCTTAAAAACAAAACAAAACAGAAAACCCAAAGTCCTTATCTAAACCAACACATTACAGAGAGCTCCAAAACAGAGGTGAAACATTAAAAGGCTGATATAGGCTCAAGTGGTTTATAAAACCTATAAAAAAAGACTACACCAGCAAATATGCCCTTTCAGTCCACGAAGTTTAGAAATGAATGCAGGCAGCAACACTCGCTAGCTGGAAATCTTGTCACAGGAGAACCACACGTATACCAACAGCAGTACCCAAAAATCAAATGTTAAAATGCTCCAATTCCCAATCCACGTAAAAGGAGAGAGAGTCATAGGAAGATTAAAGCAATCCATGAAATTGTAATTGGTTGGGCAGTTCAAACTTCCCCCAGTAACCACTATGTCACTCACACGCACAGGCTCACGTGTACACAGCTCAACTCCATTCAAATTCCTAATGGAATAAAAGGATCCCAGGCTCTACTGAGTCTTTCCGTATCATGCAAGAAATACGTCTGGCTGTGCTTTAATCACCATCATGTATTATTTCAGCCACAGAGTACCAGGCAGATTAAGTAGAAATGCACTTTTTTTAGTTCATCTCTGCAGAAGTGTTGGAGAGGCTCCGTTCTGGGTGGGCACACAGCCTTCTCTTCATGCAGACTCGCTGGCCTCTACTGCCTTAATCATGTGGTCCGGTTTGTTGCCAGCAGCATAGTGATCCCACATCTGAAGATAAAGCCGCTCCAGGTCCATTGTGTACTGTTTCGTGTTGAACAAAGGACTGGATATTCTCTGCTTCCACACTTTGCCACGTATTTTTTTCAGGCTACAAAAAAGAGTTAAAGCCATCAGAAGAGGTCCCAAAAGCTTCGTAATACTCTTTACTTTCAAAATCTACTATTTTTCAGCTAACCCAGAACTGCCAGTACAACTGTTCCAAAAATATCTGCTCTCCCACCTTCCACTAAATTCATACTGCTGTTCCATCCCCTCCCTCACTGTTTCAGAGACAGATCAGCATCACCACTGCAACTCAGAAAGTTGCAACATTAACACATTAAGTTGTTGCATTATTTGTACTGCAGTAACTTTTTACTCTGTGATTTTAACTTCTAGTAAGTGACAAACTGCTCAATCTCCAATTTAAAAAGAACAAAAGGTGAACTATATTGCACTTTTTAGAAGGTAAGAGCCTGTACATGATCAATTTCTTCAGAACAGGTAGCACTGTTACTTAATCGGGAGTGTGCTGTTAAGTTTACTATAAAAGCAGAAGCCAAGTTAACTGCAAGACAAGACACCTCTACAAGAGGATTGCCTAGCCATTCTAAATACTGCAGTATCTCCAAGACTGAAACTACTGGTAAGTCTCAACACTGTGCCTAAATACAGCACTTTACATCTTGATGTTACCACACTACAAAGTACAAGTCTGCTTACTATTCCAAATCAGTCCCCAGTTTCACGGCAATATCTTCATATTCCTGTCTACTTTTTGCAATGAGCTCAAGACAACCCAGGCAAGTAAGCTGGGAGGCAGCGACTCGTGATGCAAGAGTCTCACCTGTAAAAAAAAAAAAACAACAACAAAAAATATAGGTAACAGGAATAAGTTTATACAGTAACATTGCAGAGTGTAACTTACTTTCCTTCAGCCTCTAAAAGAGGCAATAAAGTATGTTGGGCTTGCTGTTTGTTACTAAAACATTAAGTATTCAAACCTATGCAGGTTCCCCATTGCACACTACCTGGCATAGTGACCATTGGCGTTCCAGCCCAGAGTACATCCATCCCAGTTGTGTGCCCATTGCAAAGAGGAGTGTCTAGACAAACATCAGCCAATTGCCCTCTCCTCACATGTTCTTCTTTAGGGGCAACAGGAGAAAAGATAATTCGGTTCTGGGAAAGACCCAAGTTTTGTGCATATTGCTGAATATTGGGTTCTCCTACAGCTGGGAAACGCAGCAGCCACAGCACACTGTTTGGAACTCTTTTTAGGATCTGTAACAAAAACAAGAAGCAAATATAGAAAGTTTGGTCATAAACATTTCCTTTTTCAAACAAGAAATTATCACATACCAAATCCAAACAAAAGGTATAATCACTTAATACTTTCATCTTCTGAGATACAAAGCAGGAAAAAAAAAAAAAAAAAAATCAACATTTCAAGTGTGGTAACTAGGATTGCATTTCTAATCCCACTGAGAGACAGCAACTCTGAGCAATAGTTCATAGAGCAGTACATAGTAAGTCCTGAAATTCATTATCTCATTTATTTGTAGGCCCATGCTATGGAATATTAAAAAAATACCCCTCAAATAAGTCTCAGCAATACACTCTGAACTGGTCCTCGATACAGACATGCAGTGCTCAGATCTATCTATCAATCTACAAACTGTCAAGGCCAGTTAAGACTTAACTGTGCAAGTTGGAAGACCAAACTTACTTCACAGTGGAATATTAACATAATTAAGCTGTCCAAGATGTAGTTTCTCACTGGCTAGAAACACAGATGTGATGTGAAATCAATCTAAAAAAGTCTATGTTCTATTAAGTCCTGCAACACGAGCACTGTAAGATTTCAAATAGCTCAGGGTCAATGTTTTCCACAAGAACAGTTACAGCTTTAACTTGCATGAAGTTTCTGCCAACTTGAACAGAACAGCTATGGTCCAGAAGTCTGACTTTAGATTTTTTTATTAGATATGGATACTCACATTAGCCCACATCTGTAAAGTGGAAGGATCAATCTTATATAGCTGATTAAAGTTACAATACACAACAGCGTCCTCTGGTAAGCCATACTGAGAACGGGTAGTAACAATTATAGTTCGTGGAACTTCTTCACCAGTTGCTGCTTTATTGTTAATCTAAAGAAAAATACAAAGCTATTATAACACTGAAATTGCAGGAAAGGAGACTAGGCCTTGGGGAATTGTCCTGAGACACCACAACATTTTTTAACATCTTAAGTTTCTGTAAGCGTATCTTCAGGTTTCCTACATGAACCAAAATTGTCTATTTACCAAAGAGAATTAGAATTCAACAAGAATTTAACTGGTATGCCTACATGTTTGTGGATGCCACAATGTTGCAACCACCAAGGCACAAAACAGAGGACATTTTCATGCCCTTGCTATATCTCCCTGAAATTCAAAGTAACTGGAATAACTGGCAAGAATCATCATAAAGATGCATTATACACGGACTGCTCCCCTCTTTGAAGTCACTTCATATCCATGAGACCAAAAAAGAATTTAAGACTTAAGGGAAGAATAAGAAGTATTTAAACAAAGCAAAGGAATTTTATTTGCGAGATTTTTTTCAATTTGGGATTTTTTTTTTGTTTGTGTGGGAGGGGAAGTAAGATAAAAGGCCATAGGCACAGAACAGATAGGGAAGATTGAAGATGCAGGCTATGTAATATGTAACTGAAAGACTGAAAGAACTAGCTGACAAGGAAATAATGGGAAATGCTAAAAATAAGACCAGAAGAGTTATTAATGGACTTTAAAAAGAATGGATCTTATAGGCTTCAAAGAATAGGGATATGATAATAAAAAACCATCAGAGGATGAAGTCAGGATAATCAGAATACCATGCAAGAGTCTTGAGGATTACTAAAAATGGAGTATGATTTTTAATAATTTATTTTTAATAACGACAGGCAATGGGGGGGTCAGACAGATAACAGCATCAGTACAAATAGGGCAAAACAGGTACTTGGAGCCTTTTTCTTTAAATGTATATATGTGTATATATATAAAATGTAGCTCGGTGGTAGTGCAGTCAAAATAACCACACTGTTTGAGAAACTTGACACAAATGACAATGACTCACTGTCACTGACTGTGTTAGAAGATACACAAAGTATACTGACAAATTAGCAAGTGACACTTACATATACAAAGGATATTGACCAACAAAGAACTAACACTTAACAGATAAAAACAACTACCATAAATGTAATAAAACCAGTGCACTTCAAAGAACGTGACTGTGGTAAGACTGACGCTGTTAGCTGTGGAGAGGGTAGCATGCTAAGACTCTGTAGGGTGTCAAGGCCTCTGTGTGCAGCTGCAAGGCTCCTGCTAGCTGACTCCCACTTTCTCTCTCAGGCTATCTAACTTCTTTCTTGTGAGAAAGTGACCTTTGCTTTGTCTAGTTTCTCTCCTGCAGGAGCCTGGCATTTGCTGCCTGCAATGACATACCACACTCTATTATTCTCAGTGGACAATTTCAAAATGGAAATGATAATATGCACACTGACCAAAGTAAGACATAATCTATCACTAAACTTAAGTCTCAGTTGTGAACAAAAGAATTCACAAAAAGAAATCAAGGCATAAGCTTATGGATAGAGCAGCAACAATAAAAAGTCTCAGAAAATGACGTACAAGAGTCTCCCGAAAGACTGTAAACTGAATAAAATTCACATAAAAAAAACCAACTATGCCAAGTCAAAATATGGTATTTTATAAAAAGAACCACCATCCTGCAAAGGAAGAAGTATTAAACAAAACCAGTAACTGTCACTATCACTAAAACCCCATGGACTGAGAGGTGTACAATGCATAGTTCAGAAAGAGGTAAGGAGACGAATAAACATTTCTGAGATACAGTGCAGTAATTCTGTTTGTATTACGCAGCAATTTTTTTCTAAAGGAAAAACACAGCTAAAAGTGGGTAAGAGCTCACAAGGTCCCCGTAGCCTGCAAGCAATGAACAAATCTTGCCTTCATATCGTGAACAACTTACTGTCGTCTTTATGCAGTAACATTAAATTTCTTTGGACGTTAGTAACATCTTGATAACTCCTCTATCTTTGTGGGGATAGATCATCTTCCAGTACAACTGTGACATATAACACATTTGCAAATTTCCTTCAGTATGAGAACTAACCAAATCAATGTGACAGAGGACAGACATTTGCTTGGAGATTCTTCTTCCTCATTATGTTAAAACACAGAGATATAACACAAAACCCAAGAGAACAGCATCTCAAAGTGCCTCACCTGAGTAGTTGCTAATCCATTACTGATGTTGAATCCATTGATGGTTATCTGAATTTGCCCACGATTAATCATCTCAATCACAGCTTCTGCAATTGTGTTCATAGGAATGACTGGCATACTGAGGGCAGTATTACCATCTGCATTGTCACAAGCGTCAGGACACTTCATCTAAGATAAATCGTACAAGCATCAGAGGAAGTACTAGCTTTAGTCCCCAAGACTAAACACACAAAGGAGTAGCTCTCACCTTAACAATCTTGACATCAGGGAGGCTGTCAAGAAAAGCCTTCAAGTCAATGCCATTCAAAACAATTCTGTTATCATAAATATGACCATTGGACTTGAAATCAATGACTGCTTTTTTCTGTTAAAAAAAAAAGTTATACAGAAGTTAAAAGATCCCTTGCCAAGCAAGCTCATAAAATGAAGACAGCTATAGAAAACACTTTTTTTGCATATCTTTTTACGTACCTTCAGATGGGGAAACATGTTTGCATGGTCTCCAATAAAGAAAGTGTTTGGCATGTAAGCTAACTTCTCTGAATACTGCTCAGCCACCTCAACTGGGGAAGTTTCTTTATCTGTGATGATATAATCCATGAACAATGCCCCACTGGTTCCAGGATACCCTAGCCACATTGCCTGAAAAACAAGAAAGCAAGGCTCCAGTCCCAGGCACATTAGAAAAATAAAGTGAAAAACCAACGCATTTTAAATTGAATTTTTCATCTACAGGTTCAAGTTCCTTCTTGCTCTTTGTCAACTGAAAAGCAACCATTAGCCCTAAGCTCTCACTACTGAGACACTGAATAAATTCAAGGATGTACGTGCAGCTACAGCTCAAATACTAACCATCAGTGGTCACAGCTTCTCTTAGCAAGTTCTGCGGCCTCGAGTGACTCTGACTCGGGCTTCTCCCATTCTCCTTCCAAAGGCATTTTAGAAAATCCTTTCCCAAAAACATAGAACTAACATTGATTCTGACTTCTTCTAACTAGAATTCCAGTAAGCCTAAAGAAATTAAACTGCAACAATTCATTTCCACAACTGCTTCAAACACTCTTTGTTCTCTTGCATTAGTGAGAACAGCAGTGTTCAGGAACCTCAGAAAATTAGAGAGCTCTCTTTCAGGACATAGTCAACTGCCCACAAAAAAAAGCCAAACTGCTCTGCTTCAAGAGAATAATTTTATTTGCCTCATATATGCTGAGCCCTAAAAAGTGTCTTTTGGCTTACTTGAGCCTTCAAAGTTTATTCCACTCTGTCAGAAGAACGAGAAACTTTTCGTGCTCACAAGTGCCTTTTGGAGATACAGAGCCCTCTAACTTAAGTTACCTGAATAGGTGCTGGTCTCAGAGCAAATAATTCATTTCGGGCTCCTTTGGTGTAACCATTCATGTTAATGAGAATGTGTATCCCATCCTGATGGATGCGGTCTGCTGCTTTGCCATTGCATGGGATCTGAAGAATAAATACACAAAAGTTATTTTTGTTTTCAGGATTTCACTAATGACTGTGGTTAGTCATTGGTGCACCAATGGATAAATGACAACTACATAATGTAATTCAGACGAGACTCCAATCATGTTATTCCTGGTGTTACAGAGTCTAAGTTCCCAACTCAAAGAAGTGTTGAAGCCAAGAAAATCACTTTTGCTGGACACAGTTGAAGCAGCTGCTGACACAGATTGTGATTGTGGTGCTTATAAGATTGCCTCAGCACATTCAAATCAGAGGAGTAGTACCTAGTGTTGCCAAGCTCAGCAAGCAATGCAGAAAAATATTACAAATGGACCACAGAAGAAGCTTCAAGCAACACCAAGACTGCTTCTGTTTTTGGCTAAACCAAAACCAAAGAGCAGACCTTCACACTACCAGTGACTTTCAAGAACAAAGTCTTGGAAATTACAATGTGTCTCTTCCTATCTAATACTGAAAGCTAAACAATTTTCACCACTTTCAAATTTCTCTAAGAATTCATTATATAATTAGTTATTACCTACAAGTAGTTAAAAGAAAATAATTGATAGTAATCTCTAGTTCAGCAGGAAAACAAAAACTAAAGGCTAGAAACTGAGGCCTCACAAACCAGAACAATGTCACCCTCCCCCCACTCTTGTAAGGCTAATTAATAACCACAGCTCACACAGGGCAAGTGGCAGATCCTGTGGTAGGTTTGTACTGGGCATGTTCAGGTGAGAAGGTTCAGGAACATTGCCCCAGCTCTGGTGTTGGTCCTGCCTCTGGGCAAGGCCGAGCCTATCAGCATCTCTACAGGTAACATATTTAAGGGGTAAAAACAACTTGAGGATGCGGGTGTTCTGCCCAGTTGTTCTTGTGTTGCAAGCCAGGTACAGCGAGAGAGAGAGCGTGTGTCCATCCCCTTCCCCCCCAAAGAAGAAAGGAGTTCATGGGAAGATCCTGGAGTAGGCATCTTCCTCAGCACATGGCAAGGTGGCAGCTGCCTTTGGACTCCTGCAGATAAGTGGCCAGTGGGAAGCTCACCATGTGGCCTGTGGAGCGGAAGCCCACACTGGAGCATTAGGGATTTCCCCAAAGAAATGCCTGAACTTCAGGGATCGTTCCCTGTGTGAGGGAAGCCACAGCTGAGAAAGAGAAGGGCCTGTCTCAGGGAAAGTAGGATGTCGTTCCAGTGGTCAGTCTCCCTCTCGCACTTCCTGATGCTTCTCAATCTCCTCAATTTCTCACGGAGCTCTGTTACTAAGCGGAAAAGTTCCTCTACCCAGGCACACCTCCTACAGGTGTGCTCATGGCTGCTATCTCGTACCAGCCTAGCACAAGACACACCTTGCGCCCTGACACCTAGGTGGCTGCATATTTCCACTGGAGCTCCACCTGGGAAGCACATCAGTTGTGGTGGGTGCAGAGTTTAGAGTGGCCACTGCTTTTTTCTCCTCAGTGAATATCATCACTCCCTGGTTGAGCTGACAGATAAAGAGCACCCCTCCTGAACGCCTTTCCACGTGAACTGCTGCACAAACTGTCGTGCCACACTGTTCCTTCCTCTGGTCGCTGTACTCCCCAGAGGCTTTTTATAGGCATGGGGGTGGTTGCCATTGCTATGACAGCACCCACGCCTTGTCAGTCTCTCCAGTGAAAACTGCTGGCTCCTGGCAGGTCTCTTCATTCCCCTGGCATTTCTATACCTCAGGAAAAACCCTGTACGCCAAGATCTACCGCTCTGCTGAGAGTCAGGCCAGCTCCAGAGCAGCTCCCCTCAACAACTGGCTCACACACAAGTCACGTAATATCCACTGCATCCAACACATAAAAACAACGCATTTACAAACCCCAAAATTCCCAAGACTAACATCAGCCTAAGTCAAGAAATGTTTACAACTAAAAATCACGAACTACAGGCTGATCCTTTTCTTCATTTAAGTTTGCTAATAAATAATAAATAAATAAAGTCAATACATCAAAAAAGCTCACCTGAGATAGGTCAACGAAATGATTTGCTTCAGCCATCACTTTTACACGGAAGTTTGTACCATCATCAGGACTAAGGGCATAACAGAATACCTACAAGATAAGGCACCAAAATTTTAGTAAATAAGAAGTAACCAGGCAGCAGTAGCTTGCTGTTGAAACACATCGACTCAAAGAACAGCAGCTAAAGCTTAAAAAAAGTCTTCCATGGGCTACAAATCCTACCTACAGCAATTCTAAGGACAAGTATCTAATTCGCCTACCTTCTAAATAACAATTCATTTTGGTGAAAATGATAAAGGGGGATAACTCAAGGCTGGAGAACTCTTTAATCCACCAAATAAAAGCCTGCTAATGAAAAAACAAACCACCATAACACCCCAAACAAACAAAAACCTAGAAAGAAAAATTCACTCTTCCCTAGTTTACCTGTCTACACCAAAAATCGTATTTGAAGTTTTAAGTACACTAATTCTATTTTTACCTCAAATTTGTCTGGGTTATGCATGCCTGGAATTGACTGCATTAGGTGCGAGGTTGGATGGTTTCCAAAATCAGAGCTCACATAGCCAATACGAAGTCGACCTTCACTGGCCTTCAAATCCTTGGGATGCTCATATGGTGGCTTGTGAAGAACATTAATCTGTCAAGAAAACATAAATACATAACTGCTTACAACTCAGGAACCAAAACCACATTCTAAACAGAGGGACAATAAAAAAATCTTGTGAGTTTGTAGAATTAGCCTTATCCCACATTCAAGTAAGTGGTCTGAGGGGATGTGTTTTAAACTTGTATTATACACATTCTACCAGAGCCAAGTTTAATGTCCACACTCTGTTACAAGATGTCACGTACCCATATTCAGCCAAATAAAGACAATGTCACTTACCACAAACTGACATCTCTGCTTCTCTACTAGTTCCTTTCTTAAGTATTCTGACTATTTCTGACTATCAAATATACTGATACCACACCACTACGACCAGCAAGTTCTCAAACTACAAGCCACCTGTGACCTGTGAGCATTGCCTGTGAAGCACCACACCATGCTTTCTTACAAAGGCTAGTATTACCTTTGTGAATATTAGATTTTCAGTAAGAACAATCAAAACCACAAAATACCTGTATAAAACTTCCTACCTTGTCCAAACACAGATTTCCATGTCTCTCAGCAATAGCCTTCCTAAAACTGTGGGAAAGGGGATACAGCATGCTATGATGTGGGTGTACAGAAGGCAGTCTGTTTTTCTCCAACTGATCAGCTACAATGCTAACAAGCTTCTTCATTCTTTCATCATAGTCTGTCCAGTCACAGACAATCTAAACCAAGGAAAAATTAAAGCAGTATTAGGTCAACAGCTTTCTTTGATCTGTATCTGATATTTTGCAAGCTGAATAACGCTTCTTCCAAAACTGAAGCAAGAACTCCAGTAATTTCTGTTGATGATAACCTTATCTATTAGTTTAAGATTTAAGTCTACTATTTACATTTAAATTAGTGATTGGTTTTGATGATAAAGCTCAGAGGAATCTTAAAAATTACAATCAAAGCCTCTCTTCTTCACCTGCAAACAGTGGGCCAAGTTGCAGTAGGCATCTGGGAAATCAGGTTTCAGTTTCAGAGCAGTACGATAAGAGGCAATGGCTTCTGGTATATTTCCTGAATCCTGCAAAGACACAAAAATGAGTCAGCAGATAAAAATATATTCAAGGTAAGTACTCACAGTGCCCCATTATATATGTGAATCATTTGCATGCTTTACCTTGTGAATAGAGGCCAGGTTGCTGTGGGCATCAGCAAAAGCTGGGTTTATCTGAATGGCACGGGTGTAGCACTGCAGAGCTCCTTGAACATCCTGCATCTCCTTCAAAGTATTTCCCATATTAGAATAAGCATCTGCAAATGTGGGGCTGATTCTGAGAAATAAAAAGAATACATCATAAACAATAAAAGCTCCTCTTCCAATGAAAAGCCATACTGATAGCTTGACCTTTCTGATAGCTTGACCTTTCGGTTTGCAAAGCAACTATTTGAATTAAAATACTCTACTGTAAGCCACTTTCTGTGCAAATCTACAGCACTTCCCTGTTATGAAAGGCTGAGACTACTACAGATAGCATCTATTTACCTAATAGCCTCTTTGTAATGCATCAGAGCTTCTTGTAACTTTCCTTGCTGTTGCAGAACACTTGCTAAATTCGAATGTGCAGCAGCAAACTCTGGAAACACCTGCAAAAAAAAAAAAAAGTAGTAGAATCTGCCTCTCAAATGTGCAAGTAGATCTTATAAAAAACAAACATACTCATGCATTTTGTACTTTTGTTCTTATATGACTCAGGTCTCTGAGCAGACGTTCCTCCACTTACAATCAAAGAGGGGGGAAAAACCTCTCTGTCATATTACACATTCCCAATGCTAAATGCCCACCTCTCCCCCACCACAGTCAACTCTACCTCAAGAGCCTTCCGATAAAGACGGACAGCTTCCTCGATATTCCCCTGCTCCCGTTTGATGTTTGCCAGATTGTTGAGAGAATCTGCATGAGTAGGACAAAGTCGAAGAGCTGTGTTGTAGCATTCTTCTGCTTCTACCACCTGCAAAAAAGGGATACTGTTAATATGGGAGTGTTTCTTGTAGCAGTACTGTTTGTAAGTCAGCATATAATCACAGGTTCAAGGTGGAGATTTCCTAAATTATTCTTCCTTATGACTAACGAAATGAGGAAAACGATCCCATTTTAATAAAGCTGGTGTCTAAAATAAACATTCACTATACTTTTAAATAAAAGGACAAGAAAAGCACTCCTTACACTGCCTTTCTCCTTCAAGGCGTTGGCCAAGTTACAATAGGCATCAGGGAAGTGGGGTTGTAGTTCAATAGCCCTCCTGTAGGTGTCTATTGCTAGGTCTATTAGTCCTTGCTCATAATAGACACAGGCAAGGTTGCCATGCACAACTGCATGATTTGGACTCAAACTCAAGGCTCGTAGGTAAGCTGCTACAGCTCTGTAACAAGACAAAGAAGGTAAACAATCATCCAAAGAGCTGCAGTTATATTTACCTTGGTCATAAAAATTACCTACATAAAAAACATAACTTCAAGGGATAACTATTATTAACACACACAACTCTGTTCTGTAAGACGCTACTAAAAACACAGAGTACTGCCTGAAATAAAAGCCCAACCAAAGGATGAATTATTTTTATTCCTGTTATTTCAAAGCTGTGCTAAATTCTGTAATGACAAGCAAACTACCAGAAATCCTTCATAACAGAGGAATGTTTTCCTCCCACCTGATGGCGTATAGTGATCAGTGTAAATCCTCTGGAAAAGAAGTAAAGCTTTCACCTACTTTTTTTTTTTAATGCTTTTCATTACTAGGATAAACATGAATTTAGCTCCATTTTTTTCTCCATTTTATTATTCAACTGCAACAATATAAACATTATCATACTATTACATGTCTTTATCCTCTCTGCTAACCTAACACATGTATCATGCTTTACTTACACTTCAAACTTCACTTTGCTCAAGAGTGGGATCTTTAATTATATGCTCCTACAGCACTGCATAAATGTCTGATGTATTCTAACCAAATTTATAGAGAAATGACAACAGTACACACAGTTAAGTAAATTCTCAAAAAGGTGATGGAAAAATCTGAAATGAGGAAACATGCCCCTGTTTGATCTGTTAATTCAGTTAAAACAGAAATCACCAAATGAT
This sequence comes from Galbula dea, assembly GCA_013399015.1. NCBI lineage: Eukaryota > Metazoa > Chordata > Aves > Piciformes > Galbulidae > Galbula > Galbula dea. The sequence goes on along the minus strand of VWZX01003222.1, from coordinate 4,279,447 downwards.
TTACACTGTGTGCAATGCAACTGGTTAGAATAATTAACCTGCTTCCTGCAAGCTTTTATTGAACTTTGCACCACAAACCAGAGCTACCAGAAATTATGATCTAATTAACACATGAAATATGGAACACTGTATATGAACAACACAACCTGGATCTTCTTCCAGAAACAAAACTAAGATTTACCGATCAGATTAAAGGTCTCAAAACAAGTTAGCTCAGAAAGACAGCAACAGTACTGCAAACCCATGCAATACCACAATACAGAATGTTCAGTAAGATGCTTAGCTGAATTTCAGCATTTCAGGTTGTCTTACATAGAAGGAAAATTTTAGAAGAGACACACTTCTAGATTATGTCCTGAATCACATAATGAAAACAGAGAACTCAAAGGCTCATGCATGCCCTTGTTGGAGATCTTATCTTCACTCATCCCCAACCTTAATTTCAAACCTATTTTCATCAGTACCTTCAGAAATTATTTTTTCACATTTTATTAAGTACAGGAAAGTAACAAAATACACTCCACAGGATTTTTACACTTTTTTAATTCCAGTAACCTGCTCTGAATGCATTTCAGAGCCATTTGCTTGCTTAGCTTACAGCAGACTGTAAAAAGAGATTTCACATCAAGAACTTAATTTTTATCTTGATACATCTGACACATCACTGACACAGTGACAGTACTTATCTGCTTACCTGTCAAATATCCTTGCCTCCTTCAGGACATTTCCCAGATTGATGTAAGCATCCAAAAAATTTGGGTCAAGTGTTACAGCCTGAAAATATTTGTGAAGTAAGTTTTCAGCATTAACACAAAAACATTCTCTACAAAATCTAGTTGGCTTTTTTGGTGTTTTTTGTTTGCTTGGCTTGTTAGGGGTTTTTTTTGTTTGTTTTTAAATTTTACCAACCCAATTGTAAGCATCTAAGACTTTATCAATAACCTAGCATGAAAGAAAAACTTAAGTTATATAAATTAGTAACAGTATCAGTTACTTATCTGTAGAAAGGACAGCATACACTGCCTTCAAATGTATTCACTAGCTTACCTCTTCAGTTGCAACTACTGCAGAATAAAACACTGAACACTCATTTCATGTTAGGGTGATCATACCTAACACTCAGGAGCTCAGGAGAGGGGAGGGGTGGAATGTAAGAGCTGTGTATAAGTTTTCTATAGTACATATGTGTTCTCACACTAGCAGGATTTACTTGTTGTATGGTTATACTAAGGTTTTGTTTAGATTAAATTTGGGGGGGTTTCCCCCCATGTCTGCTCTGTTTTTGCCAATGAACATAAGTGGTAAATGAGACATCCTTGTTTTTAGCCCGGACCTTCGAGGTCCCATTATATTTTCTCCTTCACACCCCACTAGAGGGGGAAGAAATAGGTGAGCAGCTGCGTGGTTTGGCTAGCTTGGGAGGCAAGCCATGACAAGGGATGAGTACAAACTGAATTGATATTAAGCGAATACTAACTGGAAGGTATCAGACAATTAGTCAATGACACCACTCTAGAGAAGTCTGAAACAATACTAGTGAAAAATAATCCTGGAGAAGAATCAGTGCATCACTTAAAATTGTTCTTCTCAGTTACTCAAAGGACAGTAATACCTGAAGCAAAAATCACAATGAAAAATGATTTTAAGGAGGAAGTTGCTTCTCCCTTTCACACATGAAACACCCAAAACATTATTCCCACAAAATTAGATTTTTTTTTTTTCCCAATTGTTCCAGAAAAAGACTGTAAAACAACTTCATGAATTTTCTTGGATTTCACACGTGTGTTAAGTCCTTAGGGCAATTCTAAACAGATCTGTCTCGCAACATATAGGTGCTCCGAAACATCAGGGAGAACTATTAACATAAGCTGTTGACTAAGAGGATCATAAGAAGTTCTCTAGTGATCAAAATGCTTCTATCATCTACAAGCAGACAACTGCAAGTGCATTAAAATCTAGCAGTGAAGCTGACCGGCTTAGACAGTTACCTTTTCAAAGTGATGAATTGCAAGCCAAATTTCTCCCTGGGCATTGAAAACACAGCCAAGATTACTCCAAGCCACTGCAAAGTTTGGTTGAGTCTCAATTGCTTTTAAGTAACAGGCCTTGGAACAGTTAAAGAAGAAAGATACAAGGGAAGGGGAATATTTGTAAAAAGAAAAAAATGAGAAAAAATAATTGTTAGTATGCCTTCTCTAACCAGCCAAAAGTGACCCTGCAGTATAGGCTAGCTTGCGCCAAAACTAATGCGCTGCAAACTGCTGTTGATCCTGCGCCAGCGCAAACCAAAACCCAGGTGCAAGCCCACCATTTTTCAGTTATGCTGGTAACAAATTAACATGCCTTTAGACACCGGGTCAACACAGACATCATCTCAGAAATAAATCAAATACATAAATGAAAGTATCTGCCACCCTTATGTGCATAAAAAGAAAAAAAATTACTGTGTAACAACAACTTCACTGTTAAATTATTGAGCTGTGAAATAGTCTAGAACAGACAGAAATTACTTCAGAAAAATCAGGAAAACTACTGGAAAAGTATAAGCCATTCTTCAGTTTTAATTGTCCTTGACAAGTGAGATGACACACCCAATATGTAACTTTTCCCCTGGTGTCTTCGAATACCTTCAACCATCTGCAGCTTCAAAACCTCAAATGACAGGATTGCATGAAGGTTTAGGTCCCTGTAATGCAAGCGCAAGAAATCGCTGCGCATCCTAAACAGCACGGCGCCACGCTATCGCTGCAAACTGCTTTGCTCTATATTGATTGCCCCTAGGTCCAGTGAACGGCCAACCAGAATCATTAATCTACCAGACAGGACCATACAGAAATTCGCATATTAAATTTGATGTCTGGACTCTAAATGTGTTACGACCCAATTTTATCCAAAAGGCTGTAGCCTGGAGCTTGAGTATTCACCCAATCAGTGATTAATCATCTAGTCAACCGTTCACGAGGGCTTAATCGCACGCAATGCGCGTTACCGCTGCGCAGCCTTTGCGCTACTGCAGGATCACAGCGCATCATCAGAAGAGCAGAACGCTGCAATCCAAACAAAGAAGAAAAAAGGAAAAAAATGAACAACCAGAAGAGTTAGAAGCTTTTACGATTAACTATTTCCAATTATTTCTTAAAAAAATATTTTAATTTACTTTTACTTTATTTCTTTGAAAGAATTTGTGGCTACTAGTATAAAATATTCTTACATTACTTGCTTGTAATTAAATATTTTAAGCTCTTTCTGAAGCCACAAGACAGAAGATTCAGGCATGGAGGCAAATGGTTTTGCTGTGGCAGTTACAAACCCGTTACCATATTTCTCATCATGTGACTTTTCGGTGCGTTCCTTGCTGGAAGAGGAGGAGGAGGTGTGTGTCTGCCCTAGATCCAGGCCTCGAGCTCCCTTCAGCGAGGCACCTTACGCATGGAATAGGAGGTTTCACCCACCTGAAACCTTCTAAATACAATATCAGTGGTGAAAAACCAAAAACAAGAGAGAAAATAAAACAAGATCATTAGTAAGAGTTCAACAAAGCAATTGCATATTTTTGGATATGTCTTAACACATAGGCATGAGGACAATCTGTCTGTAACAAGGGAGACATGCAGAAGGGAGAGGGTTAATCAGGGCAATTGCATACAGCTGGGACTTTTTTTTTGGAAGAAAGGCTCTGAAAGATCTAGAAAGAAATTAAATTTTAGTTCAAACTGTAAGGAATCTGCTGGCTTGATCTTTTAAATGGACTGATAACTAAAGAAACACATTGCAATTTACTTAAGGTGTTTTTCCTCATTTATTAAGTTCTCACAAAACGGAATAACAGTTTCAAACTAGGTGTCTCCAGAGCTCTGAAACAAAGAAGTCAGCAACCTAAGGCAGGCGCAGTGTCTTGGCCTATACCAGTCACACTAAAGCTGCAGTGAAGTGCAGTTCATGTTAGCTGTCCGCTTGGTGGGCTGAGATCAAGCGTCTCAAAGACTGTTCAAACTCTAGAAGATGCTAGTAATATTTTCAACCCAGATCTGTCCAAATCAACTAGGCTGCCCTAGGATGGTATGCACATCCGAATCGTTACAGAGACAAACAAAATCAACAATGAACTTTGAACCTACACTCCCATTACCCCATAAAGACCACAACCCTCCCCAAATGGTGCTGCAAACAGACAGCTACGCTGTTCATACACTCCACTTTTTAGCATGCGCGTGGGGCTTGGAGTGACAGATGTGGAGTCCAGAGTGTTTCCGACTTCTCCACGCTCCTCACCCCTGCAGCGCGGACGCGTAAGGTGGCTTGTAACAAGATAATTTCTTTGTGAAATCCAGGTTTTAACATGCCAAGAATTTTAAACTCATCTTGGTGTTTGAATTCCCAGTTTAGGAAACACAAGACTGCTAGAAGCCACCTTTCCACTACAGCAAGTTTTCTTTTGATCAGTTCATTTCCCAAACAAACCAGCTTTGTCCTTCTGATTTCTTTATTTTGGGGGAGGGGAGAGGGAAGACATAAAGAAAAGATATTTGTGGGGTTCGCATACTGCAGCTATTGATCATTTACTAGCCTTTCTTCCACTATCGAGGGAAGGGAAAAGTTAAAAGAATAAAAATCTTTAAAAGCCAATATCACAAGGTAACATTTGGGTAAGTTTCTTCTCCACTTACAAGCCACAAAGGACTTTAGAAGAGCAGCATTTTCAATAGCACCTGCATCATACAGGGATCTCGAGCTAACCACAGGCTCTCTGCTTGGCACGAGCAGGCAAGCCTCCGGTTTGAAGGACTTTTACTTATTTCCAGATAAGAGCATGATGGGCCACTGCCCAAACTTCAGAACGGTATCAGATAAAGATAGTCTAGTTCAGCAGAAAGGCTTGGTACTGTTCCATTTCTTGACTTAAACCAACTTTAAACATGGACATGCCATATCTCGCCCTGCAACTACTCTGGGTGTTTCAGTGCCTTCAGTTTTCAGCAGTTTCTCAGAGTGTCTGTAGATCAACGCAGATTTGAAGACTTGGTGCAAAGTTCAACTTTTCAAAACACTGACGTTTACATGTATTCTACCCAACACCTACCTTGGCTTCTTCCAAGCGACCCAGGGCTTTGAGCAGGTTCCCCAGGTCACTACGAACACAGTACAAGTCCTGAAAAATTAAAGTCATGCTATAAGCTTTGTAACTTCAGATGCTCCGCAGGTCTTCACAGACAACTTGCAAAGGAACGCTCCAGTCCTCTACAGCTTATTTTAAATTCCTAATACTCAAAACTGTAAGTTTTCTTGCCCTAACGTTACAGCCAGCAGATAATCTTACTGATTTTAGTACTGTAAAAATACAGCTGTAAAGTAGAAAGTAAAATTTCATACAATTCCTCGTTATACAGAAATATGAAAGAAAACAAGGAAAACATCCCCCCTCAAGCCGCTTAAGTTCTTTTGCCATAAGTATTTGAATTCCCTTTCTTTTTTTTTTGGTTGGTTGGTTGGGGGTTTTGTTGTTGTTTGTTTTTTTGGGGCTTTTTTAAAAACTTGACCTGTATTCTTAAGTTACACCTTTGCCGTTATGGCTTTTAACGAGATTAGACACAGTAGTTTTGCTTCCTGTATCCCCAAAGCAGTTTTTCTCCCTGTCTTTCCCACTTTTGAACAGGCTTGCCACGTGTTCTTGTTCTTTCATTTGTAACCACAGTTCAGACTGCAACTGCATTATCTAGCAGTAAAGACCACAGAGAATGAGGACATTTTTGTCAGCGCTAACAAAAAGAAGTTTCTAACCTAAACAAAACTAAATTCCTGTAAGAAAACACCACTTAAAGTATCTATAACCATTGCATTAATTCCACTAGTCATACCACTTAGCAAAGATTAGACAAGTTCACATATGCTGAAGAACATAGAGAAACAAGATTCTGAGCTCTTGTTGGACTAGGTTTGCATCTGCTTTTCCAGTGGGAAAAGGATGATAGGTACACCAGACCAATGTCGCATTTTAAGTATTTTTTGACAAAATGTATGAGCAAATACCAAGTAGACACCATTACACTGAGTGGTGATATACAAATTATCTGAGTAGGATGCAAAATACACAGAAGACAGCAGTCTGATACACCAATTACTAAACAAGTCAAATCAAAACTTACAACCAAAAAAAAGAACACCAGATGCATTTCACAAGCATCATTTATAGACAGCAGTAGCTGTTTCAGCCTACGGTTTCAGCCTACAAAACATAAAAATGATGCTTCCGTAAGCCAGTCCACAGTGGAAATCTAACAAAGGCAACACTCGTCATAAAATTTCTGACTTCATGATAAAGTAGTATCCAATGATTTTTCAAGATCTCACATTCAAGTCTGAGCAGTGATTCTCTCACTGCACTAATACTGCCTTAAAGCACAGAAAGCTAAATATGAGGTTATTCAGTGAAACTGCTGACTTCAGAGAAAAAACCACAAACCCAGTTCCTTGTCTGTTATCTCACCAATACACACAAGTGCACGACCAGCAACCTTCACTGTATTGGAATTTAAAGCTTTTTATGACAGAAGTCTTTCAAGGATCCTTAATACAAGCATTAAGTGTATCATTAACTTTGTGGTGCACAGGTTCAGGGGAAGGGTCATCACTTTTTGATTCTCTTAAATCTGCTATCTGTGTGCCTGGGACAGTAGTGAAGTATGGAGCTCTTCTATAAAACAGTTACTTACAGGGTTGTACTGAAGGGCAGACACATATGCCTGTACTGCTCCTTCCATATCACCTGCAGCTACCAGCGCAGCAGCCAAATTAATATATCCATCAATGAAATCTGGTTTGAGGCGCAGTGCATGTCTGTAATGCTCAATGGCTTCTTGGAGCTGTCCACGTTCCTTGTATACATTGCCTAAATTTGAATAGGCTTCGGCCAACAGTGGATTCTGTTTAATAGCCAAAGTGCTGAAGTGAGCAGACCTGGAGAAAATTAAGACAAGTTAGCCAAAATAAAACAAAACAAAACAAAACTAAATCACTCTTTACTCTGTATGTTTGCCTGCTTACCTAGTTACTTAATGAACATTCATGAAGTAACATACAGCCAATAAAAACTGGACTTACAAGAGCTGTCTTGGAAGTTTAGCTTTTTCTAGGTTAAACTATAATCTCCCCTGTTCCTACTTTAGATTCTACTGAAGACAGACAACTCTCATTCCAAATCAGTAGGGTTCAAGTCATCTCACCAAACCTGAACTTGACATACTCTGAGAAAACACTACAGAAATCCTGTGAAACCTCTTTCAACATTTGTGTGCTTTAAGCAATGTTCCGCTCAATCTTTTCAAGAAGCAGGACATAGCTGACAGATGTAGATGTAAAATTCTGTTGTATCCTCCCCCATTTTATTTTCCCATCTGAACTGTTACTACAACTTCATTCAGAAGCCTATATAAAAAAAACCCAGAAGTTCTTCCTTTCTTCACCAGCAGGCGCAGATTTACAGCTAGAACTAAAGTTCAAAATGCTTGACACACAGAAAGCAAGGTAAGGAGCAGGAAAGAGCATATAAAGACAACTTTCAGGTAACAAAAATCCTTAATTTATCATGCCACTTCAAATCAAACAATCAGTCCTGCAACTTAAAAATTTTAACACAAACACCAAACCCTGACACTTCCAGTGGAATAAACAAACAAAAGCTTTTGCTTACACACGTAAATACCTCCAGTACACACAAGTGCAGCTGACACTCCAACATCAAAATAACATGAGAATAACAGCAAGATTTGTTGTTTGATGTAAATGTAAAGCTAGCAATTCCACTTAGTATTTCTCTTCCCCTAACAAAATTTGAAAGGAAAAACATTGCTTTAGACCAGTCCTTACTGCTGTTATGAAGTTAGTCAGTATTTGCATTCAGTGACAAAAAGAAATCAGTGTTAGAAGAACATAACTTCTGTTAGCTGTGCTCAACACTATTAGAGGTGTGGATTACAAAGAAAGCTTGACAAAATGCCTGAAATCTCCTACCTGTCCAATCTGCGACACTGGAAGTGAATGGATGAGAGTAGTAAAAGCACACCAGTATTATCAGGCTCTTGTCTCCAAAGCTGCATGCAGTGTCTCTCTGCTGCTTCAAAATCTCCTGCTTGATACTCACGATGAGCCAACTCCGCTAACCCTTGGAAGGAAAGCATACGTTTCGTTGGTTCTGGAGAATCACCAAAACATTTAAGGAGGGGAAAACAAAAAGTTAGATAATGGGAACTAAACAAAAAGCAAAACAATGTGAAAAACGTGTACATGACTGAACAATGAAAATGTCTGAAATTACACAAAACATCGTAACACATGACAGTTTGAACTCTCAGATCTTAATGCCCCAAGCTGTTGCTATGTTATTTCGAACTATCTGTACAGGCCCAGGACTTCATCAGCTAATAAGAGGAAACATGAAGACAGTGAATAATTTTAAATCAACCACTTTCTCTTACCCCTAAAATATATTTAAAGAGATTCCTGACATGATATTGTACTTTGATTCACAAGAGCAGAAGTGCTGCTAACCACTCTCCTCACTCTCCCTCAAGACTGTAAATCTTATGGTTTGTAATATTAAAAACAAGTTCTAAAAACTTAACAGGGAAATGAAAGACAGCAGACAAAGACTTCAAAGGATTTAAACAAAAGTATTGATGTGACAGAAGAAAAAAAAAAGTAAAAAGGTAATGTTTAAATCTTTTTGAATCCTCTATACTCCTACATTCTCTATAGCATGTGAAAATTCATTCACAGGAAGAAAAAACTGCATTGAAACAACATCTCATGAGAGACAAACACACACTTCAATGATTATGCAACCGGCCTACAGAAGGAACCACTGAAGTACAAGAAAGGAGCTATTGCTTCTGGAAGCTTAGCTGGAATGGGAATGACAAAATGGTTTAGGTATCTAAGATACAATTCTGGACAACAAAATAAAACACCATCTGTTTTAGGCAAAACAATCTTAAGTGTGAAAAGTAAAAAAGATTTCTTACAAAGTACAGTTCTGTATTAAAATATAGACAAGTGCACCCTGGAAAAAAACATAACCATTCCCCCTACAAAGAAGTGTTGGCCTTCAAATTCTGCCTTTATACCAATAACTCTTAATATTAAAAGATTTCTTAAAGTATCTCTTTTTTTTCTTCCTCCTGAAGTCCACCATTTTCAGTAGTCTGCAGTCACAATTCTACTCATTAAACACTTCCCACTTCCACCTACAGAGGTTTAAAGTTCTGCATTTACATGAAACAGACAAATCCTTCCTAATACAAGAAATCACCTCAATACCAGACTACATGCATTTTTGCAGTTAGGTACTATAAATATTCCCTGAGAATCCAATTTTTTGGTGAGAATTTTAAAGATAGTAAAATAATCACAAAGAGATTAGGTACAGAGTTACTATCCAGAGTTTACTTTATTAAACTGGGATTTATGTAAATTATTTAAATTATTTTCAAAACTGCATTTTAGTACTGGCAGGTTTGGAGATAAGAACATGCTGTAACTGAAGTTGTTTTTCCAGATAGTATATGGTCTTTGACAGTGCTAAAAACTTAGAACTGTTTCACAGTAAGCTGGAACTAGCGAAGTCTGTCAAGAGACAAACTATTAGCCAACTATCTTCATCCAGGTTAGATTTTCATTTTTCTAAGAGCCTTCCTTAACGTTTTCTAAACCATGACTAAGGAAATCAAGAGGACTTCACTATCTAGTTAAAACTACTGGCAACAAACAGGTACAACTGCTATTCAACAAAAGAATGACAGCACCATTTATGAAAGCCCAAGGTGCTGACAGGAATGATAACACTGGAGTACCAACACATTGCTCCTCACTCCCGCCTTCTACCCATAATAGCCACACAGGTTTAGCCCCTCTGGCATTCTCAAGTTCTGCGGATGGCACAAGCATAGGGAAGCTGGAGAGAAGAACATGACCCAGACACCTAAAAATGATCTTTTTTCTTCAGAAAAATTTCGATAACGTAATTAAATTTCAAAACTAAAAAACCAAAACAATACAAAACCACAAAAACAAACCACCAAAAAAAACCCCAAAACACCCAACACCAAAAGATTAGATTTAAATTCCTCAGGCCACTCGGAAAGAAGCTTCCAACCCTTATCTAAATGCTACACGTTTTGCCTATGTAAGTAAAAAGTGAAACTGAAGTTGCAACTCTCAGGGCAAGAGAGAAGGTGGTGCAAAAATGCTGCAATTAACACCTAAGAATAAGAACTGCTATCAAAAGCAATTGTGAAACATTAAAATTTTCTTTCATTTACCAAGTCTCTTCACAAACCCTCCCAGAAGAGACAAAGTAAACCAATCCCTCAGGATAAAATAGCCAGTCGTCTATCCAAACGTGTACTTTAGCAACGACCCTTGAGAAGTTCACAGAAAAGCAGGAAGTGGACAGCTATATCAGAGTTCAATATGAGTTAAACTTTCTACTAAATATTGGCTGGAAGAAAAGTTCTGTAACTCAAAGAATGCATAACACAGGCATCAATAAATGGTTGCTCACTGAATCCCTTTCTGAAGAAAATTGCAGTGAGGAGTCATAGCCTGCAGAATATCTATCAAGTCTTGTATACATGAATTTACATACATAGACTAACTTATGCTACATGCTTTGACTATGACCTTGGAAAAGCCTAGTACATGCTATGACAATGACCTTTCCTGAGACTTCCACAGAACACAAGTAAAGTAAAACCCCACACTGAACCACCACTAATTACGCAAGGTCATTTTGTTCCCCAGAAGTAACACCCGAAGAACCTGCCATACACTCATGCTCAGCCTTACACTTAGATAAAATCTAGGCGACAAGAGCAGTGCCACCTCCATGTCGGAGGTATTGGCAGTGATGAGGAGTGGCACAGGACTCTCTTCAAGCATGCACTCACTTCCACAGATCAAGGCTGCAAAAGGATGCTGCAGCCTCTCTAACTAAACACGCAGCTCCAGCCGAGGAGCAACGAAACACTGTATTGCAGCACTTAGCCTATCTTCAGTGTTGTATCACTACCATTTCCTTTACATCCCCATCACTGCACTGCTATCCCACCTCTTCCTCCACAGATGCTAATTTTTTTCTCCTACATTTCCAAAAGCATCGTTTCAGCCTTTCATACCCCTCTTTCCCTCTGGTTACAGAAATCCCCGGGGGATAAACCTGTGTTGTCCTTTCATCCTTTCAGTAAGCACAATACTTTTTGTTTCCCTTGCTTTACAGTGAAAATACCATTTATTTTCTCTTTCCTGTACTTCAAGATCTGGATCCGTAAACTAAATGCAAAACAGGATGTTTCTTAGCTAGAGCCCGCTATCTTACTGACCAGAAAGAGTACAGTACTTCTCGCCTACGCCACAGAAGACCTGCTCTTCCATCGACAGATTCTGGATCAGCCAACGTACGTTTTTTGGGTCAGATTTTTACCCTACTTCGTCCTCTACAAAAACACTGTCACCCGACACTCGGATAAACGTTAACAGTTAAGAGAGCACCCCACCAAGAAATGATCGCGCCATGCTCCTCCAGGAGCGGCTCGAAGGCTGCAGCCGGGCACTCAAGAGGAGCACGTCGTGGGACAAGCGGGAGCCCACCGACAGCCCATCGACGCCTCAAGGCGAGGGAATACATGCACAAAGGCAGCAGGAGCAGCGCCGGGAGCTACCGCCTCGCCCGGGCCGCCGCTTCTGGAAAGTTCCGCCAGAAGCAGACCCCGCGAGCAAAGAGCGCTGCGCGCGGGACGAGCCAGGCGCGGCCCCAGGGAGCGCAGGCCGCCGTACGGCCGCGGGCGAAGGCATGGCCCGGCAACCGCAGGGCGGCGGCGCCGCTGGGCCCCGGCGCGCCCGTCCCCGCGCGGCAGGCCATGGTACCTGTGCTGTCAGCCACGTTCCCCACGGACGTCGCCATCGGGAAAGCGGACCAGTCAGGCTCTAGTGGAGGCAGCAGAAGGGCCGCGGGCGGGGAGGGGCCCACTCGGCTGAAGCGAATGGCACAGGGCACAGCTGCCGGCGGTCCCGAAGCGCTAAGGCGGCGGCTCCCGAAATGGCGGTAGCAGAAGAGGCAAATTGCCGAATGGCTGCTGCCGGAACTAGCTCCCCCCGCAAGTAGTCCGGGCGGAGCCAGCCAGCTGTCCCGTATGAAGCCACTGCGTGCCGGCTACTGGACCCTTACAGAAACTTCCTACATATCCTTCCGCCAAGCCCACCCTCCGGAAGTGATACCGCGAGAAAATCCATTTTGGCAGCTCAGGTATCCTTCCGCCAAAGCCGTTGCGATCACGGCAGGTAAACTGCGCGTGCGTAACCGCCGTTACCTCTGGGTGCCGGCGGCGCGGGGCCTAGTGGGAAGACAAGGCCGGCGGGCGAGCGGGGAGTGCTGGGCTGATGGGACTCGTGCTCACAAGAGAAGCCACACCGAGGAGCGGAGAAATGGCAATAAAAGCAGCGCATCTTTAAACCTCGAGTTTTATTTGTATCAACTCAGCCGCTGGTACAGCAGAATTCCATACAGTCTGCAACTGCTTTCTAGGTGACTGAAAAGGAGAAATCTGCTGTGGAGAATGAGCCTTCCTAGAGACTCTCAAATCACCAAATGCTGAGTTCCTGAGACCAATTGCAACTTAAAAAAAATATATACGTATAGGGTAGCTGTTTACTGAGGTACTCAAAGCAGTTAGGCCATTATCAAAACCAGTCTAGGGCAAAACTTCAGAGACTGTGTTCATGCTGTGGTCTCAGAGAAAATGATTTCTTTTATGAAATCATTGCTAGAGAATAATTTTAATTAAAATTTATAAGTTAGAATTCGTGAAATGTTTTTTAACTCAAAATAGCTGTGGGTTGCTTAGCTTGTGAAAGGTCTGACCACATACAAATGTAGGTTGCTAAGAGACAAAGTAACTCTTGGTATAGGTGTTGAAACGAAGTGGACAAGAGGGAAGGAACATCTTGAAACTAAGGGTGGGTCACAGGTGGCAACCACCAGTAACCACTGCCCTGCATCAGCAACAAAGAGTAACCTTGAGTGAACTACCTTCATTGTAATACTAGAAATCACACCCATAGGGCAAGAGACCCCAGCCCCAGAGGAGACCTTTCCTCACTGAACATGTCCAGTAGAATTTTGTTCTATAAGTGTTAACGTAAACTAGCTACCCAAACATGTACTAGGAGGCTGGATTAGGGTAGTGCCTTGTTACCTAGAAGATGTATGTATTTGATCCAAGACTGATGTTAAGTATTCTAGCTTTGTCTAGCATCCAAACTTGTGCAGCTTGTAATAAAACCATATTTCAACCTCTGTGTGATTGGGCTTTGCACACCAGGGAAAGAATCCACTTTTTGGAAAACAAAATCAGCAGCAATTTTATTCTGAGCAATCATTTTTTCCTGATAGACATGCATAGGTTCAACACTCCAGCATTTATGTGAAATAACTTTATGTATATAAAGACTGAAGAACAAACCATACATATCGTCACCTGGATTCTCGAACTAGTACAGGCTACAACAACCCTAAACTTCAGCAGGGCGTGCTTGTCTAAAGGTTATTTTTCACCATACATTCGGTCACACAACATGTTTTATAACCAATTAAAACAGTATATAAAAAGATCTACTTCTTGTCCACACTACACAGGGGTTCCTTATACCAAACGGGGAGAAGAGAAGCCCAGGATGACCATCATCTCAGGAAAGCAGCTTTACTCATCAGAGTCCAGGTCACTGTCTCCTGCAATGGAATGAAAGTCCTCACTGTCCTCCTCATCCTCAGACAGATGGACCTGACTCAATACGCTTGGCCCACATCGCTGCTGCTCCTCCTCTTCCTCCTCTTCCGAGATCTCATATCCTCCAATGCTGCTGAAACTTGTATCTCTTGTATTGGATTTTGGGTCTGGCTCTTCATAGCTGCCATAACTAGAAGAAAGAAGATACTCTTACTATACAATCATTTCAAATCAGCTGCTGATACTGACAACTTTAACTCCTGTAAAAGTTCCCTGAAGTCCTTGTGGAACACTTGGAACCACTGTGCAATTCTGTCAATGGCCAGCTTTTTAAAGTAAAGAAACAGCTCTAATGAAACAATTGTCTTATCAGCATCCTCATTCCACTCTAATAAAACCAGGGCAGGAAAAACAGATCACTCCAGCATCTTCCACCTGCCATTTTTACTGCAGACAGAAAGGCAGACAACCCATTCTCATAATCATCTTTAGCTTTTTCTGCTGACTGTTGTCCAGGTCCTGGGCTGGACCAACCACTTGCCTGACCCAGCAGAGCTGCCTGTATGATAATTTATTGGGCAACCAGTAATAGCATTAAGGGACTGAATTCCACGAGTAGAAAAAGAACAGAGCCTTACAGAATGGTCAGAAAAGGAAGAGTAGGTCAGTATTCTCTCAAGTGAATGCAACAAAACCCAAAAAGCAGCTGATATTACTATACTTATCAGTTTCTAATAATGGAACTCCTACCACTTCAGAAATCTTTAAGAGAAGGTATCTTGTGTTGAAGAATTACAAGATTCTCAGCTCTAATTACCTGATATTACTGTCTTCCATAACATGAGATGTCTCCCCACCATCTCCTTCGTAAGACATCATGCTTTCTTCATTGTCCATGCCCATTCGTGTGTTCTCTTGAAGAACATGGGGTTGTTTGGGTCTCACTGCGTTGGGCTCCACATCCGAGTCACTGCCACTCTCACTCAGTTGGATAGCTGTGTGATAAACCAACACTTGGTTGCAAATCAACAGTTTTGTTCTGCAAGTTACATAGCCACTGTCTCTGTTTAAAAGCTATAATATTGACTGTAAAGAATGCATAAAGTGGTGTCTCCACAAGGTAGCAGGAAGGGGATCTGTGAGGTGTTACCACTTAGTGAGTATCCAAGTCTGATGTTCTTCAAAATAGTACAACCATTACCCAAAAGGCCTCATTTGTTTGTCTACTCCAAGTAATTCCCCGTTCTTCCTCCCTAATTTTCAGAAGCCATTGCCAAATACCACTGTAAGCTTTTTCTGCATGGCAAATTTTTTAGTAAAACAGGGAAACAATCTGAAGAACCTCCTTCAGACACCTCTTCCAGTACTCCATAAACACCGACCACACTGTTTCATATCAAAATAAACTCCTAGCTCTGCACACCAGATCATAGCTCCAGTCTTCTCAGAACCATTTGCAGTTTCACTTTATGAAGTACAATCAATTAGATTTTGTCTTAACTATGCTTTGTGTCCATACTTACAGCACTCCTATTCCATGCTGTTTTCAGTTCCATTTACATTCATCCAGTTTTCTGATCTTGCCCTTTTGGGTTCTCTTCCTTTTTGATTACTACACCATCTGGCCTAGATATCCTAATTATACTTTCTGCTCTCTGCTTCATGTTTTTATGATGGAAGCAAGAGAAGATTAGCTGGGTTTGGGAACAATCAGTTCCTATTCAACCTTCTATAAAAAAGGACACCTACATGAGAAAGGATTATCCCCCTCTTCATCACTCCCATCATCATCATCCTCTCCATCCGACATGAGCAAATCTTCATAGAGGACACTGGCCTGGGGCTGCTGGGCTGATTCCTCTTCATCAGCAAGGTCACCATCTGCATCTTCAACTTCCTAGGCCATATAGAAGAGGGATTAGTGATGACCGAACAACAGAAAGTACTGCTGCCACTTCCAGCATATGCCTGCTATTTGTGACACTGTTCATTCTGAAGCATTCAGTAATTTCATAATGCTAACATTTTAAAACTACTTTTAACAGCCTATCTACTGCTATGAATACTGCTGTCTTTCAGGGTGGCAGACAAAGCAGACAACCCTTCTACTATGCAGACTTTTACCACAAGAATGCAAGTCAACACATAGACTGTGCTTGGGATTTCTGTAAATATACTCACTGGGGCTGGAGTCTTAGGTTTCCCATCATCATCCTCATCAAATCCTTCAATATCTACGTCAGAGTCTTCCTCGCCCAGCCTACCTCGCCCCTGGCGCATCTAAATGGGGAACACAAATAGCAGCACCTCTGAGAAAGGCACAACTGGACATAAACCAAAGGATACACTAAGATCTAGACCACAATGACAGGTGCAGGAGTATGGGGGTAGAAGAAACAAAAAAATATCTGTATGAATATCACTCTCAGAGCAAGGATCTTTTCTGTCTTTATTCCAATATCAGCTCCACACACTATTATCTTGATGTACTCATCCTTGGACAGGGAATCTCCAGTCCTACAGCACCAGAGTTCTTTGTTTACCTAGCTATTTCTGGAAAATAAGACTTGTTCTTAAAAAGTGCTTACTTTCATAAAAAAATTTAAAAGCAGACAGCAGACACTCTCTGAAGCATAATAACCACTTCTCATATTTATTGAAAAAATAGCTTGTCAGCACTGCATCTGACAAGATACTCTACTAAAAGACAAACTGAAGACAGATGCAGAATAGTAAACAATCTAACATCCAGGAGAAAGAAAGGAAGTGAGAACTCTGCTTGGTCACTTGCCTGTGGAGTGTATGGACCAGGGGTCATAGGATCAAGACTTTCCAGATCTGCCTCCTCTAGTGCTGCTTCCTTAGCTGTAGAGATGTCTCTCTCAAGTTGAGTCAGGTGTTCATCATACTAAGAACAAAGAAGCTTGCTAAGGTTACAGAACAGAAAATTCAAACACGCAGAAAGTATTACAGCACAGTTGTCCACATACCTCAGCTAAAGTCTGATAACAGATGTTTACAATCTCCTGGGCTGTTTTGGTGTATTGGCTGTCTGGCCCTGTAGTAAGAAACAAAACTTTTGATCCATTCTGACATTTGCTCAGTTACAGCTGCTGAGACAGAAAGACTGGGTTTGATAACACAGCTCTCAGGACACATGGTCCTTAAATCCCAACACCTTCTGGATCTAAGGAGAAATATAAAGCAGGGTTCATATTCAGCTAACGAAGCACAACCACAACCACTTTGTCCCAGCATTAAAAATACCATTTAGGAGAATAGTAGGTTGCACTCTGTCAGTCTCAAGGAAACTCTGAGAAACAATCAATGAAGCAGAGAAGTTGACCCTCTCAGAGGCTAACTACCCCATTCTGCACAAGGTGGTAAATAAAGCACCATGCGACAATGAAAATATCACTGTTTAAGAATCAATTCTCTTGGCCAGAAAGAAAAGTAAAGCAACAATTAAGCTTATGATTCACAGTTTTAGGCTTTGACAGCACTACAGAACAGGTGCAGAGAAATATTCATTGAAGTACAGAAGGCAGATGAAACCTTATTTTTACCACTTACCATTGTACTTAATGCTGTTGGCAAGGATGAGGTTAACATCATCCAGGAAAGTCTCTCTGTTCTGGTATTTGTGTTTGGAGATATTCTGAAAGAGATTGTCACTTTTTAAGTAATTAAGTCTACAGATCTCTCAAGTGGCTGCTCAGTTCAAGCTACACACCTTACGGATAGTCTCCAGATCCATTGGATTTGTAATCACCTTGTAATAATCAGGAACAAACTTTTTGTTAACTGGATGATGAAATGGCCAAGACTGTAGGAAAGAAAACAGGTAACTTTACAAAGCTTCTGTGGATGATTTCTTCCATTTTGAACTACAGATTTCATAAAACTAATCTCCAGAGCTGATTAACACTCAAAATGTATGAGAAGATCAGAAGGTAACTTGAATCCAATCATTTAGATTCAGGAGGGACACAGAGAAAAGTATCTAACAGGCCTACTAGGCCTGTTGGTATCTGTTTGACAGTAGGAACATGTAATACAAAACAATCATACAAAGGACTTCTCTATTTAATGTCATTGTTTCCTCTGCAATGTAACTGCAGTGTCCAGCAAGAACACTGATTGCTGTACAATAAACAGAGAATATAAACCTAGGTCTGATCTCCCAACAGGGGCTACTTGTATTAATTTAACAGTTTGTAATAGTGTGATGGCATAGAAAAACCTCTAGAATATGTTTCTAAATATCACAAATAACAAATTGATGACAACGGAGAATGGAACCAGCAAAGTTTTAAAGAGGACAGGCTTAAAGCCTTCTCTCATTTAGTTTTATTACTACAGACTCCTGTTCCTTCCTCCACCCAGACACAATATACATTATATACAGAGTGACACTGAAGTCCTTATTTGTGCAGTTTTACTTGTCAAGCTTAAGGGGTTTGGATTTTTTTTAATACTAACAAACTAGTACAACACTGAGTAAATCTGACGGATTAGAAACAGCCTGTGTTATGTTTGCACCTGAAAACTGTACCTTTGCAGAGGGCTTCAGGATCTGCTGAAGTGCATGCTATAAGCACCAACAGAAGTGTATATTTTAGCATGATCACACAGGCACTACACAGGAGTGAGAACAGCAGGAGAAAAATCTGGAACTCAGCCTGCATTATTTTGGGACCTTTGATCCAGTGAAGGGAGAAGTACAGACGTATCTGTTCCGGCCAGAAAATTACAGGCCAGCCACAGCACTATAATCAGCACATTTTGCACATCACACACACTCTAGTCAAACTACATACATCTGGAACTGCCATCATCTTTTGAGTGACAATGTTATCCAAAATGAATGAAAAGGCCACTTGATCATCATCATCCAGGAGAGGATTAATTGCTTTTTCTAATCGAGCCAGCTTATCTTCTTTCTGCAATGAAAGTAAGGAACATCAGTGGCTGACCCTAGATTAGTAACTGTTAATGCCACGATACTCCGTCCTAAAGAAACCCCCACTCATCTTTTAATGAAGACACACATAAATAAGAGAGGATACCAGTCTAGGTATAAGCCTACATACAAGATACAGTAACTAGAATAACAAACAAAGATCTGTTTTTCAAGAAAGCTTCCACTGTGAACTGTTTAAAATGTAAAAATCCAAGTACACTACAGAGCGGAGAGAGGAGTTTCCCCTACTCTTCCACTCTCCATAAAGCCCTGTGTTTTGCCTACTCACGTCCTCAAACTCCTTAACCACCCCTGACCATCGCCTCCCTCTTGGCTCTGATAATAGCTCATCCACAAGACTTGCCTCTTTCAACTTCTCATCACACAGGTCCAGCATGGACTGAGATATCTGTGTCAGTGAGTGCTTTGGACCTGCAAACATAGAGCAAGTACAGTGAGATACTCCAGCCTGATTAAAAAGGCAAATTATGTCCCAACAGGACAATGTTTACTTCCAAAGCATCACCAATTATATTTCTAACACATTTGGGAGTATATCCTCAAGTATATTCTCAATACACACAATTAGTTTAGTATGGATTTTACATGAGAACAAGTTATTTGTAGTAAATATACACAGTTCTGGTGTATATTCCATCAAGGTTTTGAAACTCTACAGGAAAGCAGCTGTGCCTGTGGAAGACTTGCCTTTAAGCCCAGTTTTTTAAAGTTTTTTTAAGTCAGAAACCCCCAGTTTTAAATAATTTCACGATTCCTCAGACACATAAACAAGTATCTGCAGCAGATCTATGAAAAAAGTCTCATTTATTAGGATAAAATGACTACCAAAATAAAAAAGGAAGAAGCAAAGGCACAAAAACAGTGCTGTCAGTGTCACCCTGAACGCTGCACAGCCCAGAAAGACTCAGTGCAGCTGGGAGGTTTTTCATCTGTCAAATGAATACTTTTTGGACAAAGACCTTTCTATGAGTGGTCAGAATACAGCTGATCTATAGTTGCTCAATGGACCAGCACTTTTCACCAGCAGATGCATGCTCTACTGCAGAATTTATGCTTTTGGGTTTTTTTTAAACTAGTTTTTTGAGTTTCCCAAATTGGGAACAAATTATTGCAACTAAGAACCAAAATACGCAAAATCATTATAGTAAACTCTACTCAAAGCTGCATGCTCCAAGGCAATAGCTTTAAAACACGTGAACTACTACTATTTGCATTGAAAGATTCATTCAGTAAAGCACAATATTGAGAGAATAAGCTCACAGGTATCTCCCCACCAATCCATGTCTGAAAGCAAAAAGGAAGGACACTCATAACGTAGTCAACTGAAAACAAAGTTTTGCTTAGCTTCACTCTATACGAAGGGGAGATGCAGGACTTTGCCTCAGTGTAGTTTGTCTTAACAATTGCACCAGTGTCTTCAGTCATTGAGAAGTCCATAACTAAACTTCAGTTACTACACCACAGTCATCATTTAATTACTGATAATTGTAGGGTCCTCTTCTTTCGTTTTTTATGAATTATCTCATTAACATTAGCAACAGTCTTTATGGTGTATGTGGAAAAGCATATGTTTATTGCTGCCATCTGAGTGAATTTAATCCACTCTTCTGTTGCTCTCATTATTTCTAAAAGTAAAAGACCCACACCTCACACATGTACAAGACATCACCAGAAACAGCTTCACTGCCTTGTTAATAACCTACCATTGTATGTTGCACTGTTCTTAACAATGAGCTCCAGATGCTCTCTGAACTCTTCCCGTGATGGGTACTGCCGCTTCCGAACATTCTCCCGCAAGGTCTGTAAATCCATGGGCCGAGTAATAATCTTGTAATAATCTTTGACAACTTTTGGATTCACAGGTGTATGGAAGGGGTATGTCTGAGGATGAAAAGGAAAAAAATGAATGCTTATTAACACAGTACTAGCACAGCCAATCTCAGTTTAACCTCCACGTTTGAATAGGTACTAACATATATGGTGGCTATCACTTTCTTCTACAAAATGCTCTTTAATACAAGAAAAAT
Source organism: Galbula dea (assembly GCA_013399015.1). Taxonomy (NCBI): domain Eukaryota; kingdom Metazoa; phylum Chordata; class Aves; order Piciformes; family Galbulidae; genus Galbula; species Galbula dea. The sequence continues at coordinate 4,258,661 of VWZX01003222.1, read as the reverse complement.
CTTACAAGGAATTCTCAGTATTTTTGGTAACTGCCCCATTCAGACAAGAAACTGAACTTTAAATTCTCTTTTTAAATCAAATCTTCCATTTAATCTTTTGCTTTTTCAGGTTTCTGGTAAAAACTGGTCAGAAACAGTGAAGTACACAATTTTCTCCAGTGCTGGCACTTTTATATATAAAAGTATTCTCCATTGCAATATCAAGGGTTATGCATCTTTTCCTGCTTCAGGGGGGGAGGGTGATTACATCCCAGGCTCTGAATACATATCCATGCAGAACTATTCAAAATTATTTTCTGTTATGGATGTTTTCATCTTAAAAAGACTCCAAGATGAAATAATGCACAGCAACCATGTGCAGAGCAGGGGGCAGATGGGTGCCACACCATTCATCTGAGAAAAGACTAGTCTAATTTTAGTGTCTACTTCAACCATATTGCTAAAGATGTAAGCTTCTGGACTCATAGATTAAACTTACATTGGGAAGATCCCTTATGTCATTGATGATGCCCTCCAAGATGGATGACAGCGTCACCATGGGATCTGTTCGCCGCCGGTGGATAGATTTATGAGGACGCTAAAGAAATCAGAGGGAGAAAAATTAAGGCAGTTCCAAGATGCAAAATATTGACCCACAGAAATCCAAGGCAATTTAGTTTATTAATTTACTGGGCAGGTATCTGTGTGGCATATGGAGGACGCACAGGAATAGTAAAGAAACTGGCCAGTTGGTATGAGCAGAAATAGAGATGCTGCAATTAGCTCAGTAACACCTTGACTCACATTCAGATAATCACAGTGAACAGTTGTCCCCACTCGACGCTTCTTCTTTGGAGGAAGCTGCTGTTTAGGAAACTTCAGCACCAGTGATTTCCTGCGAACCTCATCTGCACTAGGTTAAAACAAAAAAGCAAAATACACTCTCCAGCCCTCCTGTGAACCAAGAAGGCCATTTCTCCACCTGGACTGGCTCTGTTCCCATCTGCCATAACATGAAATACAGAAATGAAACACTGGTTTAATACTCTATGTAAAGCCCTATCGCTTTATTCCTGTGATTAATATACATATCAGGATTCTGTGCTAAGCTCTAAATTGTTTTTTCTAACTACCCATTGGTATCTCTGCTTCTTCCCTTACCTCTCAATCAGTTGTTTTCCCAGGACAATCTTTGTTCCTTCTACTTTAATGAGTTCTTCATTATCATTGTGAATGACTGTTTTTTCCAGCTCTTCCTCCTGCTCCTCTGTCATTGCCACAGGATTAGAAGGTGGAGCATTTGTTTGGTAGTACAGAGGGCAGAACTTATTAGTCCTCATATGGCCAATTGCACCACATGCTCCACATTTTAGCTGCAAAATAAGAAAGATGACAGATGAGAATTCGTACATAGGCTCCTAGTTCAGAGGCAAAGCATCAATAAAATCCCCTAGCCAGACCTAGTCAGTACATTGCTAGAAAACAAAACTTCTCCCATACCCAAGACTTGTTACCATGCTTTACAGAAGGGTATGCTTACTTTCAAGTCTGGACGCTCTTTCATTTTCTTGGGCTTTTTTTCTGGAGGGCCCTTGAGTTTCTCTTTTTCTTGGTTCCGTTTTAACCGTCGTAATTGTTCCTGGATCCTGCGTCGCTCCTTCCGCATTTCCTCACGGTGCTGCTCATCAAACAGAGCAAACTTCCGTCTAGGGGAAAGAAAAAAAACCCAAACATAAAAAAAAAAACCAAACAAAAGACACAAAACCAAACAACAAAGCAAAACACACAAGGTTTTCATCTGACTTGATGATTTAACAGGTACTCTTCTGCCAGGTCAACCACTGTACAGAACTCCTAATAACCTCCAAATGGATAGCTATTAAATATATCTCTCTCGCCTCTACACTCAATTCTACATTTCTTCGTACTGCTAATAGAACAAATATTCTAGAAGTAAGATTAAAAAGAGAAAATCCTATTGGTCTTACATGAACTCTTCATCCTTGGTAGTCCGTATTCGGCAGTAGGCATCAATCACAGCTGGCTTCCGAACGGTCTCACACCTCACATATTCCTTCCCATCCTCATCTCTAAATGTGCGGTAGATTTTGAGGCGGCGGCCAGTGGCAGAGGAATTAAGGCTGGTTACAGAAGCAGTGTCATCATCTTTGTGAAAGTTTGCTGAGGCTCCTGAAGCTGATGACAAAAGAGAGTGTTTTATCAACTTTTCATTTCTTTTGCACAAAAGACAGATCTGGTTTAAAACCTTCTAAGACAAACTCAAGAAAAGCTAAGCAGCAGAAGTCTTTTCCTTGCTTGTTCATGTTCTCTTAACATGACACGTATCAATCTAAAAACAAAAGTAAGCTACCGAATTATCTACATAAAGCCGGAAGGACCAGCTGTAGTCATCATGAACCAGCAGGTGCTTCAGTGCAAGCTGTAATGCAACTACAACATGGCCCAGCAGAATGCTTATAGTAACACTGAGTTTGACTGCAAGTATGAAGATCTGCCAGAAACTGAAGGTCAGCAATTATCCAGTTCTCCAACAAGGGTTCCAACCAGTGAACTAGCCTTGTCTCATGTGACCACAGAATCTTTCCAGCACCATCCACAATTTTGGATGAGAGATTTTGTTCAAAACAACACTGACATCTGCTCCTAAGGCAGCAACCATCAGTAAATACTCCATGTATCTCTTATGAAATTATTCCAGTAATTATTTCATTAGTGACTTATTCCCAACCTGGGTTTCCAACAACCACAGCAATGCTACTCAAATGTAGCAGAGCTCAACTTTGCTTATACACATGCAACAACTAACAGTGGTCATGACCATCATCATACAGACAGTTCATTCACGAGTCGAACACTTTTACCTGCCGCTCAGGGACACATCAAGTTCTCTGTTGGAATGCACTTAAAATAAACACATCCCCAGGAGATCCAAATCTGGCAGCTGCCCAGTTACCTCCCAAACACACTACTACAGCACACACTATAAGGCACAGCTATCCACCAACATATTGTGCCTATCTATTTCACATACGTAGGTGTGTTTAAACACAAGATGGTTGCAGGAACTATTTGTGCATCCCTTCCCAGGTAAATTCTGGTGGTTGAAGTTACTTACACAGCCCCTTTTTGTCTCTCCTGTCCTTTTTGCCCCTCTCTTTGTCATTGCCACTATCTTCTCCCAGAAGCATTCTTTGCAATTCCTTTCGTTCCTGCTCTTCTCTTTCTCGAGAGAGCTGTGAACTAGTTTTCTTGTTCTGTAACATGTTCTCAATATTCTTTCCCATCTCTTCAAAGTCACTGTCTTCAGCTGAGCTACTGTCTGTGTCTGTTGACAGGATCTCAGTGGATTCCAGAACCCTGAAAACCAGAGACACCATGAAAGTCTGTTAGTCATTTTTGTCTCCCCAAGAAAAAAAAAATAAATGAAAAAAATTAGTCTGTTACCTTCCCAGAAATACAAAGGCAAAAATGACACAAAGGTTTGAAAATTGATGTTGGAAATTACTACTACTATAATCCCTGTGTCCAAAAGATAACTGTTCCAAGCCAATCTTTTCCAGAAAATTGACCTCTTCATCAACAGTACTACATTCCCTCCCTACTCTCAGGTCTTGGCCCAGAATAAGGAGTAATGCACAAATTATTCTGGCAGTTCTAAAAAATAGGACATAGAATTGATAGCTGCTACTCAAGAGAGAGATGGCAAAGTGCCAGAGGAATATCTCATGCCATACATGACAGACTATCCAATTCAGTCTGCCTTTCCAAAAGGTTTTGACAGCAAAACACAAAGGCTAACCCATAAGTTTATTTTAACAGTCAAACCCCCCTTTTTCTCAGTGATGTACTTTGTGGGCCCAACTAGTCAAATCAACACCAATATTACTACATACCAGCAGGCACAAGGCATTGATAGTTCTGGACCTTTAGGGTGGGGACAGGGTGTGATTCAAGGCTGTAAACATCAGATAAGAACTTACTTATTTTGTAAATCAAAGATGCGCTGACACTCTTCTTTGTATCTCTCCTGATGTTCTGCTACAGAAAACCGAGATCCTCGAGCAAATTTGCTCATAGGACCTTCCCCTGAACGAGCCTGCTCTGTAGACATCGTCCGTACCACATCAATCACTTCCCACCGGGACAGCTTCTTTATCTGGAAAGAGGAAGACAGTAGAAATGGCTTTTGGTTTTAGAGACATAACTGAGGTAGTTGACTGGGAATTTCAACTCCTTTCCACACATGGTCAGAGTAGAAATGTATACATCTCTTCCACCATCAGCTGCTGAATCCATTAGCGAAGAGAACTCTGCAGCCTGCTCCAGGTTCATGCTCACCTCCTCTTCAGGCACTCCAAATTTACGCAGAAGCTGTTTGGCATTTTTAAGAGAGAGCCGGCGCAGATCAGCATCTGTCCCAGTCACTGTCTTTTTCACTGGCTGAGGTTCTTTATCATCCTGTGCAGAAGAAGATGCAGCCTATTAATGTCATCACATAACAGTCTTTCCTAGGCTTATCTTCTCATATTTTCTCTTCCTGATGTCCTACATTTACTCAATTTCTCCCACATGACCTTCCAGTTATTGCTTCTTGCCCAATCCAACCTTGAGAACTATACCTTCTGCTGAGTTGGTTTGTTGGGAATCTTCACGTAAGAAAATCCTTCACCACAACCCGTAGGATCTGCTACACCAGTCACTTCGAGGAGGCATTTGCCCTTCATAGCTGCAATGAAGGCTCGTGTGGTGTTCCACGGAGCTGTACGCACCTAACAGCAAGAAGTGAAACATGTCCTCACAATCCTGCTATCATCAAAGAAAACTCCAAGGTTTTTACATCGTGTTCTTCCAATTGCACCAAGAACTTTTCAATTAATATAACGAGGGTGAATTCCACTCCTCAATCCTTCAGCTGCCCTGACAAAACCTCTAAGAACCACCAAAGTGCTGGGTAACTCAGAAAAGGCATTTAAGATAAAAAGGCCAGTCCTGAAAGAATCTGGCAAGAAGGATCCCCAAACATAGGTGTGTGGCAGCAGAGTCTCCAAAAAATTTGCAAGAACATTTGATCTGCTGAATCCTACTTTAAAAGCCCTTTAAATATAGAGACTTAATTTCTCTCCTGCCATGCAGATTTATGTATTAGCAAGCATGTTCATGCATCACTCAGAGTACCTCATCATCAATCTTCATTTGGAAATCCTCTTCATTCTCCTCTTCTGGTGCAAAGAAGGATTTCTCCCCATAACCTGCATCCTACAGAGAAATATCATGAAAAAATGATAAACTCCACAACAAAACACTGCACTCAAATTCAGAAAACAACCAGTCTCTCTCACAGCCACACATTGATTACTTTCTTCTGTAGAGCTCCAGAGAAACATAAACCCTCCCTCATACCCACCCTTTACTACTTTTGAGCACAGCTAACTCAGTATCTAAATAACAGGTGGAAAGAATATAATGTCTCTATCTTTAAAAATTTAACTCTCTTTTTACGCAGCAGCAAACTTAGCAAGCTGCCCAGTAGCCAGGGGCCTAATTTGCCTACTTTAAAGCAAAAACAGCTTCAGGCAGAAGGTGTTACCTAGCCTCACTCTTCACAGAGCTACTTGTCAGTAACTTGCCTTACAGCCTACAGGCAGTGTTTACCTTCAGTCGCTGCTCAGCCGCAATCATGCTGTAATAAGCACAGCATTGTTCTGGGGATACCATTGCTCTGATCTCTTCCTCTGTTGGCAATCTGAAATCTGGCTTTAAAACCCACCAATTTGAGTCCATCCCTGAAAAATATGCAGATCAAACACTGGCTAGTTTCCCACAAATGCTGGATGCCACCATAATTAAGACTTGGTACACTGCTGCAATTCTGGCAAAAGAAGTAAGTATGACAAATCTGTGACACTTAGACCAGTAAAAGGGGTAGGTTTGTTTTCATTCTGTATTTGCCTAAATCAATGCCCCCTAACTCGGCCCCTGTTTTATCAGCAAGCTCTCGCACATTCATGCTTATTCACTGTATAGAATACATTCCAAAAGCATTTAATCCACCTTTCACTTCCACACCTTCAACTACCTTTCTCCATGGCTAGCCTACAAAAGCTTTGTATTATCACCTGTTTACTGTTCCACGTATCTAAAAATCAGAGCTCATGCTCTCAGAGAACAATTAGACTCATGAACTTTTACTGACATGTATTTGCCGGAAAACACAACACAGTCATACACAAAGGGAAGGGAACGTGTGTGTGTTGGTGTCATACATTACTGCTTTACAAGCACATCACTGCCCAATGGGTTATAAAAGTAGTCTGAACACTAGTCATTTCTCACCATCAAGCACACTTATGCCAAAAGCAAGTGCACATTTATATAAATTGGAACAAAGCCCCCTATCAGATTACATTTTGGCTCTTCAAATACATGTTTTCAGAAATGTTTCCTCCTCCTGCTCTGTTTGGAACCCCAAGAGATGTAAAGAATGGCTGACAGCCCCAGAAACCATTTAAATACCTGTGCGTTTGAAATCAGCACAAAGCTTCAGCCGCTTCCGAATGCTGCTCTCCGAGTGCGAGGGAAAGGCCTTCTTGATGTCCTCCATGCGAATCCTCCGGGGACGGTCTCTGCTTTTCCAGAACAGGCGATAAATAAACACCTACAAAAAAGACTCATTTGTGATGTCTGAAGAAAGAATACAAACGAGCAAAGACAGTACAGACAATGCTGTTCCTAGTGACCCCTTCAATTTTCCTAAGCCCACTGTCTTTCATAACTTTCCTTAGGAAAGTTTTCCAAGCCACGTGTCTGCTTCAGGTTCAGCCCTTTTCGAGAATGAGATGTGGAAAAAGTATTTGTCTTGAAAGTTTATGCTCTCATATTAGAAATGTCCATGTTTTGGTACAGAAACTTGAACTCTGGGAATGGCAGGGATTTTCTTGCTCTTCAAGCATCTCTTCAGTTATAATGTTGAATTAAACTGAGAGCAAATTGCTAGAAATTTTCTCCCAACATCTAAATTTAAGGACAGTTATTTAAATTGTCCCTGAAGGTCTCAAAGCTTAACTGCCTCAAGATCTTGGAAATCAATAGACTTAATGAAACAACTCTAATTCTGTGGTACGTAATAGGACTGTGGTAAGATCCCTTAATTGCCTCTTAGTAAAACCCACATAACTGTCATTTTATACAGCATAACCACTTCAAAGCTGATTCCCATTTCTTCAGCTTCCTACACTTCTACATAATCTTATAACCTTTTATTCTGGCTAATAAAAAGTTTCATCTCATACTTATCAGATGGGATGCAAGTAAACAGAAGCAGGACGTTATAAATTATCGGTTAAATGACAACCATAATGGCCTATAGGGTTAACATCTAACTCTTGCAGCACTCCCACTTCACAACAAACAAAAAACAAAAGAGGAAAAACAGGAGCTGTAGAAGGGCAATGAGTTTCTCAAATCAAGGCTGCCCATATAAGGCCTATGCCTATGCCATGGTATTTCTCCAAAGACCCCTCAGATTCCCCAACTGTCTTTTGTCACATACCTGCAGAAAATCTCTGATATGAGTGTTAGCTCGTTTCGAGTTGGGCCCAGGTACTTCATAAAGTGGGCACTCCTGACCAACCACAAAAATATCCACTAGTTCTCGGATATAATAGCCTTGCCGTGTCCGGATAATCAGGAAATCCGTCTCAGGCATCTTATGTAAATAGATAGGGGCCCGGAAAAGGTTGTTTTCAAACGCCTAATAAGATTTTTTTTAAAAAGAAAAAGACAAAAATTGAATTATTATCAGCAAACAAAAGACTTAAACCAGAAATGAAACAGAATCTGTTTTCTGCAACTTCAGCATTATTTGTGATTCAATGAACAGGGCATGAAACATTCTGCCTATTACTTCATGTTCAAGTTTTCTGTCTTACGTTTGCTTTTCTCACCTGCAGTAACTGGCCTGGATGCAGAGAACCCAGGAATGGAGAAGTGTGACAATAAACAGTCTCTCCATATTTACAGTCTGGAGCTCCTGGATCTTTGCCAGGTTTCTACAAAATGCAATGAAAGTGCAGTTAGCACTCGGTAGGAGACAGAAGAAAATCACTGTCCAACAGCAAAACCTGCATACTCACCCTTTTGTAGTAATTTTTAATCTTTGTTGCCATGCCAACCTGCATCATTAAAGGGGCATTCTCCTCACTGTATTCAGCAAGGATGAGATCTCCATCCTTGCCAGTTAAGTCCTGTGGTGTGCGCATGAAGAACATCTCGCCCCCACCAGAAGCCTGACGTTCCTGCTCTCTCATCTGTGCCAGGGGAAAGGCAGCACATCAAACAGATCTGCTGTGCAAATGGCAGCACAGCAGGTATCAGACACAGAGGAAAAGAACTGTACCTTGGCTTTCTTTTTTATGTGCTTTAGCAGAGGTTGCACAACATGGGGCCCCGGTTGGGACAGGGCACCAAAAGAGTATTTCTTCAGAGGAGGGCGATGAAACTGTCGGAGCTTCATAGGACCCATATGGGTGGGAAAGAATGGCTGGCGAAGTTCCACTGCTGGGATAGAGTGCTAACACAAGAACAAAATGTGTGTTAAGAATGACATGTGTTACCTAAAAACCAAGACTGTCCTCCTATCCTGATAACCCTTACATCACAGAACCTAGCAACATTTTTAGGCCTGCTATCAGTAATACAGAGCATTGAAATTTATTTTTTATCATACGTGTTGCCTTCCGACAGAACATCTTTAGGTCCAGATACAGAACTTTCCTCTCTCTATAGAGATGACTTTCATTTTACTATTTCAAATAGTACCAAACAAGAAGACTCTTTTATTAACTAGAAGCATGCAACGCCATCATCCCTATCAGTGGGAGAGAAGCACACATTTTCGCTCACACTCTCAGCTAGAATACTCATATCAAGACACTACCTATCACTCACTCCATAGCCAACACTACTGTTACTACCTGAATGATGTTGCCTCCAAAGGTTCCTCGAAGTCCCTGCTGTTTAGGGTAGTAAAACTCATCATTGGAGAGGTTCCAGGGATCCTTCACCTCTGGCTGAGACATGTTCTATTTTGATTTTAAACATGAGAGAGGTGTCAAAAAAAAAAAGCAAAAAAAGGAAAAAAATATCTCCTTTCACATCATTCTCAACATCTGCAAGTTGCTAAAGCTTATGCTGACCTGCTGTGGTTCTTCTTTGATGACACCTGTTTTTCCCAACAGAATTCGACTCTTCTTTAGAGAAGATTCTTTCTTGTTCTCCTTGGATGGAGAGTTCAAAGTCATTTCTTCCTTTTCATCAGGAATTTCTAAAAAGAAAAGCACTCCCACTGTAAGGCACTTGTCATAGGGTTCCCTTTTCAGCACTGCAACCTCCTACTGTGGCCAAAGTGCAGAACCTAGCATTTGGCCTTATTGAACCTCACCCCATTGACCTCAGCCCGTAAGTCCAGTCTGTCCAGAACCCTCTGCAACGCCTTCCTACCCTCAAGCAGATGAACACTTCCACCCAACTTGGTGTCATCTGCAAACTTACTGAGGGTGCACCCAATCCCCTCATCCAGATAAAGATATTAACTGGTCCAAATAAGACAAAAATCTCCCCAGCTTGCAGGAATATAAGCAGGGACTACATTCAAATCCAACTCCAGGAATACTAAGTAAATTTGTAGCAGCAACAAAAATGCTGACAGGTATTATGTAAAGTCACTGCTCCTATGTGTTATTACCATAGCCTCAAAAAGGCTTAAAAGATCTGCTTCTTCAAGCTTTGAATATAAGCCATGGGGAGAATGGCAAACCCAGTTTGCAGTTCACTTCTGTACCTTCCCTCTTCAAACCAACACGCATGCAAGTAAAATTAAGACAGTCACTTCTAAAACACAACAGGAATGAGATTAATAATGTTAAATTTAAGTTGAAGGGAATTACTTTTTACTCTCTTGTTACTGCTTTTAACTTGGGAGTTGAAAATATGTACCACACCATTAGAGTTATTAATGTTGCCACCTTCTGCTTAGGCCTTGGATTACTTGCAAGTTATCTTCAAAAGCCAGAACAAAGGCTGTAAGTATTGCCCCAGTGCATTTATTTCCATTACAGCGTGACTATAAATCCTTGCTTTTGTTCTGACTTGTCTTTACCCACTTGAGTCAAATTTCTGGATGCCATGAACATACCTAGAATTATGTTTTCATCATTTGGATCAAGTGTTAAGATAGGGGGATCCAAGTAGGTTTCCATTGCTTGATCATCCCAGATGATATTGTCTTCCCAACGGCCATATACTAACTCTTCATTATCAATTGGGAAAATAGAGTACCAGGGCTTGTCTTCATCCAGAGAAACTGCAACAATCATAAAGGTAGAATCCTTAAGAGTTTTATACACTACCTTGACAGAAAAACATTTCAGGGCTCATCCCCACATCTTATACCCTCAATCCTCCCCACCTTTCAGGACTTTCTGAGGCAGGACCTCTAAAAGGCAAAAGAAAACTCATCTTGGAAGAAAAGAGGAAGCAGAGCACCAAGTCTCAACTATCAACTTATGAGATTTTGCTCCACTGAAACACAGAGAACCTTGAAGAATGAAACAGGGCCTCTAACAGGTTTTAGAGAAACCAAGTATCCTTTCATCTACACCTTGGAGCCAAAAAAGTATCCTGTTATTACAGAGAACACAAGTCTATACAGAAACTTGTCACGTGCACCTATGCATAGGACAAAGATTGACATCCTTATTACCTTGTTGTTCAGGGGCCTGCTTTTCTTTGCTCTTTGCTATACCTAGGACTCCTGCTACATTCGGTTTCTGAGTTAGTGGAATTGGTGGATTGAGCAAAGAGCCACTGCGGTTCAAACCTAGAGATAAGGCAAATAATAGTAAGGTTACCTTGAGTGGGAGAATTAGGGGACATTGCGCTGCCTTAAACCAGAACTTGGGGGTCACACGGAGAGTGGTTTCCAGCCTGAACCAGGATGGGCATGTCACACTGCTCATATCACAAGGAGCATCATGTGTCATTAGTACACGTAAATCATAAAAACACATCCACCTACAGCTTACTGATAGAGTCTGCAGCCTCTTCAAAGTTGTGTTTGGCTTGCTTTGCATATGCTGCATGATGATGCATAAGTTGCATTTCTATATGGACCCAATTAGACTGAGAGGCCTTGAGCAGTTGCCATTGACAGGGTGGTCTGGCCTCCAGCAGCTTCCTATCTTATGTCAAACTGTCATAGAAAAAAGGACAGCCAAACATACTTCAAGGAACCACTCTGTGAAGGCAGCTTTTCGCGGGGCAGATCAACTCACTTATGCTCACGCGCCACTTACGTCACTTAAGCTAATGCTTCTGGAAGGCATAAGATCTAACACATGGCAAAAGACCAACCATGTTTAACATGTTACTGTAGTTTTAGCAAGCCCAGGCAACTGTGTTAAAATAAAAATTGTTATAAAAAGCTATCTCTAATTCACCTACCCAGCTCCTCAGAGTGTCTTGTACTCATAGCTGCAACATTAAAGGATTGACACTAGTATCCAATAAAGGGCTGACAACCTCTTTAGTCTTTCCTTGTATAAACAAGGTAAGAGATAACAGATGATAAACAGTGATTCATTCTAAACAAGCAATTTAAATTCAAAATGCATCTGTGTCTAAGAGAAATTTGAGGCTTTTAAGAATTGTTACCTCCTATCAATTAAAAAAAATAATACCCTTAGTTAAGGGAAAACCTTCAGAGGACTTCTAAACAATTCTTCCAATTACAAAGCAAAAACAAAAAAACCATCCATGAAAATTCCACTGGCCTATAAGCACCAGACAGCCTAAGTGTCGCACCAAGTATAGCATTGCTTCATACTAATAGATGGATCTAGCATCTGGTATGCCTCATGGAGAGAAGAAAGTCAAAGTTGACATTTTTCCTTAACAGAAGGGACCTACTATTTTTGGGAAGAAATTAAGAGTCTCAGAATTCTGTGATTTACCAAAACACAATCCCTGACAGAAAGAATTATGTTCTGTAGATGAAAACATGCAGTAAGTCAGCTCAACTACATTAAGTACAATTGATATGAGAGATCATCAATTACCTTGCTGGGCATTGTATGCAGTGGCATTTCTGGTCATGCTGGATGGCAGCCAGCCTGCCAAACTTGCCCGCTGTGTCTTAGTCCCTTTGTGCTTGACGTCGTCTCCATTCCAGATAACATCATCCTCCCATTGCAGTTGCGTCACCATGAGGAAATGCTCATCAGCTAGCAGATCATCCTTCTCATCCACCAACCCTCCATCCTGGAAGGAAAGAATAGCTGCTTGAAGACCCACCTTAACTTTATACTTTCAAACTAAAGGAGGAAAACTGTCTCATTTTGCATGACGCAAAAACATCCACTGGCCTGTCACCAAGCTCTCACTGTGCAGCAATGCTTAATGCCACACACATCTCCCCAAACTTTCCCCACGGTTCCCCTCTTACCCCCTCATCTGTGTGTCCTTTAACCTCCTCTTCCTTCTTCTCTTTCAGCTTGAAACCATAATCAAATCCACTGCCATCTTCAGGGATCCCTAGCATATCATACCAGAGCTGTGCTGGGCCATAGCGCCATTCTGCTACTTTAGGCTTTGTATCTGTCACTTTATCTGTGTCACCAGTTGACTGGGAAAATTTCGATTCCACAGGTGCCATCATGGTAATCTGAAGCACAGCAAAGGAGGGAACATTTACACTGATGGTTTACCTAAATGTCAGTAAGAGATTTCTTCCTTCCACGCTTCCCAGCTTATTCTTAGCAGAGAAAAGAATTTCTGAGAAGTGTTTTTCCATACTTACTAGCTGCCTTAGGAATGTTCTGCAATTAGACTTCCATGAACACAGAATTTTTCTTGATACAAACAGGGTAAGTTCTCTATTGATCCTGTACCACAGATGCAGCCTTCTCAATAAGAAGCAAATCACCTTAAGTCACTGACTAGTACCTGGAGAACAGCTTGTGCAGAGCTGTAGTATAAACCAACCCTGTCCTTATTTCAGAGGTCAAGCTCTTTAAGAGTCGCTGTCCAATTCACTATTACCCTCAGTGCTAGCTGCTGATCCTCTCTAAGTCTGATATCCCACCTCATCATCTGAAAGGCACTGCTCAGGAGGGGGAGGAGCAGCAAACTCATATTCCCAAGGAGATTTTCCTTCCATTCCACTCTCAACTACAACTTCACCCTCCTGTATCTGCACTTCTTGTGCCAGGTCCCGATGTTTCTTCTTGCGTTTCCTTCGGGCGCTGCGCCAAACCGATGGAACATTCTTCCCAGGGCCAAAGAGACGCAGGAAACGCAGCACCTAGAGCAGGAAAAAACCAAGAGAGTCAGAGAAGAAAACCACTGTGGAATGCTTGTCTGTCTTTCCCTTACCTAAAAGGCAGTAATGAAAGACAGCACCCCGGAATTCAGAAGATTGGCCTGTACCACAATCCTAACCCTTGATGCAATCAACAATCTTCTGGCTATGCTTGAAGAAAGTTTCTGATCCATCTGTTCATTTGATGGATCCTCCCTTTCAAGAGGATTTATTCTTAACTTCAGACACAAAGAAACTCAGAGGGAAGAAATGCTGCCTTTACACATTGGGCATGTGGTAGAACACCACCTGGAAATAATTATTTTCATTTGGAACAACCCACAACCTTCAAAAAGACACATGGAGATTCAAGAAGAGTTGATAAAATTGTTAGCAAAAGAGCCAAAGCTGGAAGACAGTTATATAAAGCAGAGATTTAAGCAACCAGATGAAAAAAAAAGTACCAGGGTCCAGAAATAATGCACTCATTGTTTCTCCATCCCAATGCAGTTCCCCATATGCATACTGCATACCTGCAAAACCTGCCCTAATGACAATGGCAACTTTCTCTTCTGTTTCTTCTATGATTATGATTTCTAATTTTTTAAACACTGATCACTGTTTTGTCAGAGCACTCTTGTTATGAGGGAAAGAATTATTCAAGAGTTTACTGACAGATTTAGGAAACAGGAGTGAGAACCAAAGATTTGTAAAGAGACATCCTATTAATGTTCCTTGTTAATCTGTTACACTGATCTCCAAAAGAAATAATGTTTATATGACCAGTCTGTCCACATCCACGTTATCCTTCTTCCCAAAACATCTAAAGACTGCTTCTGAACCTTTGGCCACTTTCAGTGACCTTTCAAGGGCAAAGGTCTCAGACGTAGTTAACAATTTAATGAAAAACAAAGTTTGCTTCTCCACATGCTATATTAAGTGTTTTCATCAATAAAAACAGTGCTACTTTAACATGCACATTTTCAGACATCAACCAATCCTCACCATGATCTCAGGCTTTGCCAGCTCTAGTGCTCATGAATTAATCAGGGAAAGTGCTCAGCATTAACAGCTTGCACTGATTTCTGCACCCACTGGGCATATTCAACACTGAATCAAGCCCTGACACTGCATGCTGAACACCAAAGAAACGGACACACCAACCAATACAAAATACACTAATACAGGAAACATCAAATTTGCAAAAGCCAAAAGAGCATCTAGAAGGCTAACTTCTGTGCCAGAGCCTCACCTAGATTTCCAACAGACACCCATTACTTAAATCATTAAAACATGATATTTAATTATGCAAATTGCTCAGCTCCTTACACAAAGCCTGTGGTGGAAGCACACATAAAACCAACTTATCCTAGCTTACAACCATCTGTTTGGTAACTATAAGCTCATCTTTATTCTCCTTCCCCTCCCACACCTTCTCTCTTCTTGACAGCTTTAAAACTTTCAAAACAATTATTGAAATACATCGACCACATTTGCTATTTAGGAACATTTTGGAATGTACTGTGGTCAATTCACTTTGTGGAAAAAACAATCATTCTTTCAATGAATTTGTTATTCAGTTAATTCCTGTTCCACAAACAGAGCAGTTCTGAAGGAGGATTAAGTAAAGGATACAGATCACAAATTGTTTCAGGAAGAGCACATCAAGTTCAGGACAGCATCAAAGCAGGAGCAAATACTTGCCAGAAAAGCCAGAAAGCAGACAGATTAGCATTATGTTTTTTAATCATCTGGCAAAAGCATTCTCTACTACCTCAGAAAAACAATTTTCACAAATCAACAGGCCTGTGCTAATGTCTTACAGAACCACTATTTCACATCCTGATTTACAAAGTGCCTTTGAAGAGGCTCCTGCGAATGGCAGGAAGAGCATTACATATTAAATAACCTGGGAAAAGCAGCACACAGACACTAAAGAAAGTATTGAGGTAAGCAAGCAGATTTATGTGACTACTTACTAGATACCATTAATACTATACAAGCCATACTGAGAGGGTTTACATCACAGAGTTTCTGTCATTCCCACATAACTTTTACAATACCTTGCCTGGTCGAAATTCTGGGAAGAGCTCTGTAACACTTGGCAACTGCTTGGTAGCATCTCGCTGCATGATTCCTGCAAGAGGAAGTGTGAGTTTGCCTTCCTTGGATTCTGCCTGCCTGGCTTCTTGAGGTCCCATCTCTGACTCAGAATCAGAGCTGCTGCTGAAATCCACCTTGTCGGAGGCAGCAGAGGAAGGAGCAATGATGGAGGGCAAAATGATACCGTCTCCATCTTCAGATACTACAACAGAACAAGCACCTTATAAACAAACAAGTTTCCTCCCTGTCCCCTAGTACAAGCCCATAATGCCACTTCCACTGTTTATACCAATTTATGTAATAATTAAGCCTCTGCAGGTGTTATACCATTCTGGTTTAATCTTTCATTTTATCCTAAGTGTTCCAGGTGAATTTCCCAGCCACAACTGAGAGGATGATACAAAAAAGCAGTTTCATTGTCAGTATCAGTATTTTAAGAGTCACTGGAAATACAGTATTTCACCCTACACAAAACCAGTCATTCCTATAACAGTGCATATAAGGACAAAGACCCACCTTTAGATGCAGTCTGCTGACCAAATTTTGATGATGTGCGGTGCTTGCTGCAGAACAAACTTCTACACAGCAGTGCTTGCTTCCTTCAGACATTTATATTGCCAGAGAGAAGAAAGTCCTCACTCACCAGTGGCAGCTGCATCTTTTTCATCTTCTTTCTTTCCAGGTACCGGAGGTGGTGGTGGTGGTGGCATCAACTTGGAATCAATGTCTTCGCTGTCAGCATCATAATCATCCTCATCTTCATCTAACCAGTCAGGAGAAAGGACTGCATATTGAGCAGACAATGAAAGGGAACCAGGCACCCTTCCCATTTATACTATCTAGGACTTGTCCCAGCCTGATGAGAATATTATGTCTTCTCATTAATTAAGAAGAACATACTTGTTTTGTGACTAGATGCAAAACTTACAAGTTCAGCTTCCTGCACAAACTCATCTGAAAAGACTGAAACTTAAAGAGTGAGAAGGGGGGAGAAAGGCAAGCTGACAGAAAGATGATAGAAGCACTTGAAATACGTATATATTCTGCTATCACCTCCCCTTATTGTTTTGCAGAGCACATAAAGCTGCTAAAAGTAAGGAAAATGTGGTTAAAAAGCCCAAATCACCTTTACATCCCCACTAACCACAATGTGTCAACAGAAAGGTTAAATTTAGTAAGGCAGCTTTAAGGAATATGCAAATATTTAGCATTTACATTAGCAGCTACGGAAAGGGAAAAGTTGCATGTTCTTGGAAATCTGTTCTGGGCCAGAGATCCCTGGAACCAACAAAAGAATCAAAGTGGCTTCTGCAGAAAATCACTTCAGAAAAAGACTTCAAGGGTAAAAGAGGAGAGAGATACTAAGATTGATGTGACTCTCTAAAGGATCAGAACCTTATCTCTCAGTATCTCCAAAAAACACCTGGTCTCCTGCATCTCCTGTTCTCTTCTAAGAACACAGGTTAAAGAAATATGAGCAGATATCTGATATTCTTTGCAGAGAATCACTGAGCAAAAACAAGATAACAAGCAGTAGCTTCGTCCAGTGAATAGTTTCACAAAAGCTTATATCAGACTCTTGAAGCAAGGAGTAAAATGGCACAATGTCACCCATATAAGAGACTGTCAAGGCCCATCACCCCAAAATAACTTCTTCAGCTGTAACACTACCTGGTCTTCGAACCGGCTGCAGGCTGCCCATTGCTTGCTTATACCTACGGCTCTCATCTTCCGCCACTTCATTAATATCTGAATAATCAACAGCATCTTCTGTGCTCTTAATCCAGCCTAGGAGGAAAAAGTCACAAAAATCTTTATCCTAATATGTTACTAACTTCAGACTTCACTACGTATGTTTGACTCCTTTCCTATACTTCCTTTTCTTAGAGAACAAAAACATATGATTAACACCTCCCACTGGAGCATTCCAACAAAAAGCTCCAAGAGCTCTGAATTTCCCCTAAAGACTAGCAAATAACCAACTTTAGCACAAGGAACACCTTTCACTCTCTCAGTGAAACTGTTCAACAAGCTCTAAAATAAAAGAGACCTAATGATACTGTAAACTAAATAGACTTGTTTAACACAGTGGAAAACACAGAATAAACTTATATATTAGTGAGAGTAAGCAAGTTAAAACAAAAACAACTTCATAAAAAAGGAAAGAGAACAAAAGTTACCAGGAGCTAATGTGGGATTCACTCTGACAAGAAAGACAAGGCAAGGCCTTTGCCAGGAGACCCCTGACCAGATAACATCACGATATTCCTTGACCTGGGTGCATTTTTTCCTCTCCAGTAAAAGCTCTGATCCTGCAGCCCCCTCAGCGCCTAACCTTCCTCGTCCAGGTGCGCTCCATCAGCCTCCGGGCTGTCCTCTTCACTGGCTGTGATCTCAGTGATCAGGTTGCCCAGTCCCAGCACACCCAACCCGGCCAGGTGCTTCTTGGATTCCTGAAGAGAGCAGAGCCACGTCCTAGCTGGGAGACTCCGCCAGGCGGGCCGAGCATCCTAGCCGCCTGCTCGGTCCCGTCCCGGAGCCTGGTCCACCAACACCTCCTCCCTAGCCCGCCCCGCAACCGAGCCGCTGGGACCCCAGTTCCTCTCCTGTCCCTCAAACAGGTCGAAGCGCCGTCTCCTGGGAGGGACACAGCCCTACCTTGTCCAGGACGCTGTCCCCCTCCAGCTGCCCCGCCTCATTGATATTGCCGAATAGGAACCCGGCCAACGAGAAGGGCTCCGACAGCCCGCCATCTGCCTCCTCCTCGCTCTCCGAGTCTGACATGGCGGCGGCGCAGCCCCGGAGCCGGAAGCGCCCGAAGGAGCCGCCTCAACACCCACAGCAGCGTCCCGCGCAGCCCCGCCCCGCTACGTCCCAAGGAAGCGTAGAGGCTCCGGCGTCCGCGGAAAAATGGTTTATTGCATTTAAGAAACGTGGTCTGGCTTTCCACAGGAAAGAACTACGTTTAGAACAGGTGCGTTACAAACAGCAGGGTGAGTTAATACGAGAGCCAGAGGGATAAGGAAAGGTTTATTACAACTTAATTGCGTATAATTAAAAAAAAAAAATCCTTTAAAACTGTTAGCTGTAATACAAGTTCTTTTCTAGTATAAAATCAAGTTGCCAGTGTATGTATCAGTACCACACTTAAAGAGTCCTAGGCTCCCACTGCTGACAGGAACTCCATGCAGCCCACCTGGGTGGTCAAGGCACCTGTGAAATCCATCCACTTCTCGGGGTGTGCCCAAGCAGCACTGAGGTTTCTGTAGAGTGAAGTTCAGCACTCTGAAACGAAGCACGGTGAGGCTCTTCTAGTTTTAAATTTCATAGAAATAGCTACAACTGTAAACTGGAGAAAACACACATCTAAGTACAGCTCATAACATCCTTTGGACACAGAATTCCTGAACTGCTCAGCTCCTTGTGAATGGCTTCAGCAATATTGGAAAAAACCACAAACAACACTTAAGTATTTCGGAAGTCATTCATAAACTGAAAGATTAAAGAATGGTCTCTTTCCAGAGTCTCTTCTGTGAATTATGACATACACACTGCATTTCTATTCAGTAACAAACTGAGGAATCTTGAACAGTTTGGGAAACCCAGGCAGCTTAACCCAGTTTTTCTTATCTCCCAAAAACTGACAAAATCCAGCTGTAGGACTGTGTGAACTCTGTATTTGTTACCTGCCCATAGGAAAAAAAAAACACGTGGGAGGAAAAGAATGAATTGTAGACTGAAGCACTGGACTACTTACAATAAAATACACCAAGAACTATGGGGCAGGGGGAAGGGAAGATTATAAACAGAATGCTCACTGAACAGAAAAGTTGGATCCACACACTCCTGAAGCTTATTCTCATTAAAAGCAGAGGCTAGAGGAAACCAGCTGTCAGCTGGCACAAATTTTGCTCCTGGCAGAAAGCGACAGAAATACAAGGCATCTAAATGACTATTAATGAGGTACTCCAAAGTCAGTAAAAAGGTTTTGACGGTGTTGAAAGCTCACTTCCTGCTCATGTTCACCAGTATCATGTTATTCTCCTCAGGACTGCTGCACAATCCATTTGTTTATTAATCTAGATGAGGACAAAGTGTTCTAGTATAGTGTAATCAATAATTTAATCAATTCAAATAAATTGGTGAAGCAGTTGAATTTTATCTCATCGTACTCTCTTCCAGTTAACACCAGGATGGTTGCTCTGTGAGCCTACAGAAACAGAGCAGGGGGGGATTGGAGTGGTGTGCAATAATACTTGCTCACAGAATTTCTTCCCCACAAAATTATTGTAATCCAGTTACGAATAACCACAAAAGATGCCATACCAAAAGATTTCAGTATGTAAAAAAGTAAAAACTTTTTAAAA
The DNA here is from genome assembly GCA_013399015.1 of Galbula dea. Lineage (NCBI taxonomy): Eukaryota > Metazoa > Chordata > Aves > Piciformes > Galbulidae > Galbula > Galbula dea. Next base: position 4,238,837 of record VWZX01003222.1, on the reverse strand, counting down.
CAGTAGTAGCTTCACTACAAAATTGCAAATATATGTAGCAAAACCAAAAAAAGAGGTGCCTGTTGTTAAAAGTCTACTTAAGAGCAGTCCAAACATACCACAAACTTTTAAAAATACATCTCTGCAAAAGTCATGGGCTTGCACCAGGGTAACCAGAGAGTTGATTTAGGCCTGACCAGCATTAAAAAACACAAAACAAAACACAAACCATGTGCACCGGCTTAAATAAATACATTTTAAACACGATAAATTCTACTTAGTTACTGAAATTTACCTATAGAGAATAATCTTGAAGGCACAGAATTAATTGCTGCCTGCAAGTCAAGCCCACACTAAAGGCCTACTACTAAAGGCAGAACGTGGTGAGTAGAGGTTACCTCAATGAAATACTCCTACAACCTCAGTGCCTGCAGAGCACTGTGGTAGGAGCCACATCTGGAACAGCATTTCTGAGCACAAAAGACACAACACCACTCCAGGCAATGGCACTTGCTGAAGAAAAATATGCAGAGTCTCTAGGCTTTTGCAAACATCGTGCATAACAGGTGTTTTGGTGTTGCCTGCAATGAGGCAATGTTTGGAACTTGGTGTTGGTTCACTAGCCACATATACCAGTATTTGGATTAATTGCAGTTCACAATCTGTGGATTGCAGTTTGCTAAACAGTACCAGTACAAGCATACCTCACATAGACAAAAATTGCAGTTAGTGTCAGCATCAGTTACAAAAAAAGGCACATCCTCTTTGAAGAGGGGAATTATGGCACAGATACAAACGTTGCTATCCACCTCGTATTTTTGCCTGTATCAGATAAACCAAGGTCAAATTCACACAAGATCCCTAATAACCTTGATGTATTTTCTGTGATCTCACTAAAATAAGGGGGTTTTCTGCCCAGAGTATACACCAGTGCAGTTTTGTATGTGTGGGAATCACAAGAAAGCAAGTTCTAAGTTACCAATTGGGACTGCATCTGGACAAAGACAGTGCTGTCATCTTCAGACAACAAAGCCCAGTCCAGCACAATTGGTTTCAAACAAAGCATCTTTGAAGCTTGCTGCTTTTATACCAGCAAGCTGTAAGGTTAAGTTTAAGGAAGGTTTCATGTACCCACTTCTCAGCTGGTCCCAGAATCACACATAAAAAACAGTGCACAACCTGAAAATAGAAGCCAGCTGCCACTCACTAGAGCTGCTAAAGAAAGTTTAGAAGTACGTAAATAGATCTTCAGTTAAAAAAGTTTATAATAAATGACCACCTAGCAGAGAGGAGAAAACTGCCCTGGCAAACCTATCCAGTGACTGGCTAACCATTACAAATTTAACTGAAACCATCAATGAGTTGCCAGGAAGAAACAAGGGTTCCTGCTTCCTGTAAATAGAACCTCCAAATTTCCTGTCAGTGTTCTCCCAGAGAAACAATAAAGAAATTTGCCATAAAAATCTCAGGTAGTGGCCTCAAGAACATTAAAAAGTGAAGCAATTGATTCTTCAAGAGCAAAGAGACTGCCATCAAGTCTCTAGGATTCATCAAGAGTGATCACACTGAAAAAAAATTTGGTTTGGAACACGTCATGCCAACTACCTCAGTCAGCCCAAGAAGCTAACTGTTAACTTTATTCTCAGGGTGCAAAGTCTGTTTGGAGAGGGAAATGAAAACTTAGTTTAGAAGATAATGGAAGATGTACATCTAAACTACTCTTCTACCTCTCCACAATTATGAAAATCACTCATTTGAGTGACTTGCCATTATTCTAAGTTCCTCACATTAGGAGAAATCAGCTCCTGCTTCTATTAATAAAGTCATTGCAGGTGTTTCCTGGGTCTTGCTTATTGCATAAACATGCCTTATACTAACTCTTCATATAAACGGTCACAGTTCACTGTAAGGTGAATCTCAGTAATATTTCATGCATTTTTGCATGTAAACAAATTGTTTTCAAGCTTTAAATTGACAAATTAAAACAACTGGACAGCCAGACTCCTGTTTGTAAAACAAATCCAATTAGTAAATAAGGGATAAGAAAAGCAGCAGCTATGTTAAAAGCAAAACTATCAGAATTTGTGCTTTTCTGCAAATCTAGTAACTGACAGCTATCTAGTAAAGAAGTCTAGCTTCAAAGAAGTCCCTTTTATTTTCCTCCACTAAATAAGGACACAAGCCAGGTGATCCCTGGAGAAACTGGAGATTGGAACTTTAGAAATGAAGTAGATATTTGACCTCTCAGTTGGTAAAAACCCCACTATTCTGTTTCCCTGAAGCAATAAGACTGCAAGAATACTTGTTAGATAAACCATTTCTGCTTAGAGCTGTTAGTGCAAGATGCAAATCTTCAATTAACTCATTAAAGAGCCCTCCAAGATTCTAGTCAATATCCAACTTTGAATATCCATCACCCAAGGATGGTAACTAGAATAAGACACATTTTCTTGTGTTCTTCTTTGTCACAGGATAGAGAACTGCACGCACAGCTTCAGCAAACACCTCCCGAACACCCTCCTGATTCAATGCTGAGCACTCCAAATATTTGACTGCTCCAATTTGTTTAGCCAGTGAAGTCCCCTGCTGTGGGGTAGTGGGAGCCAAGCTTTGCTCTTTCAACTTTTTAACTGTTTCCAGGTCATTTCTCAAGTCTCTCTTCGTGCCCACTAAAAGAATGGGTACATTTGGACAGTGGTGAGAAACTTCAGGATGCCATTTATGCCTCACATTTGCATAGGAAGAGGGGCTTCCGATGGAGAAACAGATGATGAACACATTGGTTTGAGGATACGAGAGCGTGCGCAAGCGGTCATATTCCTCCTGGCCTGCAGTGTCCCAAAGATTCAGGCTAACTGTCCGGCCATCAACAGTCATCTGGGCACTGTAGTTGTCAAACACAGTAGGGATGTACTCTTCTGGGAAAGCATTGGTAGTATAGCTGATGAGAAGACAGGTTTTCCCCACAGCACCGTCTCCAACAACTACACACTTTATAGTCTGCATTCTTCACCCAGAAACGAAGTCCTGCACAAAGCAAGAAAGTAAGTTAGGAGAAGTACACTCGATAGTAATTTTAAAGATATGCTTTAGCAAGTGGGTTTAATATTGCTAACATTCTTATCACAGCTAGACACACTCAAGCGACTCAGAAGCCACTATGAAGAGCTCACAGGCTAGAAAGACAACAGTGAAATGGAGATACGAGCTGAGAGCTCAGTGACAACAGGCTGCATTCCAACCATGTAAGTCCAAATTAGCCACATTCCCACAGTCTTGCCTTACTACCAGTTTTCCACAGGCAAGTGGAAAAGTCCTTAGAGGTACCTCCAAGTAGAAAGGGATTGTAACCTCAGACCTTAGTAACAAGATACTGTGTCATTTGTAGGTTCACACACACACACTCCCCCTCCAAGACTCACACTTCTTCTCTATATAGTCTACTGCCTGAACAGTTTACCACAAAAAGATCTAAAAATTGTATAATAAACCAAAATAATGTATTACTGGGTTGCACTGCTACTGTTTACTACAATAATTTACTCAACTCTGGATCAATCAGACCTCAAGAAATTGCATTATTTACAGGACAATAGCTAAAAGGTTCAGAAAGCAGCATGTACAAGAAAAGCTGTTCTTTGAAACAACTTGCCACAGTACTCAGATTAGAATACAGAAAGAATTTTTCTAAAGAAGCCAAGAACAGATTATTCTCAGTAATCAGTGACAGAACAAGCAGAACTTAATAGGCTTGAGCAACAATACAAAAGCTTATACTGAGCACTAGAAAAATACATGTTGTAAAATATCAACAAACAAACAGCCTTCCTAGGCAGACTAGGGAATTGTTATAGGAGATATCTGATACTTAAAAGCTTCCCTATTCCCTTTCTGATACGTGATAACCAAATGGATATAGCCTAAAACTCAATTAATTCTAAACTTTCAGCACATGAACAGCAGAAACTTCGAAAATAGCATGGAACAACTACAAGGAGTCTGTTGTATGTTTGTTGTATGCTGAAGCTTCCACTGCTAGCCTGAACAAGAAGGAACTTGCATCTACCCTCTCACCCAAATGCCTTTGAGGTAATCCTCAACTTGCAACCAGCAGCAAATACACTGCTTCAAACAAAAGAAACAAATAGTGGGAGGAACTATGTTGCATATTCCAGACAGATCACAGCTCCAACAACATCAAAACAGCAAGGAGAACATATGAAAATGAGGAACAGTGAAGTTCTTCACTTATAAATGAAACTCTCCCTCCAAATTCCTCTCCAAGACTATCCAAACAAATCAAGAACTTGTTATCACTTGAGTCTCAGCTTTTTTCTGTTTGACATAGTCCTGATCTGTATCCACATACTGCTGTCTTCCTACTGGGAGCACACGATTCTTCTGTACTAAGTGAAAATAGACTACCTTAAGCTTTAGCACAAAGCTGCAACAGGCAATTTGAGTGATATCAATTGTGGTCACTTCAACATACAATGCTTCATAAAGTACCTATGTAGTACATACACTATGGAAAAATAATCAGTGGTGGGAAGCAGCAAAAAATAATATTGCTCCAGAAACATCCACCAGGACATTGGAGGAGAAGAATCTGGAGGAAAACAAGCAGGAGGAAGATGCAGAGGTAGTTTATCTGTTTTGAAAATGGCAGGAGTAACATTTCTAAAACATGAATCACCCAAAACAAAATCTGGCAGGTACTTTTGAGCTTTGGCAGAAAAGCATACACAAGAGTTTCATCATCATCCATCAGAAAAGTCAGTCATCCCACTTCAAGGCTCCAGACAAATGTAAAGAGAGATGTGTATGCAACTGCACATTATAAAGGCAACCAGTAAAATGAAGAACAGCACTGACCAGCAAAAGCTGACAAAAGGACTGCATATATTATTCCAGAACAGTTGCACCAAGATTTTCATTTAACAGGGCTAAGAGGAAAAAAAAAAAAAAGGTGGTAAGTTCTGTCAAATTAGAAGCTTAGAAACATTTCTTGCATTTTGCCAAAGTTGAAACCCCATTTAGTATAAAATTACATAAACCATTACCAATTAAACATTTTCAGCATTATATTATTAATAGAGGCTGAACACTGTTACTGGCAGCATCAAATACAAGATATTTCTGAACACAAAGGGTGTACGTGGTAAAGCAAACAGAAGAGCAGATATATTTCAATACCATAACACTGTTGTACCTGAAGATGCAACTATAACTCATGACCCTAATCTCTACTGCTGCTCTGCATGTAGGCCAATTCACTGCCTACTCTGAGACACTGCCACACTCTCTTCAGCAGCAAGGCTGCCTTCACAAGCTTCTAACCCTATTTTCTCTTCCAACCCAGCTAGCAGGCCACCTCCTCAGCTGTGACCTCAGACTGAAAAAGGGTGAGGAGGAGTTTCATCCAGTTTACAGTTTAGTACTGCAATCAACTGTGCTGATATAACCAAGCCAGCGGTAGTGTATGGGGAGGAACACCAGGCATTGCTACATATGTTTGGCAGCTACATTGCTATCACTGGACTGCAGCACTGAGAATAAGTTTTAAAGCTTATTCCTGCATTTACTTCAAACCACTAAAGTACTAGAAGATGCTGTGCCAGAAACCTTGGTGGTGACCAACAATTCCAGAGCAAAAGTTTCTTTTCCAAATGAACTATTAATGCAACAGACTGCTATTTTGATCAGCCAATAACAAGTACCATTATAGAGATGGCAGAACTAAGTCAGTTGGATACATGTAACAAAAACTCAACTATAGCAACAAAAGTCTCATTGAGAGATACACACAGCATTTTACACGCACAGTTCCCAATTTCTTAAACAAATTGCAAAAACTTAGAAAAAGATCTCTCTTTGAAACACAAACCACAAGCTTACACCTCTCTGCATTTCTGTCCAGAGCTTTTCACAGAAAGACAGAGTATCTCAGAGTATCAATTGCAGCCCTACCTGCATACACCAGGCACTGATCTGTGGAGGGTCATCACACCAATATTGTAAAACAATACAGGCAGTTTCATCTATTGATAAATTACAAAGCCATGTGTATCCCATACCATCAGCAGCTGAAATAGCTTGATTCAAGTGATTTATAATTTTTAATGAACTATTTCTCACAGATTTTTTTGTTGGGGTTTTATTTAAAAAGTCATTAGAGCTTTCAATTAGGAGAACAATAATAAGGTAACAAAACCCCTGGAACATGACACTCTATCACAGCATTAATATCTTTAATTACCTAAGGTTTGGATTTTAGATGAGTAACATTTGTAATAGGAAATAACTCCATGCAAACATGCCAAAGCATCAGTGTATGAACTACACAAATACAACTGAAGAGCTTGTTGGCTTTTAAGCATGCTTCTTTGCAGGGCTCCTGCAAAGCAGGTTGTCTTAGCTGAACAGAATCATGTGTGGCATACACAACACAGAAAAAACAAACCACACTGGGATACACAAGATCTAATACTGAAACACAAAATCTAGATAATTAATTTGTAAAAAAAAAGTAGAAAGAAACTCCTACACTCCAGAAACCCATGTTGTGAGTAGGTGTAGTTTGGTTAAAGATTTACATACAGAAGACAAAGGGTTTTTTAATTTAAGCCACAACCAAGCAAATAATATTACCTCCATCAGTTCTTCTCTATTAAATCTACATATCACTTTGTTCAAAATGTATAAAGCTTTTTTTTTTTTTTTTTATACAATTTGCCTAGCAATAAAACTCTTAGGAGATAGCAAGAAGCTGGGGTTCTTATTTCCATGGAAAATTCTTTTTATTTCTCAAGTAACCATGCTGTGCCAAGTTCATGCTATTTGAANTAAAAAAAAAAAAAAAAAAATCTCTGAAAACAAAATTACCAAACAAGCATTACCAAACCCAGAAAAATTGGTTTAGGGTTTGTTTCAGGGGGTTTTGGTGAGCTTCAAAAGAATTTTTTGGGGAAAACTTTAGAGAGAACTCCATGAAAAACAGGTCACAAGAACTGAAAAAGAGAATGACACAGATTAACACATCAACACATCAAAAATGAGACTTAGAATTTAGAAACTGAAAGCTGGGCACAAGCTTCAAAGCCAAGTTTAAAGGTTACTTTGCAAGAGAAAGGAGTGAATGGAAAGTCCAGAGTAGTAAGAGGTAAGCTGGGCTGCTTACTACTGACAAAGAAAGGACTTTACTGAAAGTAGAAGATCAAGAGAACATGAAGAGTTCTAGCAGCTACAGCAGAATGGAAATAGTTTTCAAAGAATAATAATAAATAAAAACAAAACAAAATAAACCACCATCAAAACAAAACAAAAACCTCAAACCCAACCACCCCTCAAAGATTGAGATGTGGAAAAAATACAGAGATGAGAGTTATTTCTATCTTGTCCATCACTGCCTTTGAATTAGAAAGCTGGCATTCCTGTTTTGGGCGAGCTTCCTTCTCAGAAAATGCTACAAAGTCTGCCTTTGCTTCCTGCGCTTCCTTTGGAATAGGCAAGATTTCAATTGAAGTGTTGAGATATCATACGGAGACCTACTCTCCTTCTGACCTAATTACCTGATTTCTGGTATCATTAACGTGGACAGCTTGCTCTCCACTAACCTAGCCAAACATCTGCTGAGGAAATTCAGTATTTGCAACTTCATGTTGCATCAAAGTATTCTGTGGGAGAGAAAAAAATCCAAGATATTCCCTTTGATACTTCTGAAGGAAAGTTCCCTCTCTGCAGAGCGAAGGGAGAAAAGTGACAAAAAGAGAGAAGAAACATGAACCTGAATTCTTCTGGGGCTTTCTAGATTTATGCTTTTTATACTTCCTGCACTTCAAAAAATTCTTAGCAGAAGAACTAATTCTTAGCAGGATATCTCTGCCATTGCATCAATAATTTATTAAGCGGATTTTAGCTCAGAGTCTGTCAGTTCTTCCGTTTCTCTTTCCAGTTTGGATAGGGCCCCATTTTGGCCAAAATGAGCATAAAGTGCACTAGAGTTCAGCTGAAATCACCTGTACTAAGGTGTGTCATTCTGTTCAGCCACTACCTTTGATCAATCCCTCCCCTGTTTTGCAGGCTCAGAAGTTTGATACTGCTTTATCAGGAGTAAGCAGAAGTTAAGAAAGCTAAATGACTTTATTACTCATCTTTCAGTAACAAAAAGCAGATCAGAGATGATTTGCTCTGTCCATCTGATACAGGAAGTCAGGCAAAAGTTTTCAACAATGAATTGGGTGGATAAGGCAGCTCTAAGTATATCCTACCACCCTCAACCATGCAAAGGAGTTAAAAGATTTTTCACAAGTGCAGCTTAATCACCAGACCTGACAGTGAAGAGAAAGGGGCTCTCAGGTATTTAACCAAGGCTGTCTTACTATTCCGCAACAGCTCAGCTTACTCACCATTGTTTTATGCAAGCGCCAAATAAGTGCACAAGTGCCAGACTTCTAGAATGCATGCCAAGAAAGAGTAAAAAAGTTAAATAGGAGACCTCATCCCTAATACCTTCAGCAATGAATGACCTACTTGGATTTCTCAGTGCCTTTCAAAGTTTTCACACCGCTGTCCTGCCATTTACCTGCAAGAGAAACAAAACACACTGCAGTAGCTTAAGTGTAACTGGGGAGGGGACAGAGGGAAATATCAACAAACCAAGCCAGATTTCAGCAGCACAGCAGGAACCATGCAGTCCATGACCCAGAGCTCCACACAAACAGCAAAAATGAGGGAGCTCACTTTCTGAGGAGCTCTGCCTGCAAGTTCAGCTCCCAAGAGGGCAGTTCTCACTGGTTGCTCCCTTACTGCAAATGCTAGAAAGGCCTTACCCTTTTTGGCACAAAAAGTTGTTTCAAAGAAATAAAGGAAATCACCTTTCATGTAATAACTTTAAAACCTCTATACCTGTCAAATTAGACTGAAATCCATCTATTGATCTGAAGACTTTTCTTTTTTTTGCAAAGATGGAACACACCATGTTTACCATGCTTCAGCATGTAGGTAGTACTTACTTAGGCAACTACAGTGAAAATTAAGTGGTCTGCCTGAAGTATTTGGGCACGTCAAGCACACAAACCCCAGCACATCAACACACTTACTACAAGCACTCATACCCCAAATTTTATAGGAGAGCAATGATATTAATGATCAATGGCCTTAAATTCTGTTAATCCAAGATTATATTTATTGGATAATAAGTATTTCCAAGGAGCATTAGAAACAAGCTCATGCAACGAGCTCCTTGCACAAAGGGTTGGACAAGATAACCTTTCAATGTCCCTACCAACCTAAACTATTTTATAATATATTTTATAATGAAGAGCTGCACAGCTGTGAAATAACACTACACCAAGGTGCAACTGCATAGTCCATAGAGGAACCAAAAACCTAAGACCTCAGTAAATATCTGAATCCCCAGTATATGAATGTGACACATACCCTGCCATAATCAAAAGCTTCAGACTTAAACTTGATTTTCCTCCTTCATCCACATGCAGAAGCATGGATTCATCAAGATGGGTATCCTTCATAATTTATTTGAACACAAGAGATCCTGACATGGTTTGATGGTGAGCACAATAAAGGCGTAAGACAAGGAGCCAGGACTGCAGGGTTCTGTGCACAGATCCACTACACACCTCCTGGGTGATACGAGCAACTTGCAGAGGTCCTGGGTCTCAGAGACGGTTAATAAGAAGTGAATATTGCATGTCCTTCCTACCTTTTATAGATTCTGGCAAGGCCTTATTTGCTACTGTTGGCTAAAAGAAAAAAAAAAAAAACAAAAAAAACCCAGTACCTCAGAAATGAGGTTCTGTGAAGAGCTGCATTATGTGAAGAGGTGCGTTAAGCACATTGCAGAATCAATGATAAATCCAGTTAAACAATCTGTGATTCCTATTCGAGGTGGAAAGAAAAAACAACACAACGAACAACAAAAGAACCCTGTTAGTCTATCTTCCTCTCGTCTTTTGTAACCTGGTATTCATTGGAACTCTGAACACCTTAAGAAAGTTTTAATAAATCCACTGTTGTATTTGAAGGGCAATACTAGGAAAATCTAAGCTTTTACCTGAAGAAAAAAGCTCACACTTTTCATAGTGTTTTATTTCTTCTCCTCCACACCCTAATTTCACTGGTGGGTTTAAAAAAAAAAAAAAACCAAGTAAAAAAATGCACCTGGTTGATCAATAACAGTTTTCAAAAATAGTTTTCATACAGTTAATACATGATTTAAAACTGCACTCAGTGTGCACTGTATCATGGACTGTGTGCTACAACACTGCAATCTTAGCCAATTTCAATTGCATCAAGCATTGCAGTTCTAAAAGGTGAGAAGATACCAGTCAGCGACAAGGAGTCTATCAGATTTGCACATAGGAAAACCAAAAAACAAAACAACCTAAAAAGCCACACACACAAAACAAACAAACAAACAAACTCTCCACACACAAAGAACACCCCAAACCCACAAACATACTCCTTTTAAAAGTATGGATCTTTAGATCAAATTGTGTAAAAACGCTTTGGACTCCAAAACAATCACAGCCTCATCATGTAAGCAAATAAAACAGAATATTCAGTTTCCCCCTCCTAATTGCAAACCACATAGTTCATTGTTTTTCAAATATCTCCGTAAAGTTCTTTTTAAGAACAGTTAAAGGCATCTTTTTTTATGGAAACAGCAATCTAAAATGCCATAAAGGTCTCATAAGCTTAAGTTGCCTACAAAAAATCTTGTGCGCAGCTGAACACTGGCAAACTGGCCAAACAGAGCCTTCATGCTACCTATTTTACATTTGACACAGAAGAGAATGTAAGCTTATTAAAATCAAAAATAAGCTTGGGAAAAGAGCACAAAGCTAATGAGGCTGGCACAAACCACACTCTAGTGCGGGGCACATGTTGCAGGCATATGGTACACATAAAGAACAAAAACATTTAAGGCTTATTTTAATAACTCAAAGTAAATACAATGGGAATCACAAATGTTTATAAAGAGGAAAGATACCAACTACTCACTTGTTCTTTCAAAAAAAGTAAAGGGACATTAAATCAGAAAGAAGGAGACTCAGAACAAATAAAAGGTAGTGTTGCTTCTTAGGGTTGAGGTTAAGCTAGGAATTCCTCACCTCAGTACATGATGTTACAAACACTGAAAATTTATACAACTCAAGAAGAGAATTATTAAGCTTATGAAAGATAGCTCTGCAGCAGCTGCTAAGTAAGACACTACCTGTGACTCCTAAAGCCCCTCTGTGCTCATATTTTATGCCATTACCTTGTTCTGCTCTTGTGAGACAACAGTTTGGCAGTTTTTAGGCAGCAGATCTAGTGCAACTACTCTTACATGTCCCTGTAAAGGAAAATCCACTCTCAGCACCGAAACGAGACCTTTCGAAAACGCTAACTTATCATATGCCAGCCTTTCATTATATCCGCTGGGAGCAGAGATTACCTTAAATTTGTCACAGTACTCCTAATGTGGATTAGCATCAGCCCGACTTCAGAAACTGCCCAGCCCAACCCAACCTTCGGACACTACAGAAGAGGGAAGTGCAAGACCTGCCTAAAGAACCATTCCCGCTTCCCACACCTCCCCGAGCGAGGAAGGGGACCAGAGAAAAGCTTGTTCCAAAACATTCTCCTTCCCCTACGCCTCCAGCGTCTGCAGGCCCCTTGACGAGGACATTCACTTCCACAAACACTGACGAGTGCAGAAGCCGGGAGCTGCATCCCAACTCCCGCAATCTCTGGAAACCAACAAAATAACGCGCCCCACAGCTCCGCGGCGATTACCGCGCTACTCCCAAGCTCATCCTTCTCTCCTGTGGAGCCGGCTGCTTCCCCTGCGAGGCATGTGCCGAGAAGCAGCGAGCAGCCCACGAAAGAAACCGCAACTGCTGCAGCTCCCAGGTCGGGAGAGGCCGGCGCCAGCCCTGGGCCGCCGCCCCGCTAACAACGAGGGTGGCGGCAGCCGGACGCGGAGGATGTTCCTCCCCAGACCGCCGCCCGCCCTCGCCTCCCCCGGCGGCAACGCTGAAAAGAAACACCCGTAGATACGCAGGGTGCCAGGGGCCCGCGGCGGCTGCTCCTCCACCGCCGGGCCCGCGGCGACCGCACCTGAGAGTTCACATCACCGCCCCTCAGGGCCCGCCACGGGCCTCACTGCCGCATAGTGGGAGCCCGAGGCGCCACCCGCCCGCGCGCGTGTACACCACCATTGCGCATTCGTCGCCTGCCGCCCTCACCTCCCGCGCCGCCGGCGGCCGCTGCTCCCGGGGAGGCGGCGGACTCTCGACACGGCCGCACCCCTGCCGCCGCGCGCACGCGCCCCGCGCACGCCCCGCGCACGCGCCCTCTGCTCTGCCGCCGCTCCCGGACGGCCCACCAGAGCGCGCCTCGGTGGGAGGGCGCCCTTCGCGGCGCTGGGAGAGGCGGGGACGGCTGGACGGAGATAGGCCGCAGGCAGTAGGGAGGGCAACCTGCGAGTCCTACCTACACCTGCTGTCGGCCTTTAATATCTGACTGTTTTAATACAGTCCGCAATGGGTGTGCGTTGCCTTCCGGCTCCCCTTCCCAGCACTGGGAGAAGTTACACAGCGAAACCCCTTCAGAGATCCCCTGCCGTGGTCTCCTTGTCTCCCATCGCTTGGTGGGTATGGACCTCTCGCACCTGGGCAGTTTCATGCCTCTAAACTTAGGTTTTTTGCAGAGGAGGATATCAAGTCCTTGCTGGAGCTGCAGGCAGCGATGACTTTTCCTCAGTCACGGTCTCCCTTCTAACACCTCCCGGACTCAGCTCCCCTTCCTCCTGCCGCGGAGGGAGGGAGGTGTCATACGGGGTTAAGCTCAGCTCACTCTGCAGCCCCAGGGCTCTGCACAGCCCAGAAATGCCAGGGTCAGGCAGAATGCTAAGATATGAGCACCCTAGCCTCAAGGAAATCTGGCACAGGCTGCCTGAGATGCAAACAAAGGTTTTCCTCCTAGTGTCCTGCCCTGGCCAGGCACAGGAGAGGGAGAGACAGATGGCAGCGTTCAGCCCACTGACATTTTATAAGTACCTAATCAGGAATTTCAAAGTATAACCTTTGCTCTGGGTTTTTATTACTTGCCCCTTCTAACTGGGGGCGAGGGTGCGCTGCTGCCTGCACACAGCTCTGGGCTGGGTCTGTTCCTCTGGTGCCAGGATTCCTGGCGTTCCAGAAACAGCAATCCTCAGTGGCTGAAGCACTTGACTGTCAGTTGCTTGGTGTTCCCATCTCCAGCTCCTCGTCTTCCTCCTCTGACCAGCTCAAGCTGTCATCCGAGTCCTTCTCCTGTGCTGCCCTAGGCTCCTCTGCACTGGTAGCCTCCTTCTGCCCACCACAGGAGTGCAATCTGCTTTGGGATAGCTCCAATCTGGTCCAGGAGCCAGGACTTGCTTTGCAAAGCATGATCTCTACCTTGGTAGGGACCATGTTCACAAAGCTCTTCTCCACTTCGATGACCTAGAGAGAGAGAAAGATGCAACGAGCTGGGCAGGGGAGGGCAGGTAGCAAATTATAATCCTTCCGCTTATGGGCAGACCCCTGCCAGAAGAGAAGAGAGGAGAAATCTCCCCTCCTCATGAGCCAGGAGACAGTGCAGGATGAAACCTATGCTCCATCTGAGTGTCACAGTGTTGCACGTAAGAAGCACAGCAGGGTTGGTACAGAACTCAGGGTAGCTGAGCTAGCCTGAGCCATATGCACAGCTGGAGTACAGCCCCCTCCCCACGGCACTGAGCTGCACTGAGAGACAGGCATACCCACAGTCGGCAGCATACTCTGCTGCCCATTACCACAGGCAGTACACTCCAGAAAGAAAGGCAAGAAATGCACATGCAAATACCCGAGTCCCACTGCTCCTGTGCCAGCCAGCAAGCAAGCAGCTGAGAAATTAGAGAGCGAGTCTCTCCCCTCACACTGTTGTCTACCCACAGACACAGCATTGCAGGGGAAGACAGGGACCTGTTTGGCCAAAGGTCCTTTGGGGCAGTCTGGGACCAAACCCAGAACACTTACAGAGCTGGCAGTGACATCCAGCTCTGCTCTTAGTCCAGGAACCATCAATGCAGCCACCGGCAGCCTCTGAAACAGCCCTCCTCACAACCCCTAAGGCATTTCCTAGCAGAGACGGCAATAAATGTGGTTATGTGAACGACCTAGCTCCCAGACAATACCAAGAAGAGCAAGCCAGCACTGTGGTAGTGTTTAAAAGAGAGTAGCTAGGGTGCCTCAGGTAGCACAGAGGAGTCAGGAGGGCATCAAGCCAAGGCACAGTCGTGGCATGGCTCTCAGGGATGCTAGGACTATTGGATCAGTAGAGAAAAAACTGTTTTCCCCAGCAGCCTTTGCTGCTATAGAAAACTGGAGCTCTGGATATAAATGATTCCTTTCTGCTGCAACAGCCGTGGTGGACCTGTGTCCTTCACAACGCTTCAAGAGCTGGCAATGAATCACACGGAGGGAGGGACTATCAAATGGCTGTTTGTTCCACAGATGTGCCAGCCAGGGAAGTGATGGCATCCTGGGGGCCACAGCATTTATATGCGATAATTCAAAGTCTGCCTCATGCTCCACGTACAGGAAGGACTGTGCAGGAATTGCAGCATTTTGCTGCCTTTTCAAAAGTCTGGGAATCCTGACAACAGAGAGAGTAATTTTCCTTACTGGGAGCCTGCTTTCAGTACTGCAAACCATTCTCCCAGAGTGCAAGCTACCTTGCAGTGTTACAGCCCAGCCCCACACAGACTACTAGAACAGGAAAATCAAATTAAACAGAATCTTACCCCCCAGAGATCCAGCTCTGCCTGGAAAATCTTATTCCCTTCAAAGATGATGTGAACTTCAAGCTGAAAGATCAACAGAAAGTTATCTGAGTGGGCAGCACAGTCCTGCCAGAGCTCTTTCCCTGGACAGAGCAGCTGCCTTTCAGCACTGCAATGCATGACATGTCCTGGCTCTAGTATAACATTTTGACAATCCCCTCAGCACCTAAGAGCATTTTGGTCTCTTGAGAGAATGCCAGGTTCACCTCTGCCACCAGCTGTGGGATTCAAGGCTAGAAAAGCCACCTGCTGAGGCTGAAAGCCACTGAGACAGAGCGGCTGGATAGATGCTGCTGCAGCAGAGAAGTTGTCAGGCTCTCAGTTCAGTGACTGCAGGTTAGCTGCCCTGATCTGCAGCAACAGACCAAACAGGCCATGAAAGAGCACCAGGCACACAGCCAGCTCCTGGCTGTTGGCTCATCAAAATCAGGTTCCATGAAAGCATGAGCCCCAGCCCAACCTCTGCCAGCCCCACTCACCACAGTGCGGTTGGCTTTCACACTGCTGAGGGCAGGCAGAGGGTTCTTGGCATAGACTGTCACCACCACCTGGCTGCTGGTTTGGTGCCAGTCCTGCCGGCACGACACCATCTTCTTGTCCTGCCAGAGAGAGGAACCCATCACAGAACTGCAGCTAGCCTAAGCATACCCCAGACAGAGGGGATGTCTATGTCAGAGGACGCTCCTTTGACCATCTCCTTCAGAGTGCTGGACAAGGTTGGTATCAGCTAAGCAAGATCAAACTCTGCTTTCATGTAGGGTTTTGAGGGGAGGTTGTTTATGTGAATGTGGCCAGCCCCTGCCAGGCTGTCCCATGCAACACAGGGCATCTCTGCTGTTCTTGGGGTTGCTCCAGAAGGACGTCTTAAGACCAGAGATATCCCCTTATTGTTCCAGAGTCATTCTGCTGGGCCCAGGCTCACAGGTGCTGTGTACAGCCAGAAAACTTGGTCTTGAGGGCAGTGCAAGGGCTTTTGCTGGACGTGGATCATGCCACCATGCTAAGTTTGGGACATAGATAAGCCTCAACTGGCCATGTTTCACCTTTCTCCCACAGGACCCACACCTTGTCAGTGCCACAGGCAGCTTTGGCTCCACCAGGCATTTCTGAGCATCATCAGGAGACAGGCCCCCTGCAGCCTTCAGGATTACCAGCCAAAGAAATGCCCTAGGAGGAATCCCAGCCCCAAACTCAGGTGACAATTAGCACAAAGCATCTGCATCACAACATCACAGTTTCTTCACTGCAGCCTTCTTTACTTCCACTAGATGTTTTCTGCTCCAGGACAAATAAAAAATTTGGCTTATCAATTGGGGTTGCTCAGATCAGTGCTGTCTCAGAGGAACATGATATACTTTCAAGGATATCCTAGGCCACTTTGGTGTGACTTTCTCAGCTTAAGCCTGTTTCCAGCCAAGAGCTTTACTGGAGAAGTTTACACAGACGCATGCAATATTGGGGACTGGGACATTTTTCCCCATCATACTACCACAACTATGTAGATGTGGTCCCTCCTGGGAAGCAGTTGCAGAGGGAAAGCTTCATTAAAACCAAATTCAGTCATCTGCAGTCATCTGTTAAAACTTTTGGGACATTTTTGCAGGGTTTTTCCTGTGCTCAGCTGCCTGTCCCTGTGCGACAGCCTGCAGCACTGGCTACGCCATGCCTGGGGCCAGTTCCTGCCTCATTCAGCTTCCTATTGCACATCTGCCCACTGGGTGTGAGAGCTGACACATTTTGTGAATGCAGGAGCAACATTTTAGACATCAGATGAGTGAAGATTAGGCATTCAAACCCCACACAGTCATCTGTTAGCAATTATGAAAATTAAGATAATTAAATATAGAAACCCAGGTGAATGCAGAGCAAGGGAGGGAGCACTCCTCAGGTACCAGTAACAGCACTTTGCTCACACAAGTCACCCCTGCTGAGAGTCCCCTTACCGCCTTCTGCATCCAGCAGTGCAGCCCTCTGCTGCAGCCCGGCTGCTCCAGGAAGGCACTGAAGTCTGTTGTTTTGACTCTGCAGCAGCTCCAGTACTTCATCCTGGGGAGAGTTGATTGACCTGAGCAGGGAGAGCCCCCAGGAGCAGGAGAAGGAACAACAGGCTTCAGGGTAGTGAGGAAGAGGGGCTCTGAACAAGCAGCTTCCTCTACCCACCTGTCACCCACCAGGGGAGTGTCACCCACTACTGCACCAGTCATACTGCTGAGGCCACACAACCTTGCACTGCAGCACCTTCAGCCCCCAGCAGGGCCACCTTTTACCTCAATAAAGGGTTGCTTCTTACCCCTCATGGAAGACAGGAACACCAGGATGGAAAGTGCAGACTTCTGTGTTGCTCTCTGGGCCCTGGTAGACCTGTGGAGCAAGAAGCAGAGGAATCTTTTGCTGTGCCTTTGGCACAACACTGTATGGCACAGCCAGGCATCTGCCTACCAGTGTCCGTCCCTGCATAGGGCCCAGTGCAATACTCAATATAATGCTTTTGCCAGGTCCAGCATCTATGAGGACTTACTCTGAGACTACGCTCAGCCAGCAGCCCAGAACTGCTCACTGCTCCCTGCCAGCAGGGCTGCCAACCTAGCCTCACGGGGATCCCAGTGTCATCCTTCTGACCCTGACAGCAGCCCTTCTGTACACCTCCCAAACACAGCTGGTCCCAGCCCAGGGCTGGACAGCATTTGGACAGAGGGCAAATTTGGACACCACAGAAACTCATTCCAAGGTGCAAAGGACCATTTGTCCCCTCTTGTCCTTTCCCCTCTTTACCGGACCATGTCAGTCTCATGTCCTCATCCACATCCTACCTTCTGCTCCCTGCTCGCTCCCCTCTCAGCTGCTTTCCAAGCCTGCTGGCCCACCTGCAGCTTAGTCCCTCCAGCACATGCCTTGAGGCAGGCAGACAGTCCTGAAGCTGGCCTTGGGGCAAGACAGAAAGTGGGCTGGGCTGCATTAATTAAATGCAGGTGAGATTTTTTTTCCCACAGGCATTTTATCTATACCCTGAATATGTACTATATTTCATTGCAAGTAGTTAACAGCAGTGGAAAGCAAATGTACCACCAATCCAGTAATCTGGAAGCCTTTTGCAGGAATGTGGCTTGGAGGCAACAGAAGCAGCCTCTCCAGGGACTGGATGAGCAGACGCATGTGGAGCTGATTGGCACTGCCACCTCCCAGCCAGCCAGCACCCTGCCCTGCACCTGGTGGCAGCTGGGAGGTGAGCCCCTATGCCAGACCTGCAATGCTTCCAGCTGTGCACAGACTGTGCAAAGATGAACCCTTCCAGGTACTCACCGCCTTGCAGGCTGCATTGATGCAGGTGGTGCCAGCTCTCACCTGGGCAACGGCCTCCCCTGCAAGAGGAAGACAGCTTCACCCTGGGGTATGCACTGCATGCACCTGCCCCTAAACCCTCCATGCAGTCCCAATGCCAGCTCCCCAGCTTATCATGCATGGCCCCTGAGCACAGCCCATTGTAATGCACCTTCAAGATGCTCTGTGGATTTGGAGGTGGCTGAGCATGCAACACCCACCACCCTGTACTGAACCTGCCATGCAAAATGCCACGCTGAACTTGCCAGGTGCAACTCCACTGCCATCCATCAGCTCACCATTACCTGCACAACTGCCCTCAAGTGCCTCATCCTTGGAAGACAGGTTCTGTTTCTGCAGTGCCTGCTCTAGAGACCTGGATACTTTAATAGGCAGCAGTTGTCTTGGCTCATCAGAGCTGGGAAACAACAGCAGCAAAGGCCAAGTGGGCTTTTATTGCACAATTTAAGTGTCTTTGCCTCTTCTGAAGGAGCAGCAGAGGACACGTACAGAAGAAGCGGCACAGCAGGGTGACACTGTTAGCTGAGCCCATCTCACCTTGGTCTTTCCCGCTGCATCTTCTCAGCTGATTTTGGTCCTTGGACGATGAGGTTGTCCACTGTTTTGGCCTTCAGCTCATCTGAATTTTCCTCTTGTTTGAAAGTCTCAGGGTGTTTCTCCTTGCTATGAAACCCCTTCGTGCATCCCTGAGCAGCAGAGGCAAGCCTGATGTCTGCTTTGCCCTGCCTAACCTGGCAGCTGCTTCCAAACCCTGCAAGTTTCCATGCTCTGGTGGCTCTGTGTCTTGCAGGGATAGGGTCTGACCCCGCACCAGGGCAGGGGCTACATCCACAGGGATTTCCAGGGACAAGACAGTGTGGCAGCCTCACTGAGGCCATAGCAGACAGGTCTTAGCTTTGCTGCACCCTAGCCTGTCAGCTGAAGGGCAGCAGGAGTCTCCTCTCTATCCTTGGGCCTCTACTGTGTCCTTCCCCACCCCAGGACTGCTCACATATTTACAGTTGTGCTGGCACTTGAGGCATTTGTGTTTATCCCACAGGATCCTGATGGGGGATCTCAGCCACTTCCAACACCCTTCTCTGGGACAACCTGCACTTTGTGAGCAGCATCCTTGCTTGCAGGCTCCTTGAAAGCAAATAGGTAATCCCAGGCCAGCAGGGCAAAGGGGGCAGTCTCGGCACAGGATGGGGATGGGACAGCACAGGGGCGAGGAGGAGAGGATGGAGGAGCAACGGGTGCATTTGGGCTAGTGAGTCACTCACCTTTATGGAGAGGAATTCAGAGAAGTCTGTTGTGCGCTTCTTACAACAAGACCAGCCCTAGGCACCAGAAGATGGCAAACTGGTCAGGTGTGGGCAATCCTGCTGGGCACAAGGCCTCTCCCTGCAGCTGCAGCCACAGGTCCTGCCCCACTCACCTTCAGGGCATCATGGAAGATGGGATCACCTGGGTGATACAAGCAGGAATCTGAAAAAGGAAAATTAGGCAGAACCTTTCAGGAGGAACAATCCTGCCCATGAGCCAACCATGATGCCCAGCAGCTCCTGAGCCAGCTCCTGCCATGCAGAGTGCCTGCGCCCGGCTCGGCCCAGCCCTGCTTGTCAGCTCAGGTCACGGCATGGTGGCTGAGGCCCCAGACTGGGAGTGCAGTACACATTCCTACTCATCCTGGTACGAGGCAGATGAGCCCACTTACCCTTGGTGTTGTGCTCAGGATCAAACCTCTGCCCACAGCCCTTGTTGTAGCACAGCAACGCCATAGCTTCGGCGTACTCGTGGTGTCCTTTGCTCCTTTCACAAAAATCCCATCAATCTCATCTCTGCCTGTGATCCCCCCTCTGCTTCCCACAGTTTCCAGCCAAGGCACCGGGAGGTGGCTTTGCCTATCTTTGGAAATAGCTGGAGGAGGTGGCTGGTAACTGGATAGCCAGCTAAAGATGGTCATAGCAGCTCAGCAGCTGACAGGATCCGGAGCCCACATTATCTCAAGAGGCATTTCTGTCCTGCCCCTGTGCCTAGCAGAGGGAATGGGCACTCCAAACCTGAGGAGGGGAGAGGATCTCCCGGTGCCTGCCATCCCACCAGCATCTGCCATGGAGGCACTGGCACCACCCCAGTGCTTACACTTGGCTCAGGGCAACCTGCAACTCCTCTTGACAAACTGTTCTCAGTTTATTTAGCATTTATAGAAGCAGCTGAAAGTTTCCTGAATAAGAAATAGAGAGACTTCCCAGAGTCCCAGGGCAAAACCCCCAAAGGCAGACCACCTGCTAGACAGAGGCACCACTGAACCAAAGCAGTGTGCATGGGCAAGACTTCCTTCAATGTAGGGTCTTGCACAACCTAGGGATGAAATCTGTTCCCTGGAAGATGATTGTTGCCACAGAAGAAGAGCACAAAATGTTATATGGGAACCCCATACCCTGAAGGAGTTTGCTCAGACTCCCTGGTCTCATTCTGGGACCTCTACAAGCAAGAGGTTAACACTTTTACTTAGTTCCTACAAGCATCTAAACTAAATATTATTTTATTCTTGTTGTTCCTGTTTGCAGAGACAGCTGTTTCCAGGGTGCTGCCCTGACCTGTTGGAGCACACAGCACCTGGAAAGTGTTTCTGCTCAGGAACCAGGTTCATCATAAGCCCTTGGCACTATCAGACAATGCAAAGGTCAGGTCCTGCAGGCAGCAGCTGCCCAGCAAATCTGCTCAGGAAAGGAACCCACAGGATCTGCCATGGTTGATGTAACCCCATCCCTGTCCCACAACGTTTGTTTAACCTAGTTAATTCCCCTACAACAGCCTGCAGAATCTGCTGCCACCCAAAGAGGACCTCCAAAGTCCAGAGTTAGGATAAATCCTTGCCTGAATTCTGGAGCTCACCAGGGAGACAACTCCAGACTCATTTCATTCTGTCCTGACTGCTCCACCTCCATCTCAATTCTACTAACCAGACCTTGCCAGCAGCAACATCAGGCTTTTCCTTGTCATCTTGTTAGCAAGGAAGACAGGAAGGCAGGCCTCACTGGAGAGGACATGTTACCACCTTCAGGCCTCCTCATACTTGAGTAGTGTGTGTGTATACCTCCATCCAAAAGCTAGGAGGGAAACATGAGGGCACTGGGAAACCATCATACCAACAAGAGCCTTGGAATAATCCCTTTGTTAAGGGATTGGGAGCACAAGTCATGTTCTCCTGTATCCCCCTAGTTGAAGGGAATGTTGAGGAGGCAAACAAGAAGAGCCAGCAAACCAGTGCCTGGTTCTGAGCCTGGTGCTGCTGGCAGAATTGAGAGTTCTTTGACCAGGGCCTAACTTACGTGACCTCAGGGGGCCTGCTGGCAAGGGATGGGAAAAAGTTTGGTTTTTTTTTTTAATCTTTAAAGCTCATTGAGTGAGCTTTAAACTACATTTGAAGGGGGATGGGGATGTAACTGGGCTTGCTAGAGAGGCACCTGGGTGCATTAGCTCAGCACTTATGGGTCCGGGTGTTAGAATTTTGGAGAACCATAAGGCCTACCACCATTCAAGGGTGAAGTAACAGGCTCAACTCCCTCCCTGAAATGCTTATACACCAATGCATGCAGCATGGGGAATAAACAGGAAGAACTGGAAATCTGTGTGCAGTCACAGGACCATGATCTCATTGCAATTACTGAGACATGGTGGGATAGCTCACGTGACTGGAATGCTGTCATGGATGGCTGTGTCCTCTTCAGAAAAGACACACCAGCCAGGCAAGGTGATGGAGTTACTCTTGATGTGAGAGAGCAACTGAAATGTATTGAGCTTTCCCTGGGGGCGGGTGATGAGTTGAGAGCTTGTGGGTAAAGAATAAGAGGCTAATATGAGAGACACTGCTGTGGGAGTTTATTAAAGGCCACCTGATCAGGATGGGGAAGTTGATGAGGCCTTCTACAAACAACTGAGAGTTGCCTCACAGTCAGAGGCATTTTGCTAGCTCACCCTTCAACAGTCCCATATGGCCTGTGTGAAAGTTTAATGGAGAATGGAGACAAACAGTGGACTATCGTGGCCAGAATGAAGTTATGACAGCAATGAGTGCTGCCATGCCAGACATGCTAGAACTCCAGTACAAAATGGAGTCAAAGGCAGCCAAGTAGTATCCCACTACTGATACTGCTAACTTGTTCTTCTCCATTCCCACAGCACCAGGATGCAGGCCACATTTTGCTTTCATTTGGAGGGGTATCCAGTGCACCTGGAATCAACTGCCCCAGGGGTGGAAACACAGCCTCGCTATTTGCCATGGACTGATCCAGCCTGCACTGGAACAGGGTGGAGCTCTGAAACATCTGCAGCACGTTGATAACATCACTGCATGGGGCGACACAGCAGAACAAGCTTTCGAGAAAGGGAAGAAAGTAATTCAAATCTTTCTGAAGGCCAATTTCACCATCAAAGTAAGGTCAAGGGACCTGCATGGGAGGTACTGTTTTTAAGGATAAAATGGCAAGACAGGCATCACCAGATCTTGATGGATGTGATTAACAAGATAGTAGCTGTGTCCACCCACCGATAAAAAGCAAACACAGACTGACTGGTGTTGTGGGTTTCTAGAGGATGCATGTGCTAGAGTACAGCCTGATGGCAAGCCCTCTCTACCATGTGACCAAGAAGAAGAATAATTCTGAATGGGGTCCTGAGCAGCAACAAGCCTTTGAACAAATTAAACAGGAGATTGCTCATGCAGTATCCCTCGGGCAAGTTTGGGCAGGACAAGATAATAAAACTGTGTTTTACACTGCAGCCTGGAAGGGTCCTACCTGGCGTCTCTGGCAGAGAGCACCTGGGGAAACCCAAGGCCAACCCCTAGGATTTTTGAGTTGAGGATACAAAGGATCTGAGGCAAATTTTACTCCAACTGAAAAAGAGATATTGGCAGCATATGAAGGAGTTTGAGCTGCCTCAGAAGTGGTTGGTACTGAAGCACAGCTCCCCCTGGCACCTTGGATGCTGGTGCTGGGCTGGATGTTCTAAGGGAAGGTCTCCCTGACATGCCATGCAACTGATGCCACGTGGAGTATGTGCGTTGCACTGATCACACAACAGGCTCGAAAAGGGAGCCCTAACCACCTGGAAATCTTGGAATTGATCACAAACTGGCCAGAGGGCAAACGTTTTGGAATGTCACCATAAGAGGAGGGGGTAACACATGCTGAAGAGGCCCCACCAGATAACAAACTACCAGATAATGAGAAGTGATATGCCCTGTTCACTGTTGCATTGTGGAGAAACATCTAAGGCAGCAGGCTGCTGTGTGGACTTCTACATGGCAAGTCGCTGATGCTGGCAGAGGAAGAGGTGAATTGCATTAGTTTGCAGAGGAGAAAGCCATTCAAGTGGCTTTAGATATTGCTGAGCAGGAAAGGTGGCCAGTACTCTACACTGACTCATGGATGGTGGCAAGTGCCCTGTGGTTACAGCAATGGAAGCAGAGCAACTAGTAGCACAGAGGTAAACCCATCTGGGCTGCTGAACTATAGCAAGATATTGCTGCTTGGGTAGAGAATCTGGTGGTGAAAGTATGTCACACGGATGCTCAAGTATCCAAGATTTGGACCACTGACGAACACCAAAACAACCAGTGGGTGGATTAGGCTGCTAAGATTGAAGTGGCTCAAGTGGATTTGGATTGGCAACATAAGGGTGAATTATTTGTAGCTCCATGGGCCCATGACACCTCAGGTCATCAAGGAAGAGATGCAACATGTTGATGGGCTTGAGACTGGGGGGGTGGACTTAGCCATGGACACTGTCACACAGGTGATCAATGAATGTGAAACCTGTGCTGCATTCAAGCAAGACAGGCGTTTAAAGCCTCTGTGGTATGGAGGATGATGGCTGAAATATAAATTCAGAGGGGCCTGGCAGATTGACTACATTACTCTCCCACGAGCCCACCAAGGCAAACACTATGTACTTACAATGGTGGAAGCAAACACCAGTTGATTGGAAACCTACCCTGTGCCCCCCTGCAACCACCCAAAACGCTATCCCAGGCCTTGAAAAGAAATGGTGACATGGCACCCCAGAAAGAATTGAGTGAGACAACAGGACCCACTTCTGAAACAGCCTTAGAAACCCAGCATTGCAGCCCTGCGGCACAACTGCAACTGCTAGAAGCCACAGTTTCAAAGTAGACACTGTGTGATGGATGTGCAGCCCAGCATGCTCATCACCTGAACCCCTTCTCCTCTTTTTTCTAATTTTTAAAGCACCAATCATAGCAGAGACTTGAGATTTCTGCTGGCTGACCAAACAGTTCATCTGGAACTTATCTGTTTCATGGTGGGTATCTTGGGTCTATCTCCCAGGCTGCACTCCCTCACCCTGTTCTCCCTGGGAAGCCTTATCTTGGGCCAGGAGCTGTGAATACCCCAATTTACCATATGTCACTGTGCTATGTTCTCAGTAGGTTCTGTCTTTTGACCCACCTTGTTCTATGCAGATATTTGCAGCAGTGCAGCAGAGGAGGAAGAGCAGAGCAGTGCTGCTGCTTGGGTGTTGATGGGGTTCTGCTCGGCTGCAGGCCCCCTCAGCTACCTGCTGCTCCCTCTGCGACCAGCCTCAGCACGTGGGTCAGCCAGAGTCTCCTCCTGGCATTTCCTCTGAGGCACGTGTGGCAACCTGAGCTCCAGACTCACTGGCACAGACGGTAACAGCTGCAGTCTTGCTGAGAGCCTGTGGAAAGGACAAGGAGATCTGAAACCCTATAGCTCCACTCAGCCTCTGGGACTGCAAATTCCAATGTCACAGGGCTCTGCCCGGCTTCCTAGGTCCCAAGTGATCCCTCCAGCCAAATCAGAGGCTCTAAATGCAAGCAGGGGGTTTTTACCCACCTTTGGGACTGTTGGGTTATTTGTTATGTCTTGAGGCACTGCAGTCCTTTGAGAGAGGTGTCATTTTGAAGCTATGCAGCTCATCACAGAGTCACAGAATGTAAGGGGTTGGAAGACACCTCTGAAGTCCAGCCCTCCTCTGGGGCAGAGCTCCAAGTATAGGAGAAGTCACCATGCGATCTAGCTGAGCAAGGACATTTATGACAGATACATCTTTTGCTGCTGCATGCCTCTGAAAACCTTATTAATGGTTTGCTTTATAATTTCCTTACTAGGATATCAGTCACAGGCTTTCAGTCTCCTTTAAAGCAAAGGAGAACAGTTACCTCTAGCATTCACACCAGGGTGTGGTTCTAGTTTTCCTCCTTTTACTGTCACTGGACCTTCAATTTTCACTTCCTACTAGTCTTTAGGTGGACTTTTAAAAACCTCCTTCTCCGTGATATTCCACACCCCAATACTAAATCCCTTTTCTCCCAGGGAAAGGCAGTAACCGTATCCATGGATATGTTATACTTGACTAGGGATAGAGGCACCAGCACAGTACTTGAGCTCTGTGTTTCCCTTAGGCAGTGACTTCTCTTTTGACTGCTCACTTTAACAAGCCAGCTTAGAAAAGAACAGAAGAATGAGTGACTATACAGACACCTGGGTGCAACTTCAATTTGTTCTAATACCTCACACTTCAGAACTAAATGATGTACTTAACAATAACCTGGGGCATTAGTGAATGTCTGCTAGCCATGGTCCAGACACAAGCCAAGAACAGATGCATCCCTCCCCCAGGGCAACAGAAAAGCTAATCAGCATTCTCAGCAACTTATCTGACATTTTGCAATACTTCACTATCCTAGCAAATGTGACAAACAATAAACATCACCAAACTCTTCATATTGTACCTACAGCTAAATCACAATCCCCTTGATAATCACCATTAAATACAATAACCTCAGTAAGCCAGCCACTAGTGCTTATGCTTTCAAACAGGGAAAACAAAACAAGCAAAAGGAAAAAAGAGCATCAGCTGCAGTCTCTTCAACACAGCTTATCAATCATCCCATTCCAGGCTAATTATAAGCCATCAAATGAGAGGAGTGAAGTAATAAAACCCCCAAAATTACTATTTCATCTCTCCCTACTTACAGAGCACCTACAGGACCTAACCCCTATTTTTTTTTTTTTTTTTAAAGTTATTGCTTTGGTAACAATAGACATCTGAAAATGTTTTCACTTTCCCTATTATTTCACAAGTCTGTAAGGAAGCTCCTTACCCTCTTAGGCTGCAACTCTTCTTCCCTCCTTTTCCCACCTAAATTCTAAGCTCCCCCACTGCCCCTCTCTCCAGTCTCAAGAGTTTCAGTGCAACACAACCCACAGAAGGCTCTTGTCCCTACACTGATAGTTAGAAGTCCTGTGCTTCCTGTCCTAGCACGGGAGTTCAGAGCTCTACCAGAACACCTGCATCCCAGCCAGAGGCAACTGCAACACAGGACAGAGGTGGGCAGGCTATTCATACTATGCAGACAAGACATGAACTCCACACTCCCAGTGACACATGAACAAGTCTTGCATCTCACTTCTCTACATCCACAACACATCCTACATACACTGAGCTTCCTTATTGTACTCTGAAATGCTGAAGGTCTCATTCCAACATAAAAATAAAACTTGTTCTGTAACAAAGGGAACTTTTATAAAGTTATAAAGAGTTGAAAACTCTTTAAGAAGAACTGCAAGAACAACTCTGCACTAATCTGAAGCTTGATTTACTTCATATGTACATACTTTTGTTCAAAAAACAGAAGAGACAACACACCAGATAAAAAAAGGCTTAAAATCCACTTTAATAATGCATTCCTGTAACATTCCTCAGACAAACTCAAACTTGTTAGTGGGACAATTATAGGTTGTGTTCAAACAGTTTACACTAAATGAAAAATCTTGTAGTACTTCTACACAAAAGACAGGCAAGGTTAAGATTATACAAACATTTGTTTCATTTAAATCTTCAGCTTGAGATACAGTATCTTTGTCCAAGAGATTGTACTTTACTACCAGTAAAAATAAACAGCGATACAACACATTATCAAAAAACCCACCTAAAGAAGAGCCTTCCAGCCACTCAGGCTGCACATGATGGTCAACTATTTTAAAGAAACAGATGGTCCAGATAAAAAGAATAACTACAAGTTAAGAGAAAAAAAAAAAAAGAAAAGAAATTAACATAAACTCTCCCCCCAATTCACTACATGACAGATCAGTTGGAGCTATATAAAGTTACAGAATCATGGGAGCTGCAAAGTACCCAGATGCTGCCCTAGTTCTCCAGAGACTTCCCTGTGCTCTTAAGCAAGATATACTACACTAAAAAAATGCCAAGACATACTGCAGTTTTATCTAGTTTAGTCTCAGGACTCCAGCTACACATAGGAAACCTGGAATGGTCAAGGCAGTAGGGTCCTCACCAGATTTTACCGTTACTGAACAACCATAGCAGCTTCCTAGAATCCATTTTTTCACATTGAAATTATAGGAATGCACCACATGACATCTTCTAAAACCTTTACGAGTCGAACCGCACTCCCCTTGTCCTAGAGTGGCTTTACCAAAACGGGCCCTAATCATTTTCAGTATCTCCCCCTCCCCGAGCTGAACCCTATATGGCCTGCCAAGATTCCTTTCCTCTTTGGGGTGTGTGCAGGGGGTAGCTTAATCCTGTTAGTATCTGCGACGTTTGTTAGGGCCAAAATCACCCCCTGGATTTCCTCTGTTGAAGGCAGGTGGGTTCCCTCCCATTGCTCCAAGGCCTTCCATTGCGCTACTCTGGCCAAAGCGATCTGCAGGTGGTGGTGGAGTCTTGCAATGAGGACGAAGGCAGAAGAGGCAGGAAGAAAAACAAGGAACAATAAAGGGTAGTTAAAAACCATTGAGCCATTCAAATCCTACCAGGATTCCACAATTCCTGCTGACCTTGCCACAAACCCTCAACCCACCAAAAATATCCCCAAAGTCCCAAAACTGGACTGACAGGACCACTGCAGGACCAAGTTGCTTTCCCCACAATGCTTGTAGCCAAGCATACTGGAATACAGTTTGCACCATCTCGCAGACTAGCGCCCTGCTGTGGACCGTGTGAGTAATGCAGTCTGGGTAAAGAAAACATTTCCACCATATTCCTTCACACAAACTAAATGGAAATGAGAAGTATACTCATCTATCACAATTTTTGTGATATTGCCCTATCACAATCCAGGCATACACAACACTCTAATTCCAAAAAAAGTCTGCAACACTAGTCTTGAACTCTGATTGTATCCTGTTATTTCCATTGTTGTGGCTCTCCCTTCTCCCAGCTGCATTAGTGCTATTGCACAGCCTTTTCCTTTCAGCAGGGAGAGGATGACCAAAGGATAATTCAGGTTGAAATGTACCTTAGGAGATCTTTAGTCCAAACTCCTGCTCCAAGCAGAGTCAGCTATGAGGTCAGACTAGGTTAGTCTGTTGCGTCTTGCAAACATCCAGGAATGAAGACTGCACAATCTCTCTGGGCAATCTGCTCTATTACTTGAATGTCCTCACGGTGGACATGGTACTTCCTTTGGAGAAGGTACTAGAGGCAGCCACTGACTCTTCCTTCCTCCCAGACCGGAGCTAAGTGACTACATACAGCAGAGCTCCTTTATGCCAGGCTCTATTCTTTCTTCATTGGTTTACAGCAGTGATACATACGTGCATATCATAATCGGTATTAGTACTGTAGATTGACTCCATGGTACTGCCTAGTTTTACAGAACACAGAGCTACACTTCAGTAAAATACAGGAGAGGTCTCAGGAACTCTCAATGTTCACTTCACTAGCAGGGTAGGGGAGGCACTAGCGGTAACACAGCACTCCTTCTACCCTTTTCCCTTCCCTACAGTTCAAAAAACCTGAGTAATCATGAACTTTTCCTGTAGGGCACATCACAGGAAAGGACACTGCGATCACTCCAAGTAGCTGGAGCAAGCATGCAAAGTAAGTACTCCCTAAATCAATAAGCTGGCCTAGTCATTCCTAAAACCGTATACATGGCCAGGATAGTTTCCAAGACTATATATATTTCTAGCCATTATAGAAACAGCTCATTGCTTTTTGGTCTAAATGGTATTATTTCATCACACTGATCTGAACTCCCCTGCCCTCCCCATTTCTCTCTTCATTTCCTCATTCATTTCGTTGTATAGTACACATTCCCTTAACCTCAGCAGCTCCACTGTCCTTACCACTCAGGGACAAAAGCTTATAGCCAAATAAAACTGGTCTTTCTCACTAAAGAATTTGAGATGTAGTATCCTGCAAGTACAGTAAGTACATATTAGACTTGGTTCAATCTCCTGAAAACTACCATCCAGTATCAAGGCAAGACTAACTTCGGTAAGAGTTAAGCAACAGGTCACTGCAGATAAGCTTTAACTTCAGCAACATACTGTTTAACAATGGAAATAACATAATCTGCATTTAAAAGGTGTGCACAAAAAGCAGATAGAGATGTATTACCATTCCCATGGCTCCATCTGGTATCATAGCTCCAGGACCAGTCGCAGGAGGTGCAGCAGCTGGGACATTGGTACCACCCATAGCTCCTCTATTGTTCATGCCAATGGTACCTGGAAAAGAAAACTGAATAGCCCTGGCAGACACAGCAACTGAGGCCTACTGATCATTCCAGAGCTGCAAAACACTAAGTAAGCACCCCACAGTGTTGCATTCAGGAATAGAGTCCTAGTCTATGAACTAGCTTTGTGCTATTAGGTCAAGACAACCTGATCTTGCATTGCAGTATTATCTGAAACTACAGCAGACTAAGGCTCACCACCTTCATTAACCACAAAGCCTGTACTGGGCTTTTCACATGCTCTCAATATGTGTGCCCTGAAACTCTAAATCATGGAGTTAAAATATGGAAATACAGTAATTAAGATTTCCTGGGCTCAAGGTTCAGCACTATACATTGTACCAGTTTCTGTATCAGTATGAACTTCAACCAAGTCTTTTGCTTACTGAACTAAGTCTTTCACAAATGTACAGGACTGCATATTGAAATCATGTTGTCTCCTGCCACATCAACACTTCTTGTCACTGAACTGGGAGAAGAGTATGTATGACCGAGTTTCCACATAACAATCCAATAAAATAAAATTATTCCAAAAAATGTACAGATTTACATGTAAAACAGGAAAAGGACATGCATAGGAAAAAAGTGACAGACCACTCTTACCTCCCATACCCATCTGTCCCATCCGCATGTCCGGTGGCTCCCGCTGGAAAAAGAGACTCATTTCAAATGATAAAAATTCAGGATTTTTATAAATGCAATTATACAAATTCAATGAGTTCTGGGGTTTTACTACTGAGAACTCTGTAGAAAAGTCATTCCCAGAGTAAATTTCAAAAGAAGATCTCAGCTACCTTCCCATGGTGACTGCTGAACAGGTCCAATTTAAAATATCTCGTACTGAAAAACTTTTTTCACAATCATGGTAAAATATCCATCAGCAAAGCTGTGCACACAGGTTTTACCAAACAGCAGCATAAATAGATATCCAGTATCTGTATGGGAAGATCTCCTCAACAGCAGTAACACACTAGATAGAATTAGTTTTGCTACTTCCTCAGCTTAGTGAAGAAGCCTTTCCTGTTGAAAGGAATGCAAGTTTACACGAAGATGCAGCAGTAGGTCATTTGTATTGAAATACCAATTAGGGAGCTAAATTTGTTAACTAAGCAGAGGGGACATATCAGAGATCTCCCTCACTAAAATGTAAGACCACCTCCTCACTTCAGTGAGGGTACTACTTTTACCACAGTGGGAACTGGAGAACAGATTTCCTATAATCTGTAGTCTCAGTGCCACTATTTATCATATGAAGGCACTACTATTTAAGAGAAATTGGGAGTTCTGCTATGCAGGGTAATATTCACACATTTAGGTCAGTGACATGGTTTTGGTACTTTTGGTTTGACATATAGTTTGCAAAGTGTCCAATTTTTCACTAGAATACATAAACACTTGCCACCCAGTTGCATCAATGCCATTGCAACACCTCAATAGCATTAGAGCTATATACAGAGCATAAAGTTGCTGGGATTGGAAATAAATTGTAACACAGTTCTTTACAGTTCCATGAACTTTTCCTGTAGGGCGTATCACAGGAAAGGACACTGCAATCACTCCAAGCAGCTGGAGCAAACATGCTAAGTAACTACTCCCTACATCAATAAGCTGGCCCAGTAAATCGAACCCTGGAGCCTGGCATAAAGCATCTCTGCTGTATGTAGTCACTTAGCCCCAGTCTAGGGGGAAGGAAGAAGCAGTGGTTGCCTCTAGTTAGTTGTGGAACTAGAGATACTGGTATTAAAATACAGGATACCACAAATTTTACATTACAAGGAAATATTTGACCAACTGACTTTTAAATACAAGTAATTGTCATGTCTGCAGCAGTGCCTCAAGCTGGGATCATTTCATCTAAGCATGACTACGACAGATGACAGGCTAAGGATTTAGCTGGGTGTATGACCACATTATATTTTCTAGACTAAACTGTATTAAGGTTGATGGAGCCAGTAATTTAGGGCAGAATGCACTAAAGGTGTAGTCCCTCAACCAACAAGTTAAGCACTTGGAGAAAGCCCCATGCTGTGCAAGAGTAAAAGTCAAATGTCAGCATCTAGGTGTGTTGGGAAGTCAGAAGCACCCATACCGCATCAGCAAAATTCCCTTTAAAGCCTTCTTGCTGGCGTCTCATCATCTCTTCTTGCTGTCTTCTCATCTCCTCCTCACGGCGCCTGCGTTCTTCCTCTTGCCTGCAAAAAAGGTCCAAGAATGCTCAGCACAACATACAACCACCATCTGCATCACAGTGCTGCCTAATGTGTCTTCTCTGGAAACTTACAACTTTCAGAACATTGTTTTGCTGAGGCTGTAAACTATTGGATACCACATGATAAAAACAGAAACTCTTAAACGCACTAAAATATTTCCAATACTTTCAGTTTTAAGGAGTATGTTATAAAACCCAACATGAGCACACCCATGTGTGTCTCTCACAAGGAGCAGCCGAGGGAACTGGGGTTGTTTAGTCCTGAGAAAATAAGACTGAGGAGAGACCTTATCGTTCTCTGTAACTAGCTGAAAGGAGGCTGTAATGAGGTGGGTCTTTTCCCAAGTAGCAAGTGACAGGATGAGAGAAAACAGCCTCAAGTTGCACCAGGGGAGATTTAGATTGGACATCAGGAAGAATTTCTTCACTGAAAGGGTTATCAAGCACTGCAACAGGCTGCCCAGGAAAGTGGTTCAGTCACTATGCCTGCAGATATTTGGAAGTAAGTGTGACACTTAGGGACATGGTTTAGCAGTGGACTTGGCACTGTCAGGATTACAGTTGGAGTCCATAACCTTAAAGGTCTTTTTCCAACCTAAATTAGTAAATCTACGTACACAGCAGGTCCCAAATACATCTAATATAATGCATACAAGCTGGACAGTCCTCAAGCCCCTACTATTACAGAAGTAATCTGGAGAACTTCCTGGAGCTTCTCAAAATGACCCTGAGACAAGAAAGAGGTGGAGTAGGGAAAGAAATCTCTAAGACTAAGTTACCCCTCAAATGAAAAGAGATTCTAAAATGGGGTTTCCCAACCTGCAGCACTGAAGCCACCAAATCACTACAGATTTTGATTTTTCTATCTGCCTCAATCAAGGAACTAAACTGAGAGACCAAACTGCAAAAAAACCCAAATAGTAATCAGTGGAAGAAACTCCTAAATCTTACCAAACCATATACTCTTTCTATAAAAAAAAAAAAAAAAGCCCAAAATAACAGCCACACTTCAGGAAGCAATTAAATTGTCACACTGAACAAATAAATGCAGAGGAACCATTTAATTCCATAATATTATGGGTTCATAGCATTTCCTAACGTGCCCCCTTACCTGAGTTCCAACTGTTTACGTTTTTGTACTTCTTGGTTATGCAATTCCTCCATTCTCCTCAGCTCTTCCTGGCGTCTCATTAAATCTGTAAAAGACAACAGTAAAAAACCCTGTCATCTCCCATGCCACCTCTTAACAATTCCTGAACTAGAACCACAACACGCAAGAGAGAATAAGGTAAGAGAGCCTCCAGCAATACAGTAACATCTCTCCATTCATTTGCCGCTACCATGCGTGGTTAACAAGTCAAGCAGCCACACCACGGCTCACCTCCAGTGGGGTCCAGGCAGACCACTGAGCTACCCACCCCTTAACACTGCAGGGAAATGTTCTGACACTGTATTTATCTTTGGTTGGTACCTTGCCGCATAAGCATAACTTGGTGCTCATGGCGAGCTGCCTCCATTTCCATCTCCAGCTTCTCTCGAGCTTCCTTGATGTTGCGGTCTACTTGTTCTTGCTGCTGCTTCTCCATTTCTATGAGAGCCTTCCAGCGCATGGCATATTCGTACTCAAAGCTGCCAGGCTGTGCAAATCGAGGAGGTTGCTCACGCTCCCTGTCAAACAAGGAAGAGCTAGTGAACGCTTCAACAGAGCAAGGGGGAACGAAGAAAAAGACATTGCTTTGTTAAATGCAATGGTAGATTCTTTTAACAGTTAGAAATGCATTTCTAAGTGTAACAAATAATGAACCACTTTGTCTTCTATTTTCTCACAAACAGCTATGCTTAAGACACCAGTTTGTCTGCTCCTTAGGAATCATCTTATTGAAAGGACAAACTTAGGCAGAATCTTCCTACAGGATTAATTATACATGGAAATTTTAACTCATTCTACTCCATAACAAGCAATTTGTCTTCCTAAGACACCAAAAGATTCTGAATAAAGAGATAAAGTGAAAGAAATAGTGTTTGCTCATGCTGCACACCTTACAGACAGATCTACTCCAGAAACAAACACTGCCCCTGTGTGTTCATTTCAGTCACCTCTGCTGCACATGACTATTTCTAATGTAGCTTCCCAGCTCCTGAAGCTCTCATCTTCCTTACTTGAAAAATTAATGAGCTCACATGATTTACTAATAGCCATACATGGTACCTACTGACACTGGGAAGCCTTCAAAAACCATGGCCTTACACCTGGACAGCTCTACAATCTCCTAATACTATTCACATCATTCTTTAAAAATGCTTCTTTTGACGTGGCCCAGGATACAGCTGGCCTTCTGGGCTGTGAGCACACATCGTCAGTTCATGCCCAGCTTTTCATAAGCCTTTCCATAATACTTAGAGCAAGTAATTTAAGTCTTTGCTTCAGCTTCTCATTTGAGTCATAGGATCTCACACTATCTTAAACTGACAAAGTTTTTTATCCAAACGTCTGAAACAGACTTAACAAAAACACATGGAGGGTTCCAGTCTTATCCACCACTGTTGAACCAAACACACTTTTTCAGCTAACCACAGCATATACCCTTCTCCTTCCAGATCAGGTCACATTTATGGAAAAAGAAGGACCTTTAGTAGCACTGATGAGCCACCCTCCTAAGACTTAAGGACTAGTCAATGTCCTAGTCCACAAGTAGTCTTATCTCCTATCACATGACAGGCACATACTTGTGATATTGCTGGTTT
This sequence comes from Galbula dea, assembly GCA_013399015.1. Lineage (NCBI taxonomy): Eukaryota > Metazoa > Chordata > Aves > Piciformes > Galbulidae > Galbula > Galbula dea. The sequence goes on along the minus strand of VWZX01003222.1, from coordinate 4,204,196 downwards.
TTGATGACTAGTTTCTCTGGCAGTCCCTCTTCATCATCATACTGATCCATGGGCTCCACAGTGACAGGCCGAGGGAATCTGTAAGGAAGGGATAAGATGCTTTTGAGAAAATTCAAGAATGAGTTTGCAGTGTAGGAAAGCATGTGTATTGTGTCTGAACTGGAAAGTCAGAGCAGTTGGAGATCTTAACAAAAGTGAAAGCAGGAATCACTTTGAATACTTTCTTTCTTTCTCTCTAGAACAGGAGCTTAGCTAGTAGTCAAAATCCTTGTTGAATACAAATCAAAATTGTACTTAAAGAATACTTTCAGTTTTTCAGTTCAGATTAACTGCTTAACTGGAACCTGACACCATCCAGTAGTATCTACTCAGCAGGAAGTCTTTTAGTCTCCAGTCTGTTTTTTCCCCTTTTCCTCCCTTGCTATGTGGCAAACCATGGGCTGCAGAAGTCTTTCTGTGCCTTTTTATAGCTGCCTAAAGCACAGTAACTACACTGCTCCTCACTAGAGGTTGCTGGCTATACCGTTCAGTCCTACCCTCCTGGTGAGACCACCATGTGCTCTTATTGCCAAGCAGCAGTGCTCTGTAAAGTGCCTGTTGGGCTCTGTCTGCATTTCCCCCTTCAAGAAATCCACTGGTGCACTTCACAACACAGACACTACACATTTTTATCGTGCAGAAGAAAGTATTTAACAGAAGTGTTCCCAGTCTCTTAATTAGCTCCCCCACCATGGGTCTGACATTGCTTATCCTCAGCACAAAGAAGCACCACAGCTTCTCGTCAGCTAGAGAAACAGAAGAGAAATGACCATGCTATGCCAAGCAGAAAGTAGTGCCTAGACTCCAGCAAGAAGGCAGGATATGAGTGGTTAAAATCTCCCTCCTCAGCTGAAGATCCACAGTGTAGCTTTCCACATCAATGTGACACCCCAAAACTAATAGTCTTATTTTCCAATGTGAACCAATTCCAACTAGTTTATCCAGCTGTTACTGTCCTGAACTAGGACAAATCAGAACTAGAAATAAACACCACACTGGTTTGCTGTCCTAGATATCAGAATCTAATAAACTGATAGCTACAAAAAGATGGAACATTACCTGCAGGTGCTCTCAGTTACACACTGGTAGTGATTAAATTCGCATGATCACTTAAAAATTTGCTTTCATGGTTCTTTCTGAATCAGCAAAAACTCTAAGAGCAAATCTCCTACAGAGCACTAGACACTGTACTAGTATATAGAGTCTCAGGAACAAAAACAGGTATTAAAAAAACTCTCAAACTGCTTTTTGAAACTGAACTTGCTTGTGTACAGCAGTGCAATATGCAAGCCTTTACAAATAGAAGTGAAGCACAAAGCTTATAAAATTACTTTAGAAGTCAGCAATATTGATTAAATTTCAGGAAGTATTCAATCCTCAAATTTCAGATGCATACATACAAGATACAAAGTAATTTTTATTTCCAAGAGATCAAAATCAGCTCCCTCTTTATAGAGCAACAAGCTGTGCCCTGTTAAATGCATCTAGAACTAGTAATTTACGTGAGCAAGTTCACATAATTAAGCAAGAACACCATTTGTTGCCTCATTCAAACACAAGGAAAACAGTTTACTATGGTGAAAAATTTAATCAAATCTATTTGACCAGCTGCTCTGACAGATCCCATGCCCACAGTGGTGGACAAACATTCCACTGCAGCAGTGCACACTGCTGAGTGGACCAGCATCCTGAGACTCTTCTCTGAAGCAACTCAAGACTGCATAAATAATACACTTGAGCTTCGTTTCCATCAAATTACATGGATGGTCGCTGAAACATCTCATGCTTCTTAAAGGCTGCTTTCATTGCCCTAAGAAGGCTTATTGGGAAGTTTTATGAGCTTACCCCACTAGCAGCTTCCCAGCAGAAAGTTTTCAGAGCAGAGTTTCAGCAGACTCACTCTTGTTGGAACAAAGCTACGTAAAAATTCTCCCCAGGCAAATTGTCTGCCACTTCCTGCCCCATATATCATGTCTTCTGCTCTCGTGTTAAGAAACACTGCTCACAAGCCAATGCCACCCAGCAGCCTGCACGCATGCCATTATAGCACTTCTTGCCCTCCATACTTACGTAGTTAGCAAGAAAGACCCATCACTACATCTATCCAGGGCTTTCCTAGCAGCAGGCTTCCCTGAGAACTCCACAATGCCTTTCCCTGAGGATCGTCCTCTGTCATCCACAATAACCACAGCCCTTTCCACCTGGCCAAACACTGAGAAGGCTTCCTCCAGAAGCTCATTGGACACAAACTGAGGCAGGTTCCTGACTGTCAGCGATGCGCTGTGGCATGCAAAACGCACTCTTAGCTGCTTCCCACGCAGAGGCATGTTGTCTAGTTCCACCTTTGCAATCTCTGCCAGAGTGCGAGTCTCCTGAAGACAAAAAAAGTTATCAGTAAAACTCTCAATGCAGTACGGAATCAGCCAGTTGCAGTCACAACTGAGTCACAAGCCTACTTCCTCTGAACAACTACTTTACAGAGAGGAACATATAATTCCCCCACAGCATGGTAAAAAGTGTCCTAACAAACTGTAACTATTCTGTATTATCAATGACTCTTGCTGAATAGGCATGTACAGAGTTTGGGAGGAGGGTGGCAGGAAGAAGTGTATCAGACATAAATTTAATCCAACAGTCAATATGATCTAAGCAAACAATTAAGTGATCACTATCTATCAGACAATTATATTGAAGCTACAAAGCATGCTATTAGCCAAGTCTGGTAACAGTTAAGAGGAAATGCTGATTGTATGACAATCTATGAAGGATATCCTATGCCAGTTTTACATCTTTCCCCTCATTTAAGTCCCTACCAAGCAGCTACACTACAGCAAAGCACCCAGACTTTGGTGTGGGAACCTCATGCTCCATCCGCTCACCTCTGGACTTTTCAAAAGGTAGTACATGAACCAATAAAGTCTGAGAGACATTATATTGGTAGCTACCTCCCTCTTGGCCACACTTCAACATCATCATCTAGAGATCCCCTACCTCAACAACATTAATCACTCCAGTAACACTGTATGACAATCTATGTTCAGAGAAATTCCATTTTCATACCGTTCTATTTTATCTATACCAGTACCATGTTCATGTTTTCTTTGTTTTCTATCACCTGATAAAATCGTTCTGAAGTCAGCTATTTCATAAATCCTGAAAAAAGCTGCCTGAACTCACATTCCTTCTTGTAACAAGCTCTAGGCAGCCACTTCTAGAAGCCAATCCCATATTCTAGGCTACTAAAATCAGCAGTAGTCTTAATTAGCAAGATGAACATCATCTACTATGAATTAGCAATACTCCCCCACTTTAAGTCATGGCCACAGAAACAACCCAAGGGTAGCAAATCACTCACCAGCCTGATAAAGCCAAAGCCTTTGTCCTTGTGTATGAAGACTTCACCTGCCTTGCCATACTTCTCAAATAACTTTCTCATCTCTTCCTCTGTAATATCCGGGGGCAGATTCCCCACAAACAGTCGGCTTCTTTGGGTGAAAGTCTTCTCACCAGGTTTCCGGAAATTCTTCAGGTCAATAGTTAGGCCTTCATCTGAGGGGAATAAGGCACACAGCTGCTCTACAGTTGGGGGGACAAATTCTATTCAGTTTCATCAGAGTGAACACAGAGACACAGGACAATACAGGTAACACCACCCCATTCACTTTGGCCTCAAACCTCTCCAGCCATCTCTGCAGCAGCAGAGGCATTTTATTTCAGAGTAGGCCCATATTCTTCATAATGAGAACACATGCTAGGACCTCAGTGCTCATTAACACCAGTGACAGATAGTCTAGAACTGGAGAAAAGAACACTGCAGCTTGAAATAACACAGGACATTTCACTCAACTTTTGGAGACCTGGTGAAGATGACTGGCCTGCAACAAAATGAACTGTACTCACAAAGCTGTATTTGGCTATTACAACTTGAACAATTATAGAGAAGGCATGGTTTGAGGAGCACCCAGATTTTTACTCAAAAAAATCCCAGCCTACTCCAGATATCTGGAAAAATATGCCAATGAGAGGAAATTTTGCCCAGACAACATTTGTGATAGCTGCCATTCTACAAGATTGGATTAGAGTTCTAAAGTCTTGGGTTGCAAGCTAAAGAGATGGCTGAAATGGTGAAAATAACTGAAAAAAACCCAAACAAATAACAACCCAGCCCAAAACCCAGCCTCTGAAAAATCAGAAAGTTCATTACAAAAATCTGTATTTAGAAAATAATGCTACGTTAACACTAATAAATAGGACAGCTTGTAGGAACATTCTCCAATCCCCCAACCATATATCATCTTTCACACTTTATTCATCAAGAGTCCAACACAATCCTGGAAGCTCTGCTATACAACAGATGCAGGGGTGGCTTTATCATCACTTCACCTTCCTGTGTCCTATTTTCTTAAATGTACATGGAACTTCCACGCACAGGAAAGCAAGCCATGGAAAGCAATTCTTTTGCTCCTAGGAGGACCTCATGGCCACACATATGAAATACATTACACACATGAACAGCCTGATGCCTACAAAGCATGGCACTAACCAGGAAAAGCTACTCATGCAAAGACGATGAATGCAAGACATGCAAGGACAACTCTTATAAATTAAAAAATTTAAAAATAAGACTGCTGGTGTATCTGTAGAAGGTATATCCACAGTAAGGGTACATGAATGAAGAGCTTTGTCTGGTAAACTTCTTCACAGTATTATGAGAAGTGTTTCAGTATCAACTGCAAGGCCTGTGAAAATACTAGGCAGGACCGACAGCAGTTATACCACTATCACTCCTCTGCCTCAAGTAGATTCATTCAAAAGAATCTGAGATGCAGTCACTCTCTATAAGCTGATCTCTGTGAGAATACCACAATATGGTTCTGTGTTGTGATTCCAATCTGACTGGAAACAGACTGGTCTACCAACCTTGTCAATTATCTTCCATGAACTGATAAGAAGCCTGTTTAACAGGGCCACCTAATAAAAACATGCAATAATTTTTTTACTAGTCCAGTATATCTGCATGTGTGTGTATATAGTTAAACCTGCAACTTTGACAGAATAAACACACAGAAGAATCATGCAGAAGGCACATGTGATTGCTACACTCCTGTTTTGAACAGTGTTCAAACTTAAAAAAAAAACACCCCACCCAAAAGACCCTAATATAATTAAAACACTTCCTTCCCCCCCCAAATGCTAACAGCAATGCCTTCCTGCCATACTTCTAAACTACCAAGTTAGAATTTATAAAGTCCCATAAGCCATTAATACTTCTTGTCTCAGCTCACAGGCATCCCCTCTGTATCCCCGGTAACAGAGCTACAGACCCCACGATAGAGAACGAACCCAGAAAAACACAAGATGAGAGCACAGCCACCATCAATGTCAGCCGGTACTGAAATACTGTTAAGCTAGGTTGGGTCTGTTGGGTCAGTCATTTAACGGGTGTCTGCAGATTGCTATAACAACAGTCTTACTACAACCGCATCTTTACATTGCAAGCCTATACTGAGAAACCATCTGTTATGGTTGGGAACAAAAGGAAACAAAATGAACAGAAAACAGGCCATCTCGTATTTGCAAGGTTTACAGAAACTTCCAAACTCTTAGCGAGCTTTTCCCGAGAATTTAAGACAAAGAAGGAACTTTCACATCACTGCCCACTTTTGGGAACACAGGAAGTCAAAACTACTGGAGCCACATATATCTTTGAGTAGACTAAGAAAAACAAAATTCAAATACCAACCACCACAAAAAAGCCAACCCCAAAACCCAAGCAGATGCGATTCAAACCACCGTCTCCAACGGCGGAAAAGCCTGACGATTGCAGGCTAAGGGCAAGCGCAAGTGGTGGTTTGCTTAAAGACCTGTTTTTTATTGTTTTCAGTTGAAAAAGCAGTCTCTGTTTCTTTCCGCCAAGACCTGTTGCACCCGTGGCCGGCGGCTAACTGGGACACGAAGTTACCCTCTGAAGCGAGGGCAGCCACTCAACGCCTACCCAAAGCGGGACCAGCCGGCCCCCCGCGGCGGGCCCGGGACTCACTCTGGCTGTTGGCCTGCTGCCCGTTGGCGGGGATGGACGGCGGCGGGTGCTGCTGGTGCTGGTGCTGTTTCCGCGGAGTATGGTTCTGTTTCTCCATGTTGAAGCCCTTGTTGCCCTGCATCTTCCCCACCTGAAGACAGACACGCGCGGTGAGCCGCAGCCCTTAGCTCAATGTCGGCTCCCGCCCGTGGCCCCCAGTCCCCGAGTGGCTCCCTCCGTCGTCGGCCCCACCCCAGTGGCCTCGTGCAGCGGCGGGGCGGGCCGCGCAGGCCGCGGCGAGCCCTGGCAGAGCCCTAGTGGCGACAAGAGCCTGCGAGCCCCCAGTCCCGTGGCGGAGCAGAGCCGAGCTGTGGTCCTGCCGCGGCTACAACCTCACCTGGTGAGAGAAACCGGTGCTGAAGCGGATCGCGGCCTCCTCACCCCGCAACAACCAGGAGAGGAGCGCGCGCGCGGCCGGAAATCATGCAGCCTAACCACACACCCGCCACCCGCGTTCCCATTGGCCTCCGAGCTACCAGCGCCGCGCGACCACTGGCCGTGGTCGCCGCCACTCAGAACCTCAGCCACGGTGGGGCGGGATTAGCCAACCCGGCAGGCCTCCGCGCGGAGCCTATTGGCTGCGCCGCGGCAGCAGCAGTCCGCAGGGAGCACTGCAATCGACACCGCGCGCAATACTGCTTGGGTGAGAAGCAACGGAGGGACAAAGAAGCCCAACAAGCCACTGGAGTGCGCTGAGCAAGCGCAGTGAGGTGGAGATGGACACGCATGCGCGACGCAGGCTGCTCGCTTTAAAGAGACGGGGCGAAAAGCTGAGGGAGTGTCTCGCCGCTCGCTTACTCTTGTCTTCTCAGGTGCTGCCCCCTTCTTCCTCCTCCCCTGTATGG